>JANRMT010062791.1:187528728-187548721 GCA_026402145.1 Polypterus bichir lapradei | reverse complement strand
CAGCCATCCTCTTAACTCGCTAATGCAGATCAGGGTCACATGCAGGGGCCAAGCTATGGGGGACCCTTTAATTTAATCAGTCGTCAATCATTTGAGCCGCTCACCTCCAAGTGGTCCTTACCCCCCAAAGCTTTCATTGCTGTCAATGAATTGAGCCTCTCTAAGCGTCAAGGGGGACACCACCTGGAACTCCACAGGAAGTTTAACAATTTAAAAAGGTGTATGACTCGCCCACCCAGTTGTTTCCAGTCTCCCCAGTTTGCAATTTTTGGCTTTGCTGCTTGTCAATGGGGTCGCTGATTGCAATCCCACCAAACATCGGGTGCAAGCGGTAACAATCTCTGGACAGGGCAGCACTCCATTGCTGGGTGATCACACGCGTACACACACACACCCACACTGCACGCACACACACTGTAAAGTAGACAGGGCTTACTGAATGCACAGACTGCCATCGTTGGCCGAAGTATCTTGAGTCCACTCATCAGCAGCATCTGTGAAGTTTGTAAACTGCTTTTATCTTGGGCCACTTTTCAAGGGTGACTTCCCTTTGTCAGTTTGTCAGACACTTGGATGTATGGCTTTGATAGGCTGTACCGTGCACTGGACACAGAAGCCTTTCAGCCTGTCAATGTAGTGAGAAGTCAAGCAGGCTTTAGAGGCAACTCAGGCCCCAGCACCCTAGTACTACAAACATACAAGGAAGCTCGTCAATGTAGAAAGTCAACTTGGTCAGCAAGTCGCCGGCTTCGGTGTCCATTATCTTCTATATCACAGGCTGTATTTAGCCACCGGTCTAACAGCTGAGAGTATGGTATGTATGTTTGCATTGCTGTCAAATTCTTGTCCATTCTTCACATTGGACATAATGTTCATCCTGCTAGAATGAATAGCAGCATAGTCTCTCAGACCTGCACCATCATCTGACTTTATGTGCAGCCACTTTGTTGTTTTGTCGAGGTAAACGTTGGCTCTCTGTAGATGGTACAAACAAATATAATGGAGACATCTGTGATTTGATGAAATCATTAGAGAATTAGGAACTGAAATGAAATTAGTATGTGACATGGACCCCAGACTAATTGGGTCAGGTAGCCCGAGCTGTGAGGCCATATCTCTGAGAAAGGTCATCAGCATTGACATGGAGGGAACCATGGCGATCTAGAACTTTGAATTTAAATGACTGAAGGCCTAAGAAACATTGAGTGACATGTTGGTTTGACTATATGTGCAGCGCCATCCACTATAAAGGTGCATGGTCGATGACTAGAGTGAATTCATGGCCGTGCAGGTAGTACCTCAGCTGAAGAATAGCACACTTAATTACCAATACTTCCCTTTCGATAGCCGCATACCTGGTTTCAAGGTCCAATAGTTTGTGGCTTAGTAACACGGGGTGTTCTACACCAACGATGCTCTTGCTCAACACGGCACCGACACCTGTGTCCAAAATGTCAGCTTGGGCAATAAAAGGCAGAGAAAAATCCAATAATGCAGATGCAGGTGTAAGGGCCTGTTTCCATTTTTTTGCCCAAAACCACTATATTAGGAGCCCTCTTGTTTGTCAGGTCAGTCAAGGGTATAGCCCTCTTGGAAAAATGAGGCACACACCTGCGGTAGTACCCCACAAATGCCAGGAATGCTTGTACTTGCTGCCTAGTTTGTGAACAGTGCCAGTTGAGTACAGCATTAACTTTGGTACATTGTGGTTGAATTCTACTACCTCCCATCCTTTAGTGCCATTATTTGGCTTCAATTGATCCAAAATAATGTTAATACAACTGTTATATAGTGTGAGGAGCACCCCTCGAAACTGCTGCATGTGTTCCATGTCATTCTGGTAGGCAGTACTATAAGAGTTGTGGGCCATAGCACTCTGTTCACAAGATATTGGAAGGTGGCCGGTGTTCTATGTAACCCAAATGGGAGGATGCAATACTGCCAGTGACCACTAAGTATGCTAAATAATATTTTTTTTTCCTTGATGGATTCCTTTAAGGGAATTTGCCAATACCCTTTTGTCATGTCAAGGGTTGTCAAATATCATGCTTTTCTTGAGTTGCTTGAGGAGTTTGTGCACTCGCAGCATCAGATAAGCAGGAAACTTGCTGACGTAAGTCATTGCAAAACTGTTAACTGCCATCAGCCTTTGGGACCAATACAATAAGATTGGACCAGGGACTAAAACCTTCCTTAATCATTCCTAGATCCATTAATTTGCTTGATTTTAAGTTACATTTCTGCTCATTTTGGTTCTGGGAGTGTTTACGGGTGTTCTCAGACAACTACTTCTGGGTCAGTTATGATGTCATGTTCAAGCAGAGAGGTCCGGTCAGGACTTTCATTGATCACTTCTTGTATGGACAGGATATCTGTTTTGAACTCTCGTCACTGTTTGGGTTGTTTAACCAAATAGTCAACCAGACCCTTCCTTTCCTTAATTTCATAGCACCCTTGCCAATGAACCAATAATTTGGAATAGGAAGTGGAAGAAGCTTGACCCAATCTCCAGGAGCAAACTCTAGGAGCATCTTACCATGGGTATAGATTTGGACTGATTGCGCATGTTCCATATAAGCTCTTAGTATTGGTCTGATTTTACCAAATATATTGCATAATTGTGTGTTTGAAGATATTTGTGGAAGGGGGTGCCTCACTTTCCCATCCATCTTTTAATATATCCAATAATTCCTGGGGTTGTTGCCAATATAAAAATTCATAAGGTGAAAAAACTATAAATAAACCTCCGATGAAGAATAAAAACCTTGGACGACGTTTTCCCTTGCCCGGACGCGGGTCACCGGGGCCCCCCTCTGGAGCCAGGCCTGGAGGTGGGGCTCGATGGCGAGCGCCTGGTGGCCGGGCCTGCACCCATGGGGCTCGGCCGGGCACAGCCCGAAGAGGTAACGTGGGTCCTCCTCCCCATGGGCTCACCACCTATGGGAGGGGCCAAGGAGGTTGGGTGCAGTGTGAGTTGGGTGGTGGCCGAAGGCGGGGACCTTGGCGGTCTGATCCTCGGCTACAGAAACTGGCTCTTGGGACGTGGAATGTCACCTCTCTGAAGGGGAAGGAGCCTGAGCTAGTGCGCGAGGTCGAGAGGTTCCGGCTAGATATAGTCGGACTCACCTCGACGCACAGCTTGGACTCTGGAACCAATCTCCTTGAGAGGGGCTGGACTCTCTACCACTCTGGAGTTGCCCCCGGTGAGAGGCGCCAAGCAGGTGTGGGCATACTTATTGCCCCCCGACTCGGAGCCTGTGCATTGGGGTTTACCCCGGTGGACGAGAGGGTGGCCTCCCTCCGCCTTCGGGTGGGGGGAAGGGTCCTGACTGTTGTTTGTGCATATGCGCCGAACAGCAGTTTGGAGTATCCACCCTTTTTGGAGTCTCTGGAGGGGTTGCTAGAGGGCATACCTTCTGGGGATTCCCTCGTTTTGCTGGGAGACTTCAATGCTCACGTGGGCAATGACAGTGAGACCTGGAAGGGCGTGATTGGGAGGAATGGCCCCCCCGATCTGAACCCGAGCGGTGTTCTGTTATTGGACTTCTGTGCTCGCCACGGATTGTCCATAACGAACACCATGTTCAAGCATAAGGGTGTTCATATGTGCACTTGGCACCAGGACACCCTAGGCCTCAGGTCGATGATCGACTTTGTGGTCGTGTCGTCGGACTTGCGGCCATATGTCTTGGACACTCGGGTGAAGAGAGGGGCGGAGCTGTCAACTGATCACCACCTGGTGGTGAGTTGGCTTCGATGGTGGGGGAAGATGCCGGTCAGACCTGGTAGGCCCAAACGTGTTGTGAGGGTCTGCTGGGAACGGCTGGCAGAGTCCCCTGTCAGAAGTAGCTTCAACTCCCACCTCCGGCAGAACTTCAACCACGTCCCGAGGGAGGTGGGGGACATTGAGTCCGAATGGGCCATGTTCCGTGCCTCTATTGTTGAGGCGGCTGACCGGAGCTGTGGCCGCAAGGTGGTCGGTGCCAGTCGTGGCGGCAATCCCCGAACCCGTTGGTGGACACCGGCGGTGAGGGATGCCGTCAAGCTGAAGAAGGAGTCCTATAGGACTTTTTTGTCCTGTGGGTCTCTGGAGGCAGCTGATAGGTACCGACAGACCAAGCGGAACGCGGCTTCGGTTGTTGCTGAGGCAAAAACTCGGGCATGGGAGGAGTTTGGAGAGGCCATGGAGAACGACTTTCGGACGGCTTCGAGGAGATTCTGGTCCACCGTCCGGCGTCTCAGGAGGGGGAAGCAGTGCAGTGTCAACACCGTATATGGTGGGGATGGTGCGCTGCTGACCTCGACTCGGGACGTTGTGGGTCGGTGGGAGGAGTACTTCGAAGACCTCCTCAATCCCACTAACATGCCTTCCAATGAGGAAGCAGAGCCTGGGGACTCTGAGGTGGGCTCTCCCATCTCTGGGACTGAAGTCACCGAGGTGGTCAAAAAACTCCTTGGTGGCAGGGCCCCGGGGGTGGATGAGATACGCCCGGAGTTCCTTAAGGCTCTGGATGTTGTAGGACTGTCTTGGTTGACACGTCTCTGCAACATCGCATGGACATCGGGGACAGTGCCTCTGGATTGGCAGACCGGGGTGGTGGTCCCCCTCTTTAAAAAGGGGGACCGGAGGGTGTGTTCCAACTATAGAGGGATCACACTCCTCAGCCTCCCTGGAAAAGTCTACTCGGGGGTTCTGGAGAGGAGGGTCCGTCGGATAGTCGAACCTCGGATTCAGGAGGAACAGTGTGGTTTCCGTCCTGGTCGCGGAACAGTGGACCAGCTCTTCACTCTTAGCAGAGTCCTGGAGGGTGCATGGGAGTTTGCCCGACCGGTCTACATGTGTTTTGTGGACTTGGAAAAGGCATTCGACCGTGTCCCTCGGGGAATCCTGTGGGGGGTGCTCCGGGAGTATGGGGTACCGGACCCCCTGATAAGAGCTGTTCGGTCTCTGTACAACCGGTGTCAGAGCTTGGTCCGCATTGCCGGCAGTAAGTCGAGCCCGTTTCCAGTGAGAGTTGGACTCCGCCAGGGCTGCCCTTTGTCACCGATTCTGTTCATAACTTTTATGGACAGAATTTCTAGGCGCAGCCAGGGTGTTGAAGGGGTCCGGTTTGGTGGACTCAGGATTGGGTCACTGCTTTTTGCAGATGATGTTGTCCTGTTTGCTTCATCAGGCCGTGATCTTCAGCTCTCTCTGGATCGGTTCGCAGCTGAGTGTGAAGCGGCTGGGATGAGAATCAGCACCTCCAAATCCGAGAGCATGGTCCTCAGCCGGAAAAGGGTGGAGTGCCCTCTCAGGGTTGGGGGAGAGATCCTGCCCCAAGTGAAGGAGTTCAAGTATCTCGGGGTCTTGTTCACGAGTGAGGGAAGAATGGAGCGTGAGATCGACAGGCGGATCGGTGCGGCATCCGCAGTGATGCGGGCTCTGCATCGGTCTGTCGTGGTGAAGAAGGAGCTGAGCCGTAAGGCAAAGCTCTCAATTTACCAGTCGATCTACGCTCCTACCCTCACCTATGGTCATGAGCTATGGGTAGTGACCGAAAGAACGAGATCGCGAATACAAGCGGCTGAAATGAGTTTCCTCCGCAGGGTGTCTGGGCTTTCCCTTAAAGATAGGGTGAGAAGCTCAGTCATCCGGGAGGGGCTCAGAGTAGAGCCGCTGCTCCTCCGCATCGAGAGGAGTCAGATGAGGTGGCTCGGGCATCTGATCAGGATGCCTCCTGGACGCCTCCCTGGTGAGGTGTTCCGGGCACGTCCAACCGGGAGGAGGCCCCGGGGAAGACCCAGGACACGCTGGAGGGACTATGTCTCCCGGCTGGCCTGGGAACGCCTTGGGATTCTCCCGGAAGAGCTGGAAGAAGTGGCCGGGGAGAGGGAAGTCTGGGCCTCTCTGCTTAAGCTGCTGCCCCCGCGACCCGACCTCGGATAAGCGGAAGAGGATGGATGGATGGATGGATGGAAAAAACTATATAGGCTTGTGGGACTTCCTGGTATGCATATAGCAAGAGGAAAATTACCTGTTCCCAGTTAGGAGCCCTCTTCTTTGTCAAGTCAGTCAAGGGCACAGCCCTTTCAGAAAAATGAGGTACTGTAGAAGGAAAATTTTTTATTAGCATGTGAGGATAGCAAATTAACATATAGAGCCATAAAAAGTAATTAAAAGCTTCTAAAACATTAGATTAAGCATAAATTAGAATGTTAAGCAAATAAGATAGGTCTAGCAAATTGTTAACTAAAAATCAGTTATATTGCATTATTTTTAGGCTTACATTAAAATTTCCAAAGTAAGAAAAGAACAGCAAAATTGATAAACCGAGACTAGCTTTGGACAGGATAAGGGTTTGAGAACACCTGTGATTCAAGGCTAGGAAGAAATAAAGATGGCTCTGAAAGGCTCGTATCAAAAAGCAGCTGGGCTGATGAATCAGCAGAAAGACTTTTGCTATAAGCAGGGTCACGCTGACCTAATGCGTGAAGAGAAAATCTTAGTAAATTCAGGCATTAACAAAAATATTAGGAGAATATATTAGCAATTAACTTTAGTGTAGAAATTAAGACAAATCAAGCATGCCAAGCAATGATTAAATGAAAGCACATACTATACTTCTTTTTAATTTAAGCTTAAGCTTCAGGTCACTATAGTAAAAAGTTTGGAAGGCTTAAGAGAGGAAACGATGAGAGGAAACCCATATATGGAATTGAAGCCTTGGCCAGTTAGAGAAAATGGGAACAGCATAGAAAGATAATAAATTCCATGAGGGGGCCAGTGAAAGGAATAGTAAGGAGATGATAAGGGTTCCCATGGAAACTCAAGGTTCGGCCGGACAGGAGTAGAAGGGAGTCAGAGAAGATACTGGGAGGAAGCCATCCACCCAGTCTTAGACCAATCAAAATAAGCCGAACAGACACCAAGAGGAATAATGGACAGTAAAACCAGATGCAGAATGAGCTAATCGAACGCAGCCAAAATGATAAGAAATTGTTATAAAAACTTCAATTTTTGTAATGATCGGGGCTCAATCTCATTCTGCCGAATTGGGTTGAGTCCGTGTGGTTGATTTATTGCAATAAAGCCTTAAAACTCTGTCTGTCTATCCCGTGCCCTAATAGCCTTTATTTTTAGGTAAAAAGCCTTCTGATGATGAATTTTTCGCCACGACAGTACAAACCCACCTTGAGAAGCATTTGCTTGTGCATCTTATTAAGCTGTTCGACTAGACCATCAGGCTGAGAATGGTACACTGAAGTCTTAAGATGCCTGATTTGGAGCAATTTGGCAACCTTCTTGAACATCTCTGAGGTAAGCGGCGTCCCTTGGTCTGTTAGGACCTCCTTTGGGATATGCGCAATGACCCCTACCAGTGCCCATGCGATGCTTCTGGACTTGGCTTGTTTTAAGGGGATAGCCTCTGGATACCATGTAGCATAATCAAATTTATGTCCTTGGGCTGAGGGTTCGAGAGGATCTACTATGTCCACCCTGATACTTTCAGAAGTTCATATATCTATCACAAGAATGGAACAACAGGAGCATGGTCTTTTCTAAGAATCTGTTGCAGTTGACATGCCAGACACGAAACACAAAAGCGACAGATCTCCTCATTAATTCCCTGACAGTAAAATCCAAGTTTTATCCTTTTGTGTGTTTTGTCAGTGATGAGATGGCCACCCAAGAGGTGGGTGTGTGGCAACTCACAAACCTGCTGCTGGTAAGATTTTGGTACCATCAACAACAACATCAACTCGCCATCATGTTCTGACGATTGACATAATAAATCATTTTAAAATACAAATTAGGGTTCTGGTGGCATGGAGTGGGTGGTACACTGTCAGATAACTAGAAATACTGCATTTTTGGCAAACTTCAATAAATTGTCATTCCACTGTTCTCTTTTAAAAGATGCTGATGTTTGTCGAAATTGACATCGAAGGTCTGAGAGCAAATCAGGCATAACTTCCCTGGGTGGAGTTATTGCCAACGTCGGTTTGCTCGTGGCCTCGATAGCAAATATATAATACAGTGGTTCTCAACCTGTGGGTCGAAGTAATAAAAAGGGGGGCGCGAAAATGTGAAAAAAAAAAAAACCAAGAATCAAAAATATGAAAAAAACATCTGTTGAAACCAAAACAAATTAACTTAAACTACAATCTGATACTAGAACAATAAATATAGAGTAAGATAAATGTCGATAAAAGTTAAGTAGGTATAATAAAATATGCATCTACATTTCAAAAAACTGTTATGAAAACTCGGGTCGCAAACACTTAAAGGTTGAGAAATGCTGACATAATATAAAACATAATAAAATCACGTTGCATTGTGTCATGATTGATCTTTTTTATTTTGTGATCTCCTTGTGTGTCGCATCAATACATCCAAAAAAAAGTTACTCATCCATGTTAGTGCATCTGGCCAATAAATAGAATTCTGGGAAGGGAGACACTTTCAACAACTTCATCAGTGGAATGGATTGTGCAACCTGCAACTTGTCAGCCTGTGGTTAAGGGAAAGGAAGAGACGTCAGGGGAATAAATAAAATAAAACTCAATGTAGACTGGAGAAACCTGAGACGAGAACTGACACCAGAGAGCAAAGTCAAGGAATTTAACAGCCAAATGACTTCAGCTGTGTGTGTTTATATAACGGCATTTCACTTGAACAGAAGTCACAATCAGGAAATACGATGAGCCGAATCAAATTTAGGATCTGAGTGGACAGTCACAGCATTGTTTGGGATTAGTGACACAAAGAACTTTCAGGTGTTTTAAATCAGCATGCTGAGATTTATCTAAACACACAGATATCAAGCGTCAGGTCTCTGTTAATGATCACTGAAAACAACACTTGTGTAAAAATCCTCACTAAATCATTCATTTCAAAGATATAAATATCAATACACATGACTGAGCACACACCTCTGTATTGTGTCATTAAATTTTTAAACGTCTTACCAAGATAACTGAACACTTTCTGTGTATGAAGCAGCAGGAGCCTTTGTGCGCTACAACAACCAGCAGCCATTTGAAATATGAAATACAAAGAAAGCCTGAAAGGAATAAATGTGGTGAGAGGCAGACAATTATTAGCATACAAATTCAATTTTATTGAAGGTTTAAGTTTCTCTGTTTTTCTAGAATTGAGCACAATGCTGTTCTCTGAAGTATTAATTGTGTTCTCTATGAGGTGAGCAGCTGCGGCTAATGAGACTTCACAAATATTAACAAATGTCAGTCTAAAGCAGCAAATCCTACGTTTAATTGTGGACATCAAACCTCATTTGACCTTCTCAGTCGTCCATTTCAGTTCCTCACAGTCACCTCAGTGTCATTTAGTGAGCCAGCAGTGTGAGGAGTGAAGGCCGACTGCTCCGTCTGCACTCGTCTGTCACCTGCTGCCTAATTGAAGAGTGTAAGAGCCATTTGCTAGTTACATAAGATACATAAATGTTTTACTAAATATTAGTGATTAATCTATGGGAGGTTCCTGTAACCCCATAAGTTGAATTGAATTGTTATATTCTAACTATTTCTAGCTTCTCTGACTAAACATTATTCTCAGTTAGTGATCAGCCTTGCCATGTTGAAGGCGTAGAAGGCGCGTGGTTTTAAACTGTGCCTTTTGTGCCTTTCGAACCTTGTGTGCGTCTTTTGTGTGACGAGAAACATGTAAGACAAAGCACTTAATTGAATGTGCTGCGCCGTACATTTAAAGCGAACAGAAGAAGAAGCTAAGAATCTTTAAGGATAGAAACAACTAAAGTTTTACAAGAAAAGATAAGTTTAGAGAGGATACATTTTTTCTTTTTATTTGTCTTTAATTTTAACAACTTTTTTCTTTATTCTTGTGTGGATTGTTTGCTTTTGAATTTTCACTAAATATTTTAAAATGAACTTTTGGACTGAGAGATTTCTTTCGGCTCGTGTTTAACCCTAGCTAGAACTCGCCTTACACTTCGGCAGCTACAAGGAGTGCAGATTAATGTGCAGAAACAGGAAACATTAACTTCAAGATTAAAATGAAATGTTTACTATGATACAAAACTAAAACAATGAAGGAACATTTCGTAGAATTTGACTCTTAAATCTGCACCGACTGACCAAAGCTGAACAGAATGTCGGCTGTCGTCTGAGCTCTGCTGTGGGGTTTTTAGTTGTGAAATCTGAAAGTCTGTAAATTGTAACTGCAGATGTTAAAAAGATTTTTATATTTCCAGATACTGTATTAGGTAAAATACAGCACATTACTTAATTCATATTGAAATAAATAATTCTCGCTCAAAATAATGGAAATAGCAATAATCATTATACAATGTTAAAAAAAATTAAAAAGTCACCAAGAAACTCTGACGTGTTTCTATGAATTGCCAGGAGACTCCAAAATTTTCAGTGCTGTTTTTTACACATTCAGATAAGGAGAAGATTTATGAAAATAACCGTGGTGAAATAATCAATAATCATAAACAGTGTACACTCCACATGAATAAAGTACAATTTGAACAAAAACAGGCTTCACAACAATACAGTGAATATGAAATGATTGTGTTGTTAAGATATTTGTCAGAATATTGCACTGCTAATATGAAAAATGAGCAAAGGCATAATTTACAAATGATTTAAAACGTCTAAGCTCAGAAATTTTTTTTTTTAATTTTCTTTACCATTTACAGTAAATTGAGCACTGAAGAAGCTGGATTAAATATTTTACACGTCAGGATTATTTGCAGTGCTTTTCGGAACCAGGAATAAAGAAAAGCATAAAGAATTGGATTAACACCAAAGTTCACTTCACTTATCAACACAAAGACATTCCTGATGAGACGTGTGATTGGGTTATTAATATCAGTAAAAAGATTGTACACATAAAGAGGCAGCCAGCAGAGTATAAAAGCCCCCACGACTACTCCTAATGTTTTTGCGGCTTTTCTTTCAGACGGTTTTGATATTTTACTGTCACTCAGCTCCACAGTTTGTCTCTTTTCTATCATACAGTTGATGGCTCTTGAATGGCTTCTTGCAACCACAAATATTCTGATATATAAAACAATCATTAGGGAAAAAGGAATAAAAAAAGTTGTGAGTAAAATAAAAATGACCATTTCATAATAAGTGAATACTGCACAAGCTCCTTCACATAGCTCTACGTCAATATAACTCAAACTTAAACCTATGACTGTAATTAAAACTGAAAACAGCCACACTACAGCAATGCTGATCTTTGCAACAGTCAAGGTTATTTTTGAGCTGTAAAAGAAAGGATGGCAGACAGCAATGTAGCGATCAATGGATATTAAAACCACATTATATATCACAGATATGCTAAGAATATTTGCAAGTGCCTGATACAAATAACAATAAATAACTCCAAAGTACCAGCAAAATACAATCATTGTAATCAACGAAAAGGGCAACACAAAGAAACCTGTTAAGAAATCGGCCGCTGCGAGTGAAAGGATCAGAAGATTAGTCGGCGTGTGCAGCTGAACAAAATGGAAAATAGAAATGATGACAAGAAGATTTCCAAAGACTGTCGATAAAAGCAAAAGACACGAGAAAGTGTAAAAAAGTCCATAAACTTCAGTTTCATAAATCAGTTTACGACAAGATGCATTACTGTGAGGAAAGCAACGACCAATGTTGAGTCCATTTAAATCCATGTTTGTCATTTGAGTGCTCCCATTGTGAGAAGAGCCGTCCTGCCTGCACACTGAGATGTTTATACACTGAGGCCCTGCGACTGCCAGATTCTCTCTGCTGACGTAATTCACATGAGGCGTCTCTCTGCTGTGTTTGCTTCACAAATTCTCTCAGGATGTTTGTTTGTTCATTTCAGTTCTTACTCACTAATGAGTTCATCAAATCTCAGATGTCTTCATTATATTTGTTTGTCAGGAGCCGCTCAGGGCTGTGGTGGTCTCTCCTCACAGCTCCACAGTGGTCAGCTGCTGTCCCCTCTGCAGTTTCCTTCTTCTCCTCTGTCTGCTGTTTTTGTTTTTTTGTTCTCAGTCACTTTGACTTTCTTTCATCATCACAGCGAGCAGCACAATTAATCAGCAGGTTCAGATGAGCTGAGGTTGTGCCCAGTGGTGGTCTGACACTCCATCCTGTCCTGTGCTGCTCAGAGCCCCTCTGACTCCTGTATGGAGTGTACTGGACCACCCTGTGCTCATGAGAGGCCCTCACACACACACACACCCACACACAGTGTACAGTAACAGCTGTGTGTTTTTGTCTTTTCCGGACCCTCACATTCAATTCCAGACAGTATTCCCCCCGTTGCTCTCTATCAGTCTGATGTTGTGCTGATTGTCTTTGTCTGATTTTCTGGACGTCTTTCTTTTCTTAAATAATGAAACACACAACATGCATTTCTCTGTGGCAGTGGCAGGTCAACTCTCCGAATTCCAATGCAGCAGCGCTAACTGATGTGCTTTTTAATTTTGAAGTCATTTCTGGTATAACTGAGTTGTGTCGTCTTGTTGTCTTTCCCTCCTCATCAACACAGATAGTGATTACAGTAGTTTACTGTTGTGTTAAATTCGTACTTTTTTTACTTTAACAGCAAGTGATGTTTTTTACAGAAGCACAACACCGCACAATAAAACATACAAGATGATGTACTGGTTACACCTTTGGACTTCAAACCCTGAGGCTGTGTGTTCAAATCCCACTACTGATGCTGTGTGACCTTTAGCAAGTCACTTGACCTGCCTGTGGAAAACCAAACGAAATTGCGGCAGTTGTATCAGAAATGTTCTAACGTGCCTTGGAAAAAGACGCCACTCAAATAAGTAAATGTAAATCTCCGACATACAAGTTCAGTTTTGATTGAACAATTAGCAGCAGGTCCTCGATGATGGCAGACGTATGACTTTTCAAGAGTTTGTGTGTCATGTCGGTGTCATCCCCTCCTCATTGACACAGACAGTGAAGTGGTCCTCACCACACAAGAGTTCATATGTGACACCCTGGTGGTCTGTTAATACAAACTTCATGTGAGACCCCCTCGTCTATCCTTGTGTCACTGAAGCACCTTGTAGTGTCACGAGTCACATGTCATCAGTCCGCATAGTGCAATACATTTTGGAGGACAGCAGGTCAGCAGACTTTAGGTCATAAAGCAACTCTGCACAGGGAGCCCACTCATCATCGGACACTAACTTCACAAGTAAAATGTTAGGTTTGAATACACAATGGGAAGTCTGAAACTTGAAAGTACTGAATATGAGAAAGACTTAGTTGTTATGATGGACTTATTTGGAAGCCATTAAGAAAGCTAACAGAATGTCAGGTTATATAGCACCCTGATGGGTAGAGCAGATTTCCAAACTGTTGGTCCAAGGATCAGCACCAGGCCATAGGAATTGTTTCCTGTTCACAAAACAGCAGGCCAGGCCATCATATCCACCTTAATTAAAGAATATGTTCCTGTGTCTTCTGCTTGTCCAGTTTCTATGTGTGGTAATGAGCATTTCTGTGCATTGCCAATATAAGTGTAGGAGGACTCCCGCGTACCATTTGGGTGTTGAAGGCGCCACCGGAGGAACGGAGTGCTGTCTCAATGGATGTGCCCTGTGAGGAACACGTGGAGCCCTTTGTCACACACGTGCACTTAGGAGGTAGTCAACAAGCCCAGAGGTGAGTGGTTTATCGACGGATGAAGGATTGAATGACAGTATTAATGCTTCTCTCTCTGATCTTTCAGAACTAAAAAAAGATAAATAACTCACATGCACTTGAAACAATAACACTTCCAGAAAATGGCTCCTCAACATCACTTCCTACTCCTTATGATGACACCATTTTCGGTCCCATATTGACGACATCATTTCCGGCTCATGACGAGGACGTCACTTTTGGTCCCAGTTTGATGACGTCACTTCTGGCAATTCCTCAATGACATCACTTTCTGTATTACTTAATTTCCTGTAGCCATTTTCTGACTCTGTATAAAAGCCACCCGAAAACCACCATCGATGTTGAATGTCTGATGTTTTTTCATCTTATTTAACCAATTTAATATTGCAACCCAAGCAATATACGGGGCAATTCCCCAAACCTTTGACATGGTTTGTCAAACTTATTACACCTTATAATGACCAGTATGGTCTCCTCCGCACGTGTTCAGTTTTACTCACTGGGGTCCTTTCTGCCTGCCCATCATAGGCTGTTTAAGAGGTTGAGTCAGAGATGGGGATCCTGTATTCTAAACAAATGAGGTTTACTTATTGATGAGTCGGCAATGGGTGTGCTTGAGCTCAGCATAACCGTTGGCCATCCGGGGGGCTTACATACACGTGACCAGCAGGGGTTCGATTTTAAACAGAAAGTTGCTCAGAGCGTGTTGCAGTGTGTGGCGTGAATGTGCCAGCGTCTACCAGGATAGGTGTGTGGGGTGGCAGATTGGCTGGACATTCTTGACGGTTGTATTTAAGGAGTTGCCGGCCAACAGGGTTAGTCAGTGAACCTAAAGGCAAGGCAGGGGTAAGCACCGCTGAGCTATTAACACTAGAATTACCAGAGTCTACGAAAAAAACTTGTAGAACCGGCCGACCTTGAAACCGTTCTCACCTCTCCGCCAGCGTCCTTTGTCTTCTAAATGTGCTGATTAACGAGCAGCAAGAAACTGGCTATTCCATCCCCCACCGTCGCAGAACGTTCACTAACTTCTCCCAGCTCACACCTTGATTGATTATCTGGGAGTGAAGTGGAGTTTTAGAGTGGAAATAATGGATCGTTATTTGGAACATACGAATTTCATGTGTGTTCCGTTTCTACAGTAATCTGTGTAGACACATTGTTAAAACAGAAACTTTTTCATATTTTAGTAATAAATGTTACAAAATGTAGGCATAAACTATAGAATGTGTAAAGCATGAAGTCCAAACATCAAACACTTTCACAAAAGGCTCAAAGACCTTAGAATAGCTTCCGTAGTGGTAAGAGTTGCTGACTACAAGCACAGTTTTACCATGTCTCAGAGACCCGAGTTTGACTCCCCGAAAGTGTTCTTTTTTTTTTCTTTTTAACTTCAAACGGACATGAAATGTATAAATCGGTATGCACTGTCAGTTAATGAGATCATTATATTTTCATGTGGGATGCTCCTTTTAAAATATTTTTTAACAATTGAGACTGCAATTAACATGAACAAGTGTCCTTATAACTTTTATTTTTAAGATTCATAACAGACAGACAGACAGAGCACTGCGTAATAGAGAGACAGACAGACAGACAGAGAAGTCACTAGATATAGAAATAAACAGGGAAGGCACATGTACAGAAAGAAATACGTAAAAGATCAACATGTGCGTTGATCCTGCTGCACTGAATAAGCTCACACGCTCTAACCCCTCCCCTCACCCGATCTGTGTCTAAGTAACAGCGCAAGTACAGACACGAACCAAGTGTAATCAACAGTCCCCGGTTCAATCCCCACTCACTTCTATATTTTCCGTTTTCAGTAGTAAGCTGCTCCTTGTTATATTATACAAAACACACATACACTTGGTTTGCGTCTGTACTTGCACTGTTACTTGGAGTCAGATCGGGATCAAGGCACATGTTGATCTTTTTTTTCTTTCAATGCATGTGTGCTGTGCAGCAGGACCAAGGCACATGTTGATCTTTCAGTACATGTGCCTTCCCTGCTTATTTATATATCTAGTGACTTCTCTGCCTGCCTGTCTGTCTGTCTGTATGTGTGTTATGGATCTTAAAAATAACAGTTATAAGGCCACTTGCTCATGTTAATTGCAGTCTCAATTGTTAAAAAATACTTTAAAAGGAGCATCCCACATGAAAATATAACAATCTCATTAACTGACAGTGCATACCAGTTTATAAATTTTATGTCCGTTTGAGGTTAAAAAGAAAATACATTAAATCATATATCAATCGATTGCCTGCTGCATGCAGGCAAGTGGGCAGTGAGAGTGGAGATAAAGACTCCAGCTACTGTAGATTGTATACAACAGGCAAAAATAGCGACCACTTGATAACAGTATTAGCTATAATGAATAAAAGCATGAACTAATCATCAGAAATAACCGTGGTCGACATTTTAAACTTAACGATTTACTTAAGAAAAAAAAAAACGGCCAGCACGCAGAAAGCAGGCACTTGCAGGCAGGCAGGTAGAGCGGCCATGGTTAAAAAGAAAAATAAGTAACATTTTCTCGGTAGCGGGGAATCGAACTCGCGTCTCTGAAGAACAATAGGCATGCTGCGCTTTGATTAGCAAACCTTACCACTATTTCTTTTTCTATTTAAACACACAGTTGATTTTGCTTCTACATATTTTTCTCTATTTTTTCCTGTTTTGGAGCCTCCTGAGCCAGGGATTTTTGGACTTTTCATATATGATTTTTTGTAGGAGTGCACTGTTTTTGTTGTTAATGCACCATTTTTTTTCTTTTCTTCTACATTTATATGTGTATTTAATTTTTGAAGCAGCGTCAGCACTGTAGGACTGTGACACAAAGCCCGCCTGACACTCCTGAGTTTTTACTCTTGTAAATAACCTTGTACCTTTGACCCTTCAGTTTTGGTCTGTGTCTCTTCTCTCCGCTGACCCTGTTTGGCTCATGAACTATTAGATGACGAGAATGTTGGTTGGGGCCACTTGTCCGCTGCATGGGATATCACACTATGTCTCTGTCATTCCAACAGATGGCACTTCATAAGCAGTTTTAGTGGTAAAATGCATTGCATTTGTCATTCCAATAGATGGTGTATAACAAACAATAACACTGCTTGTACAAATCCTGTACTAAATAACATCACAGAGACATAGCAATGGGTCAGACTCACTGCACTGCAAATGTTAGCATTGAATACATCCAACAGAAAGTAACTGCCAGACAGGAAGAAATCAGCTTATCCACCTTAATAAAACACAAGAGTTTGTGTGTCTGTGTATCTGTGTGTCCATCTGGTTGCCATGTCTCTGTCATCCCAGCATATGGTGCTTCATAAGGACTTGCAGTAATACAATGCCTCACATTTGTCATTTGTCTTTTTGGCTGTACCAAAAAGCATATAATGTTTGTCTGTGTTTCTGTGCATTTCTGTGTCTGTCAGCTTGCTCTGTCTCTGTTATAAGACATTTGGTGTGGCATTCGTATAAGTAGTGTTAATTTTTGTGATGCGCCAACTGTTAAAATGACAAATGCAATGCACTTTCTTGCTACCTGAATTACAAAAACACATTCCAATAGATGGTGTACTGCCAGTGTTAACACTGAATTTGTCAAACCGAGGGTTACTGCCAGATGGACAAAAACAGGTAGCTGTATCTCAAAAGCAATAAGCTTCCATGAGGAAAGAGATCAAATGTATAAAGATATGATGAGACAGCACACCCAAAGCTAAGGTATTCTGGCATAAAAAAATTCAAAATGCGAAGCACCAGACCAGGATGATGAATTGCCTGAGGATATCTTCTCCTTCTTTCGGCTGCTGCTGTTAGGAGTTGCCACAGCGGATCATCTTCTTCCATAACCTTCTATTCTCTGTATCTTGTTCTGTTACACCCATCACCTGCATGTCCTCTCTCACCACATCTATAAACCTCCTCTTAGGCCTTCCTCTTCTCCTCTTCCCTGGCAGCTCTATCCTTAACGTCCTTTTCCCAATATACCCCTCATCTCTCCTCTGCACATGTCCAAACCAATGCAACTTCACCTCTCTGACTTTGTCTCCCAAATGTCCACCTTCAGCTGACCCTCTAATGTCCTCATTTCTAATCCTGTCCATCCTCGTCGCACCCAATGCAAATCTTAGCATCTTTAACTCTGCCACTTCCAGCTCTGTCTCCTGCTTTCTGGTCAGTGCCACCGTCTCCAGCCCATATAGCACAGCTGGTCTCACTACTGTCCTGCAGACATTCCCTTTCACTCTTGCTGATACCCATCAGTCACAAATCACTCCTGACACTCTTCTCCACCCTCTCCACCCTGCCTGCACTCTCTTTTTCACCTCTCTTCCACACTCCCCATTACTCTGTACTGTTGATCCAAAGTATTTAAACTCATCCACCTTCGCCAACTCTACTCCCTGCATCCTCACCATGTATTCTGTCTTGTTCCTACTGACCTTCATTCTTCTCCTCTCCAGAGCATATCTCCACCTCTACAGGGTCTCCTCAACCTGCTCCCTACTATCGCTACAGATCACAATGTCATCAGCCAACATCACAGTCCACTGGGACTCCTGTCTAATCTCATTTTTCAATCGCCATTGCAAATAAGAGAGGGGCTCAGAGCCGATCCCTGATGTAATCCCACCTCCCGTCGCTCCTACCTCAGACCTCACCACTGTCACACTTCCCTTGTACATATCCATACAACTCTTACGTACTTCTCTGCCACTCCCGACTTCCTCATACAATACCACAGCTCCTCTCAAGGCACCCTGTCATTTGCTTTGTGCAGGTCCACAAAGACGCAATTCAGTTTCTTCTGGCCTTCTCTAAACTTCTCCATCAACATCCTCAGAGCAAACATCACATGTGTGGTGCTCTTTCCTGGCATGAAACCATACTGCTGCTCACTAATCATCACTTCACTTCTTAACCTAGCTTCCACTACTCCTTCCCATAACTTCATGCTGTGGCTAATCAATTTTATCCCCCTGTAGTTACTACAGTCCTTGCAAATCCCACTTAATTCCCCTTGGGATTAATAAAGTATCTATCTATCTATCTATCTTATTCTTAAATATCGGCACCGAACACTTCTTCTCCACACATCATGAATCCTCTCACTTTCCAAGATTCCATTAAACAATCTGGTTAAAAACTCCACTGCCATCTCTCCTAAACACCTCCATGCTTCTACAGGTATGTCATCTGGACCAACGGCCTTTCCATTCTTCATCCTCTTCATAGCTGTCCTTACTTCCTCCTTGCTAACCCGTTGCACTTCCTGATTCACTATCTCCACATCATCCAATCTCTTCTCTCTCTCATTCTCTTCAGTCATCAGTCTCTCAAATACTCTTTCCATCTGCTCCACACACTCTCCTCGCTTGTGAGTACGTTTCCATCTTTATCCTTTATCACCCTAACCTGCTGCACATCTTTCCCAGCTCAGTCTCTCTGTTTAGCCAATCTACAGATCCTTTTCTCCCTCCTTAGTGTCCAACCTCTCATACAACTCATCATAAGCCATTTCTTTAGCCTTCTCCACCTCACTCTTCACCTTGCATCTTATCTCCTTGTACTCTTGTCTACTTTCTGCATCTCTCTGACTGTCCCACTGCTTCTTTGCCATCCTCTTCCTCTTTATACTATACTGTATTTCCCCATTCCACCACCAGGTTTCCTTTTCCTCCTTCCTCTTTCCAGATGTCATGCCAAGCACCCTTCTTGCTGTCACCCTTACTGCATCTGCTGTAGTTTCCCAGCTGTCTGGTAACTCTTCACTACCACCCAGTGCCTGTCTCACGTTCTCCTAAACTCAACCTTGCAGTCTTCCTTTTTCAACTTCCACCATTTGATCCTTGGCTCTGCCCTCACTATCTTCCTTTTCTTGATCTCCAACATCACCCTACAGACCACCATTCTATGCTGCTTAACTACACTTTCACCTGTCACCACTTTGCAGTCTTCAATCTCCTTCAAATCAACTCTTCTGCACAGGATGTAATCTACCTGTGTACATATTCCTCCACTCTTGTACGTAACTCTATGTTCCTCCCTCTTCTTAAAATAAGTATTCACCACAGCCATGTCCGTCCTTTTGGCAAAATCCACTATCCTATGACCTTCCTCATTTCTCTCCTTGACACCATACCTACCCATCACCTCCATGTCTTCTCTGTTCCCTTCACCAACATGAAATCTACTCCAATTACCACTTTCTGTCCCTTGGGTACACTGTTCATCACTTCATCCAACTCACTCCAAAAATCTTCTTTCTCACCCATCGCACACTCAACTTGTGGTGCATATGCACTAACAACATTCATAATCACACCTCCAATTTCCAGCTTC
>JANRMT010062791.1:187518398-187528628 GCA_026402145.1 Polypterus bichir lapradei | reverse complement strand
GTCAAGGTGCAGATTCTGTGAATTTCATGAAAAGCATCAGGTACTCTTATTGTTCTTTCTGTGAATATTATCCCTCCTCCTCATAGAGGACCCTATTTTTTCCAGTTACATGATGATTGCCAGAGACAGCCAGAGGATTAGTTTCCTTGATCTGAACATGGATGCAAAGGTATATTCACTACTATTTCCAGACAGGTATCATAGTTGGACACCAAATATTAGGTTGGATCCTCCAGGGGCTCTACATGGGGTACAAAGAAGAACAACTGCGGCAAATCCGAGGGTCCAGGAAACACACAGTATTACTGTTAATGGCTGGGAATAAAAGACGATACCTTCAACCAGTTTTTGGGTGCAGGGAGGCTGAGCCAACAATAATGTGTTGATTCTTATGTGAGGACAGAAGGAATTCAAATTAACTCTGTTGTCTAGCCCAAGCATGACTGAGGATCAAAATGTACAATGGGTTGATGGGTCACCTAAACACAACTGCACAAGTGCACACATTACCTCCAGGGAAGGTTTATATGCTTCCTTCAGCATTCCAAAGAGGTCCAAGGTATATGATGAAAAACTATCAGGACATGATATCATTAGTGTGTAGATACGGGTCACCTGACATCATACCTACAAAAACTCTAGGGCCAGGCCAGAGGCCAGAGACAAGGCCCAATATCACTGTAGGAGTGTTTCATCTAAAGCTAAGAGTTTATGGATGATATCAGGCAGAAGCAGATGTTAGGAGTGGTTGTGACAAGAGTCCATGTTATTGAATTTCAAAAGAGAGGACTGCCTCATGCACACAGCCTTCTATTTCTCAGGAGTAAAGATAAGCCACAAGATATGGATGTCGTCAACAGGCTTGTAAGCACAGAACTGCTAGACCCTACATGAGATCACAGTTAAAAAATATGATTGACAGTCCATGTGGTCATTTGAATTCATCAGCTCCATATATGGTAGAGGGTCAATGCTCAAAAAATTTCCCAAAGGAATAATAAGAGGAGACATCATGAAATGAGGATGGTTATCTGAAAAGTGGAAGAGTTAAGATAAGTGGAAGGACAGCAATGAATGAGTGGTTAGTAAATTACAATCTGTATCAGAGTCATGTTAAGGACCTTTTTTAAAATATGTACTGTATATAAGGGACATGATTGTGTGAACTTTTTCAGTAGTACAGAGGGTACTACTCTTGGACATGATAAAATTAGGTAATTCAAGAACTCTCGATATATCAGTGGCCCCGAGGCAGTGTGGCAGCTGTTCTGATTTAATGTCCGTGAGCATTCACTTATAATTATTCAGTTGAATTTAGAGAGGAAACTGAAGTACAGTGGAACCTCGGTTCACGACCATAATTCGTTCCAAAACTCTGGTCATAAACCGATTTGGTCGTGAACCGAAGCAATTTCCCCCATAGGATTGTACATAAATACAATTAATCTGTTCCAGACCATATGAACTGTATGTAAATATATATTTTTTTTAAGTTTTTAATCACAAATGTAGTTAATTAAACCATAGAATGCACAGCGTAATAGTAAACTAAATGTAAAAACATTGAATAACACTGAGAAAACCTTGAACAACAGAGAAAACTAACACTGCAATAGTTCGCACTATAGCGCTACTAACCGCTGGCTAAAAACACTTTTTTTAACGAGTTTTAACCACAAGCAAAAAAATGAACATTTGAAAAAATCCATAATTTAATAAACCACCAAGAAAAATAACATTGCAACAATCCACACTACAAACCGATTCCTGGAAACAGAAGTGAAAACAAAATCAAGCCCAGTGCATTCTTTAACTGCCTTCCTACCTTAATGCGTCCAGATCTCTCTTGCACTGCCTGTGTGTCTCCGTCTCTCTCTCACGCTGCCTTTGTGTGTGTGTGTGACACTCTCTCTCTCGCGCTGCCTGTGTGTGTGCGCGTCTCTCTCGCGCTGCCTGTGTGTGTTGCGCTCTGTCTCGCGCTGCCTGTGTGTGTGTGTGTTTGTCGCACTCTCTCGCTCACTCTCTCTTGCTCACTGCACAGGAAATGCACAAGGAGAGACTGAACATGTACAAACCGAAAGGGAAACTGGCTTGTTCGTATACTGAGTGTGTGGTCATGAACCGAGGCAGATGTTTGGCAAACTTTTTGGTCGTAAACCGATTTGTACATGTACCGAGACGTTCGTGAACCGAGGTTCCACTGTATGCACATTGGATAGGGGTAAGGGTAGAGAGCTTGGTTAAACTGAATAAGGACATACTTGGAGTGAGGGATTATTTTTATTGGGAATTGCCAGAGCATTGCCAGTGTGAAGATACAACATGGAGACTGATCGTGAAAAGACAGATAAAGAACATACCAATGTTGTCTAAGTCTGCTTTTACTACACATTAAAGGGGCTTGAGGACCTTAGAAAAATCAAAGGGGTGGTCTATGGATCATTCACGTAGGCTGCAAGAGTGAGGGGCCTTGTCAATGATGATTGGTTATGGAACAGGTCCTTGGAAGACTCTGTACTCTTTGGGATGAGCCACAGATGCTTAAAAGTCTTTGCCTTCATTTGCGTCTTTGATGCACCAATTGATTCACAAGAATTGCCTGTAAAAGACAGGAGAAGGTTGTGTGAGATGGTTGCTGGTCACTATCAAGGGCATGCAGATGGCTGTGCTTTGTGTAAAAACTGAGTGCTGCTTGACACACAGAGAACTCTAATGTACCACACCCGCCTGTCCAAATGGTTCCGCTATGCTGTGCTGCTTCTCCACTGCTTTTCAGATAAGTATTGTCAAGTATTATGCTAAAATACTCTCATGACAAACTCCTTTTTATTAAACAGTGTGTCCAGAGCAAATGGTCTGATTGGAACATCCTAAAAGACGCCGGTATTTTGCAGCGCCCGAAATATATACATCGCGGGTCAGGTCGCCGCCACCGCCGGGCTGCGAATGAAAAGACAACCGGCAGCATTTGCTCAGGAATAAGCCCTTCTTCTCATGGCCCTGGAAATACAAGTATCAGTGTGCCAAATTTACATTGTGTGGAAATAAACCCTGATCACGGCTCTGTGCAAAAAGATGCCTCATTAACCAATATTGCACTGTTTAACTTGAGATCTCTTAATGGCAAAGCATTGGTGCTGTCAGAACTCATCACTGACACCAGGCTTGATATACTGTGTTTAACGGAGACTTGGCAAAAACCGAACGAATTGACGACTCTCACGGAGGCGACTCCACCTGGTTTCACTTTCCATACAGAACCTCGCAGCTCTAGACAAGGAGGTGGGCTAGCGGTAATCATCAGAGCAGACTTAAATATCAAACGAATCCCAATTGACTGTCCACTGTCTTTTGAGTGCCTGGCTCTTAAACTAATAACGGAAACAGGTCCTGTCTCACTCATTGTTCTTTATCGTCCCCCAAAATACAATGCATCCTTCTTATCTGATCTGATTGAACTTTTAACCCACCTAAGCTCTTACTCTCAGAGAATTATCCTTCTTGGTGATTTCAACATCCATATTGACATCACTACATCTAAACTGAGAAATGAATTCCTTTCCTTACTGGACTGCTTTGACTTAACACAACATGTTGATTTTCCCACCCACTCTGGTGGTCATATATTGGATCTGATCTGCACTTCTGGACTATCTGTTGCCAATATTTACAGCACTGATTTGGGACTCTCTGACCATAAAGCAGTATCTTTCACTGTCTCACTGCCTTTACCTCCTCTTACCTGTAAACGACAAATCTCTTACAGAAACCTTAAAAATATCTGTCCCTCTGTCCTTTCTGGATCCATTTCTGATCTTTTACTGTCTGCACCTATTCCGTCAACACTAGATAGTCTTGTTGACCACTATAACTCAGCCCTTCATTCAGCATTAGATAAAACAGCTCCTTTAAAACATAAGGAGGTTTCCTTTAAACGTTCAGCTCCTTGGTATAACTCAGAATTGCGATCTATGAAAGCAGCTGGCCAACGCCTTAAGAGAATGTCACGTAAGACTGGCCTCACCGTGCACATCCAGGCTTTCTCTGATCACCAAAGAGCTTACAGAGAAGCACTAACTGCTGCTAAGAACACCCACTATGACAGAATAATAGAAAGTGGCCACAATAACCCAAGGGTTTTGTTTTCTGTAGTTAATAAACTACTCAAACCTGCATCTGGCCCAACTACCTCTTCTACTGAAGTCTGTGAGGATTTCCTCCACTTTTTCCGTAACAAAATTAAAGATCTAAATAATTCAACTAACATAAATGCATCATCTGTTTATATCTCTCCCTGTTTTCTCACTCCATCCAGCTCCTTCTCTAAGTTCACACCAGTCACATCTGCTTTTGTTAATGACCTGCTTTGTAAGATGAGGCCGACTACTTGTGTACTGGACCCCATCCCCAGCACACTACTTAAATCCTGCCTTCATGCCATAATCCCGACTGTTACAACAATAATAAACTCATCCCTTGACACTGGCTCTGTGCCGCTCACTTTTAAAATCGCTTCTGTAACCCCAATGTTAAAAAAGTCTGGTCTTGATGCTGACAATCTTAACAATTTCCGGCCTATTTCCCACTTACCTTTCCTGTCTAAAGCTCTTGAGCGTGTTGTAGCCTCCCAGCTCACCAATTACTTAACCTCTAATAACTTGATGGAACCCTTTCAGTCTGGTGTCAGGGTGCAGCACAGCTGTGAAACTGCTCTGCTACGAGTAACCAATGATTTGCTTATGGCAGCAGACTCTGGACAAACCAGCATATTAATTCTGTTAGACCTCAGTGCAGCATTTGACACTGTCAAACATGACATTCTACTGTCCAGAATGGAGAACATGCTGGGTATCTCTGGCACTGCCCTCCAGTGGTTCAAGTCCTATCTGACTGATAGACAAGAGTTTGTTAGTCTGGGCAACAGCAGGTCCAGCACAGCGCCAGTCACACAAGGAGTTCCTCAGGGCTCTGTCCTCGGCCCTCTTCTCTTCTGTATTTATATGCTTCCCCTTGGCCATATTATTCGTAGCTATGGACTGGGCTATCATTTTTATGCAGATGATACTCAACTCTACTTCAATGTTAAAAGTGGAACTTCATCAGAGCTTTCTCAGCTCACAACCTGCCTTAGTGAAATTAAAACCTGGATGGAGCAGAACTCTTTAAAATTGAACTGCAACAAAACTGAACTCCTGCAAATTGGGACTAAAATGCAACTTAATAAAATGAGTTCCTTCCCAGTCCATCTTGGCGGTGATCTCATCAGACCTGCCTCTACCGCAAAGAATCTTGGTGTCATTTTTGATTCCTCCCTCTCTTATTCCGCCCACATAAATCACATTAAGAAACTTTCTTACTTTCACCTCCGTAACATATCCCGTGTTCGCTCCCTCCTCTCCTTTTCTAATGCTGAGAAACTTGTCCATGCTTTTATCACATCCCACATAGATTATTGTAACTCACTGCTGGCGTGTGCCCCTTCTAATCTTATATCACAGCTCCAGCTTATTCAAAACTCAGCTGCAAGAGTCCTGACTCGAACCAGCAGCAGCGAGCACATCACACCCATCCTGCTCCGTCTTCATTGGCTCCCTGTGTCTTACAGAATCGAATATAAAATCCTACTAATAACCTACAAAGCCTTAAATAACCTCGCACCAAACTACATCAGTGACCTTCTCCATCACTATGTGCCTGCCCGCCCACTAAGGTCCTCTGATTCTGGCAATCTTATTGTGCCCCACACTAATCTACACTCCATGGGTGACAGGGCCTTCAGCTGTATAGCGCCCAGACTCTGGAATGACCTACCGAAATTAATCAGATCAGCTGACTCGATGAATTCTTTTAAAAAACAACTCAAAACTCATCTGTTCAGGAAGGCTTTTAGCTCTATTTGACTTCATTCCCCTTCTCTCAGTTTACCTCTCTGTCAAGATGCTCATGTAACCTGTATGTGTGTGTGCTAGACCATCAATTCTGTTGTCTGTTAGGCTTTCTTTGAACTTACTGTCTTAATATTCTTTATTTATTTATTTGGTTTGTACAATGCTATACGCTGTATACCCTGCTGTTTTCTCTTATTTTCTGTAAGTGCCTTGAGCATGGGAAAGGCGCTATATAAATAAAATGTATTATTATTATTATTATTATTACAATGGAAAACAATGCAGGGATTTCTACCTACCTGTAACACGGCTGGTCACGTGATTAACAAATCTATTTTGATGCAGTTCATGAATTTGGCCGAGCGATGGTATTGGTTATGACTATGAATACCATTCAGTGGGATGCATATCACATTTCCTTTTCTCTCTCTCTTTTATTTAACATTTTATAAATTGTATTAAAATCAAATAACATTCCATACGAGCAAGTCAAGTTTAACAAAACTAAGTTCGAAACAAATTGATCCGCACCCATGAGAAAGAGAGCTTGGTCAGCAGAGTAAAACTTTAATAATAGTAAAAATATGTACTGTAGATAAATAAATGAATAAAAATAAATAGGGTAATAAAAAAATGAGAGAAAACCTGCTTCCTCAATTAAAATTCTTACTCTAAAATGTTATTCATTAGATCCTGCCGTATTTTGAAAAACGTTTTGCACAAATCCTTTAAGTTAGAATTTCATTTTTTCCAGTTGCAAATAGCATATAACATCAGTTACCCACTGACTTAGAATAGGAGAGTTAGGATTCTTCAAACTGAGCGAGATACGTCTACGTACCAGTAGTGTAGTAAAGGCCATTACAGTTTGTTTGTCCTTCTCCACTTGAAGACCTCAGTAAGCCCACCAAACACAGCTGTTAGTGGATTAGGAGGGAATGTGACACCAAGGCTGTCTGATAGGCAGTTAAAGATTTTGGTCCAGAATGATGTTAATTTGGTGTAGCCCAGTGAGGCTGGAGCTCGATTGTAATGTTTGCAGGTTGGATCTTGTCCTGGAAATATTTTGGACAGTTTTAAACAAGACGGATGTGCTCAATATATAATTTTAAGATGAATAATTCTATGCTTTGCACATATGGAGCTCAAGTGAATTATGTGCATTGCTACTTTCCACTCCTTTTCTGAAGTGTTGAGTAAGAGACCTTTTCCCCACTATACTCCTGGATCTTTGGGAGGAAGAGATGTTTAAAAAGTTTTATAAATTATAAAAATGCTGTCTGAGTCCTCAATATTTTTTCCAGCATAGAGGGAGGTGGGAGGTGAGGAAAATTGTTTAACAAAGTTTTGATTTTGAAGGTAGTGAAAGAAATGTGTTGCTGGAAAGTTACATTTATAGTGTAATTGTTTGTAGGATGTGAAGAGTTTGTCTATGTACAGATTTCTAAGTGATCTTATCCCGAATGTTTTCCAAACATTAAAAACTGTACGTTTGAGAGGGTGGAAAAAGGTGGTTAACGTGCCGAGGTGCCACAGATAAAAGCTTCTCCATCTTAAAATGCTTCCTACATTGGCTCCATAGTCTGAGTGAGTGAAGCACAATTGGGTTGTTAGTATGTTGGTGATAACTTATTTCCTTTTCTGTCTGATGTCAAGTTTTTGGGTTTCTTCAGCTGTCATTGTACTTCCTCACTTTTCAGCCCTGTAGTTTCTGTCAGCCTTTTATTCTTATTATTTATGCTTAGACAGATACTACATAAGTACATATTTATTTCTTTTAATAGACATAACACACATTGTTCAGGCTTTCTTTCTCCTTCATTTGTCAAATGGCTGCAGGGTTGTTGTAGAGCACAATGGCTCCCGCTGCTTCATACACAGAAAGTGTTTAGTTATTTTGTAAGCCATTTATAAATATAACGGCACAATATAGAGGTGTACGCTCATTGATGTGTATCAATATGTATATCTTTGAAATGAATGCTTTAGTATGAATTGGATCACAAGTGTCTTTTTCAGTGATTATTAATAAAGACCTGATGCTTGATATCCGTGTGTTTAGATAAACCTCGGCCTGTTGATTTCAAACATGTGAAAGTTCTTTGTGTCAAGTCGTGTCACTAACCTAAACAATGCTGTGACTGTCCACTCAGATCCTAAATTTGATTCAGTTCATCGTATTCCATGATTGTGATCAAGTGTGTTCAAGTGAAATGCCATTAAATGAATATTCACAGCTGAAGTCATTTTGTGGTTAAATTCCTTGACTTTGCTCTCTGGTGTCATTTCTCGTCTCAGGTTTCTCCAGTTTGCACTGTGTTTTATTTTATTTGTTCCCCTGACGGCTCTTCCTTTCCCCTAACCACAGGTAGATTAGCTGTGTTTTACACCATCTGTTACCCTAATGAAGTTGTTAAAGTGTCTCCCTTCAGAGAATTGTCTTTATTGGCTGGGTACACTAATGGAGGAAATTATGTCATCTATGCCGGAGCCAGAATTGACATCATCAGAGATGCCGGAGCCGGAAGTGACGTCATCAGAGGTGCTGGGACCTGGCGAGATTTCCCCGGAATGGTCTGCAAGGAACTGAGAGAGACAGTCAGCCCACTCTGCCACTCCCTGGTCTGGTGTAGTATTACAATTACTCAGGCCCTTTGCGGTTAATGAAAGACCTGGCAGGACCTCTCTAATTGAGCATGACATCATGAATGACCTATGAGTAGTCATCCGAGAATGTCTGTACAGACTCTTGGAAGCAAATTATGCAGAAGCGGAACTTGAGGTCAAATGAATGCCGGATGTAGGAGTGATTGAGGAAAGTTTTAGACCCTGGTCCACTCCTATTGTATTGGTCCCAAAGCCTGATGACAATTGGTGCTTTTGCAATGACTATCCGATATCCGATGTCCGATGTCGCAAGTGTACAAACTCCTTAATATTTGACCATCCTTCATATGAGAAAACGGAATTGGCAAATTCCCTTAAAGGAAAAAAAAATGTGTTTAGCACTCCTAGTGGTCACTGGCTGTATTGTGTCCTCCCATTTGTTTACACGTAGCACCGTCCCTCATACAGTGCCGCCCACTTGAATGACGTGGTAATCTTTTCCCGCACATGGGAAACACATGCAGCTGGTTTGAAATACACTCCTGACACTATATAATGTCAGCCTTCAGAATTATCCAAATAGAATGTTATTTTGGATTAACTGAAGCCAGATATTTGGACTATATGGTGGGACGTGGTACAGTTCAACCACAGTGTACCAAATGCCATACTCAACTGGCCCCATCTGGGAACCAAGCGGCAAGTACAAGCCTTCCTGGCACTTATGGGGTACTACCAGAGGTTTTTCCGAGAGGGCTGTGCCATTGAGTGACCTGAAAAATAACAGGACTCCTGACATGGTGGTTTCGGGCGAAAAAACAGAAACTGCATTTTGTGGCTTTAAAAAGGGGCCAATACATCTGCACCTGTATTATTAGCTCCTGACTCTTCTTTATCTTTTATTTTGCAGACCGACGCTTTGGACATGAGTTGGGGTACTACCTGATTGGCCATGAATTCACTCTGGTCACCGACCATGCACTTGTACAGTGGATGGTGCTGCAGAAAAAGTCGAACCCATGTGTCACTAGATGGTTCTTGAACTTACGGACATTTAAATTCAAAGTTTGACATTGGCGTGGTTCCCTCCATGCCAACACTGATACATGACCTCAAGGTTTAGTCCACCTGACCTGATGGGTAAGGGTATGGATGGGGCCGTGTCACACATGTGCGCCTGATGGGAAACTTAAAGGCTCATAAATGTAATTGCGCTTGGAACCAGGGATTGGCACTGTTGCCGAAAGCCTCTCCTCTTACTCACTCTGCAGAAGCAGTGATTGACAGCCACGTCCTGAATGACATCACTTCGGGTTCACTGCCATCTGACTTCACTTCTTCTTGTCCTCTAAATTAAAGATGGCTCTACCACCATCTTTGAGTCAATCCCACGGAGACTCATGTCTGAAAACACACCAATTGCTATGGCATTGTTTTTTTTCTGTGAACTGACAAGTAAACAGGGTTCACCACGATGCCCCAAATCTTTATCTGATCAAATCAGTTCAGGCATTCATGCCTCTGTGTGTGTGTGTGTGCATGTACACCCTGCAATGGTGTGTTGTCCTGTCCAGGGATTGTTCCTGCCTTGTGCCCAATGATGGGATTGAGTCCGGCTAACCTGTGACCTTCTCTGCATTAGGGGGTTAAGAAGATGGATGAATGTTTCTCTTTCTCTCTTTCTTCATCCTATAAAGCACTTTAAGCTACATCATTTGAATGAAAATGTGCAATA
>JANRMT010062791.1:187422576-187472116 GCA_026402145.1 Polypterus bichir lapradei | reverse complement strand
AGGCAGCCAGCAGATAATAAAAGCCCCCACGACTACTCCTAATGTTTTTGCGGCTTTTCTTTCAGACGGTTTTGATATTTTACTGTCACTCACCTCCTCAGTTTGTCTCTTTTCTATCATACAGTTGATGGCTCGTGAATGGCTTCTTGCAACTACAAATATTCTGATATAAAAACCAATCATTAGTGAATAAGGGATAAAAAAAGTTACAAGTAAAATAAAAATGATCATTTCATAATAAGTGAATACTGAACAAGTTCCTTCACATTCCTTTACGTCAAAAAAACTCAAACTTAAACCTATGACATTAATTAAAACTGCAAACAGCCACACTACAGCAATGCTGACCTTTACAACAGTTAAAGTTATTTTTGAGCTGTAAAAGAAAGGATGGCAGACAGCAATGTAGCGATCAATGGATATTAAAACCACATTATATATCACAGCTACAGTAAGAATATTTGCAAGCGCCTGATGCACATAACAATAAATAACACCAAAGTACCAGCAAGTTTCAATCAGGAAAACCAAAGTCATGGGCAGCACAAAGAAACCCACTAAGCAATCAGCCGCTGCAAGTGAAAGGATCAGAAGATTAGTCGGCGTGTGCAGCTGAACAAAATGAGAAATAGAAATGATGACAAGAAGATTTCCAAAGACTGTCGAGAAAAGCAAAACACACGAGAAAGTGTAATAAGGTCCATAAACTTCAGTTTCATAAATCAGTTTACGACAAGAGGTATTACTGTGAGGAAAGCACCGGCCAAGTTTCAGTCCATTCCACTCCATGTGTGTCCCCTGACTGAGCCGTCCTGCCTGCACACTGAGATGTTTATACACTGAGGCCCTGCGACTGCCATATTCTCTCTGCTGACGTAATTCACATGAGGCGTCTCTCTGCTGTGTTTGCTTCACAAATTCTCTCAGGATGTTTGTTTGTTCATTTCAGTTCTTACTCACTAATGAGTTCATCAAATCTCAGATGTCTTCATTATATTTGTTTGTCAGGAGCCGCTCAGGGCTGCGGTGGTCTCTCCTCACAGCTCCACAGTGGTCAGCTGCTGGCTCTCTGCAGTTTCCTTCTTCTCCTCTGTCTGCTGTTTTTGTTTTTTTTGTTCTCAGTCACCTGTCCTGTGCTGCTCAGAGCCCCTCTGACTCCTCCATGGAGTGTGCTGGACCACCCTATGCTCATGAGACGCCCTCACACACACACACACACACACACACACACACAGTGTACAGTAACAGCTGTGTGTTTTTGTCTTTTCTGGACCCTCACATTAAATTCCAGACAGTATTCCCCCCGTTGCTCTCTGTCAGTCTGACGTTGTGCTGATTGTCTTTGTCTGATTTTCTGGACGTCTTTCTTTTCTTAAATCACCAAACACACAACATGCATTTCTCTGTGGCAGTGGCAGGTAAACTCTCAGAATTCCAATGCAGCAGCGCTAACTGATGAGCTTTTTTATTTTGAATGACATTTGCACCTTTGTAAGAAGAAAAACTAAATGACTGCGTCTGTCAGATTTTGAAGCACCGAGGAGCACCGCACTGCATGAGTCTGTTAGCCGTTATCAATATAAGGACTAGAATTACCAAAGCCTATAAAAAAACTCATAAACCCGGCCCACCTTAAATCCCTTCTCACCACTCTGTCAGCCTCTTTTCTCTTGTAAATGTGTTGATAAGACCATGCAGCAAGCAGCCTACTATCCCATCCTCCCACCAACGCAGAAAGGGTAAGACGTTCTCCCTGCTCAGGACTCGATTATCTTGGAGTGAAGTGCTGGATTTTTAGAGGGGAAATAATAGATTGTTATTTGGAACACATGCATTTCATGTGTGTTCTGTGTCTACAACAAACTATGTAAACACATTGTTAAAACAGAAACGTTTTTCATGTTTTAGTGCTTCTGGTTATCGACAAATTTACAAGACAAACCATGCTAAAGGAGAGGTGTGAAGGGATTTAAGGTGGACCAGAAGTATGAATTTTTTCGTAGGCTTTGGTAATTCTAGTGTTAATAAAGTGTTATTAAAGATAGAAATGATGTCAAGATCTCTTCAAAACTATCTTCTGTAATATTTGTACAATTTTACAGTAACAGCAAGTGATGTTTTTTACAGATATACTGAACCACACGATAAAAAATACAAGAGGACCACCATCTCCAACATACGAGTTAATTTTTGATTAAACAATTAGCAGCAGCTGCTCACTGATGGCAGACATACAGCTTTACAGGAGTTTGTGTGTGTCGTGTCGTTGTCATTCCCCTCCTAATCAACACAGACAGTGAAGTGATACTCACCACACAAGACTTCATACGTGACACTCAGGTGGTCTGTTAATACAAACTTCATGTGAGGTGCCCTCGTCTCTACTTGTGTCAGGGAAGCACCTTGTAGTGTCACCAGTCACATATTTACGTCATTAGTCTGCATACTGCAATGCATTTTGAGGTACAGCAGGTCAGCAGGCTTTACATTGTAAATCAGCTCTGCCAGGGAGCCCACCCATCATCGGACACTCACATGTCTTCACAAAAAGTACAAATGTTATGCTTGAAAACACAATGGCAGGTCTGAAACTTGAAAGTGTTCCTCATGAGAAAGACTTTGGTGTTATAATGGACTCATCACTGTTGACTTCCAGACCGTGTTTAGAAGCCATTTGGAAGGCTAACAGAATGTTAAATTATATAGCGCCCTGATGCGTAGAGCAGATTTACAAACTGTCAGTCCACAACTCAGCACAAATCCATAGGAAATTTTTCATGTGTACAAAACAGCATTCCAGGTCATTTTATACACCTTAATAAAAGGATATGTTTCTGTGAGTTCTGTTCATTCAGTTGCTTTGTCTCTGTCATTCCAATAGTTGGTACTTCATGAAACATTTTTAGTGGTAAAATTCATTGTACTTCTCATTCCAAAATATGCCATATAACAAACATTAACACTGCTTGTACACATCCTCTACTAAATTGAGTATTACAGAAACATAGCAAGGTGATGGGCACGCTGCACTACAAATGTTAAAATTGAGCAAATCTAACAGAGAGTACCTGCCATTTAGACAGAAATCAGCTTAATAAAAAGACAAGAGTCTGTGTGTCCATCTGGTTGCTGTGTCTGTCATTCCAGCATAGGGTTCTTCACAAGTATTTGTAGTAATCCAATGCATCACATTTGTCATTCTAACAGGTGGTTGTACCAAATGGGACTTAACAGAGACATATGAAGTGTCTGTATGTGTTTCTGTGTATCTGTGTGTTTCTATCTCTATTATAAGACATTTGGTATGGGATTAATAAAAGTAGTGCTGATATTTGTGATGTGCCATCTGTTGGAATGACAAATGCAGTGCACTTTCTTGATACCTGAATTGCAAAAACACATTCATATACATGGTGCACTGCAAATGTTAACACTGAATATGTCTAACAGAGAGTTATTGCCAGGTGTATTTGAAGAGGAATAATCTTTCACAAGGAAAGGGATCAAATACATAAACATATGAGAGAGACAGCGCGAAACATGCAAAGCTAAGGAAGTCTGGTGTTAAAGCATTCAAGATCCGATGCACCTGACCCGGGATGATGAATTGCCTGGGGATATGGATGTAAAAATTGTTAAGGATAAGCCATCATGTTTGTGCACCCAGAAGGAGAACCACCTCTGGAGCGGGACCTCCTGATCTATTCTAGAGCAGATGCAGGGAATGCAAATCAGGACACCCCGAGGGTTAGTTTCCTTGATCAAAACTTAGATGCAATGGTATATTCACTACTATTTTAATACATGTATCAGTGCTGGAGAAGAATATTTAATTCCAGCCTACAAGGTTTCTGTGTTGAGTTCAAAGAAGAACAACTGTGACAAATCCAAGGGTCAAAGTAACACAAACACAGTATTACTATTAATGGCTGGGAATAAGAGACGATACCTTCAACTAGTTTTTGAGTGCGGGGAGGTTGAGCCAACAATAATGTGTTGATTTTTATGTGAGGACAGAAGGAATTCGAATGAACTGTGTTGCCAAACCCAAGCACGATTGAGGATTGAAATGTACAATGGGTGGATGGGTCACATAAATACAACTTTAAGCATATTTACTCAATTAGCTCCAGGGAGGCTTTATATACTTCCTTCAACATTTCACGGAGGCCCAAGGTATATGAGGCAAACCTATCAGGATGCTATTTAATTTGTGTGTAGATAAAGGCCAGCTGACACTTTACCTGCAATGATGTTTAATCTACTGTGGTAAGAGATTATAAGAAATTTAGGGCCAGGCTAGAGGCCAAAGACAAGGCCTGATATCATTGTAGGAGGGTTTCAGCTAAAGCTAAATGAACTTATCGATGATATCACGCAGAAGCAGATATTAGGAGTGATTGTGACAAGAGTCCACATCATTGTGTTTCAGAAGAGAGGTCGCCCTCCGACACACATCCTTCTGTTTCTCAGGAGCAATGATAAGCAACAAGATATGGATGTTATCAACAGGCTGCTAAGCTCGGAGCTGCCAGACCCTACTCAAGACCCTCACCCCCATGAAATCACAGATAAAAATATGATCCACAGTCCATGTGGTTATTTGAATTCGTCAGCTCCATGTATGGTAGTGGGTCAATGCTGAAAAAATTTCCCAAAGGAATAATAGAAAGAGACATCGGCCAATGTGGATGTATAACTGAAAAACTGGCAGTGTCAAAGAATTACGATTGGTGGAAGGAGAGTGAAGAACGAGTGGTTAGTAAATTACAACGTGTATCTGAGTGACAAGTTCAACTGCCATATCAATGTAGAGGTCTGTGCTTACAGTAAAGACTGTGAAGAACTTCTTCAAATACGTATACGTAAGGGACACAATTGTGTGAATGTTGTCAATAGAGAGGGTACTACTCTTGAACTCTTGATGAAATTAGACGATATTTGAACTCTCGGTCTATCAGTGTCACTGAGGCAGTGGGTCATTTGATTTGATTTGATTTGATGTCAGTGAACATTCGCCTACAATTGTGCAGTTAGCAGTTGACTTACCTGGGGAGCACAACATTGTATTTACAGAGGAAAGCAAAATGTGTGCATTGGATAGGGGTAGGGATCGCGATACCACCCTGACAGACTGGTTTAAGCTGAACAAGGACATACATGGAGTGAGGGATTATTTTTACTGGGAATCGCTTGAGCGTTACTGGTGTGACGATATGAGGCAGAGATGGACAGTGAGAAGGCAGATAAAAAAGATACTGACATTGTATAAGAATACTTTTACTACCCATTAAAGGGGCTTGAGGACCTTAGAACAATCAAAGGGTTGGTCTGTGGATCATTCATGAAGGTTGCAAGAGTGAGGGGCCTTGTCAGCAGTGATTGGTTATTGAACAGGTCCTTGGAAGAGTCTGTGCTATTTGGGATTCTGCCGCAGCTGCTTAAAACTCTATGCCTTCGTTTGTGTCTTTGATACACCAATTAGCTCAGAAGAATTGTTTGTGAAATATAAAACAAGGTTGTGTGAGATGGTTGCACGTCCATATCGAGGGCATGTAGATGGCTGTGATTGTGTGAAAACTGAGTGCTCCTTGACACGGAGAGAACTCTACTGTACCATGGAAAACAATTAAAGAATAGCAGTTCATGAACACGACTGAGCGATGGTATTGCTTATGACTGTGAATACTCTTCAGAGGGTTGATTATGACCTTTCCTGTTCTCTTTGAAGTCAAGTTCTGCTCTCAGGTTTCTCCACTTATGCTGAACTTCTTCACTTTTCAGCCCTGCCGTCTGTCTCACTTTTATTCTTGTTATTTATGCTCAGATAAATTTTGCGTAAGTCTAGCAAAACGCAATATAATATTTATAATTTTGCTTTGTTTTATTTATGAACTTCCCCAAAATTAGCTGATCCCTGTAAATAGTTAATATCATACTGACGATATAATCTGTTGTAGTTAATTGGCGATACACCTCACAACCTGCAGGCACTACATTTTTTGGGGTCTACCACCAGAAGCGCGGTGGATGCCGTGGGGGTAGATTGTGCTTTCAGTTCTCCCTAATCTTTTGATTTTTATTTAATTTATTTTGTATTAATAATTTGTAATTGGTTTAATTTATTATTTAATAGGCATAGGGGAGAAGCCTCTGATGTGACGCCCTGTTCTTTTTTTTAAATGTTTTAGTTTTGGAACGTTTCTTGGAGAAGAAAATAAAAGTTTCTGGTTTGACCTTACATGAATTTATTCAGTTATCTTGGTAAGACATTTAAAAATATACTGCTCAAAAAAATGCAAGGACCACTTTTTAATGAGAGTATCGCATCAAGTCAATGAAACTTGTGGGCTATTGATGTGGTCAATTAAGTAGCAGAGGGGCTTGTTCATCAGTTTCAGCTGCTTTGGTCCTTAACCTATCACAGGACCCACCAGTATCTGCTCCTTTGGGCAAGGAGGAATAGGATAAGCACTGCCAGAGCCTACAACATGACCTCCAGCAGGCAGGCCACTGCTGTGAATATCTCTCGCCAAACAATCAGAAACAGACTTCATGGGGGGTGGCCTGAGGGCCCGACATCCTCTAGTGGGCACCGTGGAGCTTGATTGGAATTTGCTATAGAATACCAGAATTGGCAAATCCACCACTGGCGAGTGCCGTGTGCTTTTCACAGATGAGAGCAGGTTTCACTCTCAGCACATGTGACAGAAGTGAAAGGGTCTGGAGAAGTCGTGGAGAATGTTATGCTGCCTGTAACATCATTCAGCATGACCGGTTTGGTGGTGGGTCAATGATGGTCTGGGGAGGCATATACATGGAGGGACACACAGACCTCTACAGGATAGTCAACAGCACCTTGACTGCCATTAGGTATTGGAATGAAGTCCTTGGACCCATTGTCAGACCGTATGCTGGTTCCTCCTGGTGCATGACAATGCCCAGGTTCATGTGGTGAGAGGATGAAGAAATTGATACCTTTGACTGGCCCCCACGCTCACTTGCCTGACCTCAATCCAATAGAACACCTCTGGGTGGGACATTATGTTTCGGTCCATCCGACGCCTCAGCAGTCCAGGAGCTGACTGATGCCCTGGTCCAGATCTGGAAGGAGATCCACCAGGACACCATCCGTCATCTCATTAGGACGTTTCAGGCCTGAATACAAGCACGTGGTGTGTGGCATACAAACTACTGAGTACAATTTGGAGTTGCTGCAATGAAATTTTGGCCAAATGGACTCACCTGCCTGCCACCACATCATTTGTTCACTTTGATTTTCAGGGTGTCTTTGAATTCAGCCCTCTGTAGGCTGATCAGCTTCTCTTCCATCAAACGATGTGGCAGCCATCCTTTTGTTCCTAACACATCACCATATCAGTCCATATCAGTAAAGATAGCCAGCAGGATTTTTGTTCCCATGGAAATCTGATGTGTTTTCAAAGTGTTCCTTTAATTTTTTTGAGCAGTTTATAACAACACAATACAGAGGTGTGCGCTCATTCATGTGTTTTGATATTTTATCTCTTTGTAATGAATTCTTTAGTGAGGATTTGAACACAAGTTTGTCTTTCAGTGATCATTAACAAAGACCTGATACTTTATATTGGTGCGTTTAGATAAACCTCTACATGTTGATTTCAAACCTAGATAGAAGATAGAAGATAGATAGATAGATAGATACTATTAATCCCAAGGGGAAATTCACAACCTGTGAAAGTTCTTTGTGTCAAGTCGTGTCACTAATCCCAAATAATGCTGTGATTGTCCACTCAGATCCTAAATTTGATTCAGTTCATCGTATTTCCTGATTGAGATGTCTGTTCAAGTGAAATGCCATTATATAAATACACACAGCTGAAGTCATTTTGTGGTTAAATTCCTTGACTTTGCTCCCTGGTGTCAGTTCTCATCTCAGGTTTCTCCAGTTTGCACTGAGCTTTATTTTATTGATTCCCTTGATGTCTTTTCCTTTTCCCCTAACCACAGACTGACGAGTTGCAGGTTACACAATCCGCTCTTCTGATGAAGTTGTTGAAAGCGTCTCCCTTCAGAGAATTCTTTTTATTTGCTGGGTGCACTAATGTGGATGAGGAATTTGTCTTTGTGGTGTTGTTGCAACAATCAAGGAGAGAACAAAACATAAAAAGATCAAAGATGACGCAGTGGAAAGTGATTTTATTATGTTTCATATCTCATTTTTTAAATTGTTCAAAGAATTATAGATAATTTTATTTTGTATGTTATTATTACTGTATGGTTTTACTGTAAGCGCACTTTCCATCCAGCAGCTCATCTACACGTAGAAGGAGAACGTGCTGCTACAGACAGAGGGCCGTTTCACACAGAGGGGATATTTTCTGCAGTCAGAAGAGTAGACAAACACCTTTTGCAGACAAGTAGAATTAAGAAGGTCAAAACTTGAAACCACCCAATTATATTTTCAAGAAGGGTTAAGATTGAATCACCATTTTTTTTTTTTTAACTTTCTACATGCATAAAAGTGATCCTCGTGAACCATTGGTTATCTTTGTGCAGGCTCACCTCATGGACGGGTACTGATACAGTCTGTGAAAATGATATTAGGCAGAGGGGGGATAGGGGTGTTCAACTTCGCCCTCATAAGCTGTAGATAGTCATCAGGTTAATGTGAAAATATTCATTCAATCATCTGCTGAATTGAAGAAAAGATCCAGGAAAGAAGAGAAGCAAAACAAACAGAACCATTAAGAGACTGAAAAGCCTCACACATTCAGTTGTGTCAGCCTGCATCATCGGTGACAGCAATGCCAGCTTGTATCTTTAATTTACACACCCAATTACCTCTTAATTGGCTTTTGCTTTTTAGGCACATTAAGAACATTTAAGAATTTTGAAAAATCTAAAGACTGAATAAAGATTTATTGTCTGCTCCCCTTGCATGCATTAGTATTTGCTCTATCTTGCTATCAGGGTTACAGAGAACAGAGGCGACTTCTTCTAACAGGTGAAACACGTGTCGTGTACTCTTTTGGCAGATACTGTTTCACATACCTACGATCTGCTACTCGCAACTGAGAGGACATGGCCATTGTTTGCCGACTGGCCAACCAACCACAAGAGCTACCTGGTAGGTAACCACCTAATAGCCAGATTAAAATTCATACCAAAATGAATATACAGGGGTGGGCAAAAGTAGGTTTACAGATGTTGGAAAAAGACATGCAGGTTACGATTAGTCCAACAGCTTTATTAACACAATAGATTTATCAACTTTGTTAACTCAAAATAATGTCACAATGGCACAGTTCAAATTTGTACAATTTCGTGAGTGCTCAAATTGTTGGCCTTCATTATTTACACATTCTTGCTACACTCAAGCACACTTTGGCACACTTTATTGTCATCAAATCTTGACATGCTTCTCTTATGTAGCCAATCATTTTGTCCACAGTACAGGGTATGTGTTTGTCTTGAAAAGACGTTATCTTTGACAACACCCCAAAAAAAGTAATCCATTGGAGTGAGGTCTGGTGATCGTGCTGGTCATTCCACTGGCCCTCGTCGACCTATCCACCTGTTGGGTAATCGTTCATCAAGAAACTCATACACTTTTACGGCATAGTGTGGAGGAACTCCATCTTGTTGAAAGAAGTTTTCATTATCTTGCTGTCTCCGTAATTGTGATATAACAGTGTCCCTCAGCAGGTTAAGATACAGGTCATGTGTAATAGTTGTATGGAAAAAAAGGTCCAAGTACCCCTTTACACGAAAGACCTGCCCAAACTGTAACCCTTGGCTGATTCAACTGTTCTTCTATCATTACGTGGGGATTTTCTGTGCAATAGTAGACACAGTTGTGGCGATTTACAGCACCTGAAATTCTGAATTAAGCTTCATCAGACCATGTAATTTTATCAATGATGCCATTGCCTTGTCTTTCTTCATTCATAACCAGTTTGCAGAATTGTAAACAGCGATCATCCTCTAATAACCCATGAGTCAATCTTGGCAGATACATTTTCAAACATAAACGTCTACGGAAAATGCCCAACTCAAACTAAGCTCTTTTTTTATTTTCTGGGGCATTCTGTAAATGCCAGAATCACTAACAAGTCATTTTCCTGGTTGTTAACACTCACCAGTCGACCACTATTTGGATGATTACAAATGGAACCAGTTTTGTCGAATTTACTGCATATTCTGTAATTGTTTGTCCACTTTGTGTAGGTGTATGAAATTGTTCAGCCCATTTCTGTCGAACATTTTTGGCATTCTCTGTCTTCCAGTATTGTTTAAATATCCACTTTTTTGGTCATTGGTTAAATTACCAGCCATCATCACCTAAAAGAAAAATCAGAAATAAGGATACGAAATAATAACAATAAGAAGAAGAACAGCAACAACAGCAACAACAAATACTCACCTCAAAGAACCAGGCATGAGGAAGCTTGTCATCTCTTTTTATTCTGTTTGCACAGCCTAAGGTGTCACTGATTTGTTAAACCACTAATTTTGCATAGCGCAGTCCATGCACCTTACTTCCACAGCATGAGGCTTCACTGATTGCTCATGTAAAAAAAATGAGCAGAAGGTCATGTAAATTCAAACTGGGTTGAGGGTCATCTAAAAAACAGGCATAGGGTCATATAGAATCAAAGGGGACATGGGGTCATGTAAAAAATCAACAAGGGGTCATGTAAAACCAAAGTGGACATGGGGTCATCTAAAAAACAAGCATGGGTCATGTAAAATATCTACATGACCCCATGTCTAAATCAGCAGGCCTTCGGCTCACCTTGTTCTGTTAAGTCAGAAGGGCACCACAGTAACTTTCTTGGAAGTCAGATCTCAGCTGATACAGTATGTTCCTGCATATTACTAGTTTGGCTGCCATTAACACTAGAATTACCAGAGCCTATGAGAAAACTCATAGATCCAGCCCACCTTAAATCCATTTGCACCTCTCCTGTAAATGTGTCGATAAAGACAAGCAGCAAGCAGCCTGCTATTCCATCCCCCCGCCGCCGCAGAACGTGCACAAAGTTCTTCCAGCTCATGACTTGATTATCTGGGAGTGAAGTGCTGGAGTTTTAGAGTGGAAATAATAAATTGTTATTTGGAACACATGCGTTTCATGTCTGTTCCGTTTCTACAATTATCTGTGTAAACACATTGTTAAAACAGAAATGTTTTTCATATTTTAATAATAAATGACAAAATGTAGGCATAAACTATATAATGTGTGAATCCTGAAGTCCAAAGATCAAATAAACACTTTCACAAAAGGTTAAAGGATGATACAGCAGCTTCCGTGGCGTAGTGGTAAGATTTGCAGATTTGTAATCAAGAGGCCCTGGTTCAATCCTGACTGCCTCCTATGTTTACCATTTTCAGTAGTGAGCTGCTCTTATTGTTAATATTATACAGTAAATACATACATTTGGTTTGTGTCTGTAACAGACCGTGTACATTTATAGGACTTTGCATAACATCTTGCGGTTGTAATCACTGACCATGTTTTTTACGTGTTTGTTTTTTTTCCCGATCTTGCCAGTCCCCACATGTTGCTGTATGCTGTTTCTTTTGTACTCCAGGACATGCAGAGGAAAGAATAGTACAGAGAGGTCATTTCAGCACTATATGCAATCATCAAATTCAAATGTTAACAGTTCACACATATGCAAGGACCAACCTTCCTACATTTACGACATGTGTACCTGTTGCAATACGCACACTAAGATGGGGGCCCATGAAGAAGGGATCGGCTGAACCCCTTATGCCTGCTCTGGTCCAGGGACCCTGGAGACATGATTTTTCTGGCACCCGAAGATGAGAATACAGATCTCACCCCGTCCCTGTGGGGCGCCTGGGCACTGCCTTTCCTAGAAACAGGCCTGGTCTTGGAACTTCCTGCCTGGGAAGTCTGACAACAATGGATGATTGCAGCCTTGAGGGAACCCAACCTGACATTCAATGGCCCAGAACTTGTCTTGGAACCTCCCACTTAGGAGGTCTGACGACGACTGATGATGTCCGTTGAAGGTGCGTTCCAACTGCCTAATAGGTCTACCTGTTTGATCCTGCCAGTAACATATGCTTGTCTTAGAGATTAAGCCATGCATGTTTAAGTGCAAATGGAAGTGACAGTGAAACTGCAAATGGCTCATTACATCAGTTATGGTCCCTTTGATCGCTCCACGTTTCTTGGATTACTATGGTAATTCTAGAGCTAATACATGCAAGCAAGCTCTGACTCCTACCCTGGGAAGGAGGTGTGCATTTATCAGACCAAAAATCCACCTAGGTCCCCGCTCCTGGCCAGCTAGGGTGACTCTAGATAACCTCAGGCTGATAGAGCGCCCCCACATTAGCAACAATTTATTCAAATGTCTGCCCTATCAACTGTCAATGGCACTCTCTGTGTCCACCATGGTGACCACGGGTAATGGGGAATCAGCATTCGATTCTGGAGGGGGAGCATGAGAAATGACTACCAAATCCAATGAAGGCAGCAGGCATGCAAATTACCAACTCCCAATTTGGGGAGGAAGTGATAAAACATAACAATGCAGGCCTCTTGAGCCCTGTAAGTTAAATGAGCGTAATTTAAATCCTTGCACAAGGATTCATTGGAGGGCAAGTCTGGTGCCAGCAGTCATGGTTATTCCAGCTCCAATAGCGTATATTAAAGTTGCTGCAGTTAAAACGTTCATAGTTGGATCTTGGGATCGAGCTGGCGGTTTGCTGTGAGGCGAGCTACCGCCTGTCCCAGCCCCTGCCTCTTGGCGCCCCCCTCTATACTCTTGACTGAGTACTGTATTCCGTCAGGTCCGAAGTGTTTACTTTGAAAAAATGAGAGTGTTCCTAGCAGGCTCCTCTGCTCAAATATCACAGCTAGGAATAATGGAATAGGACTCCCGTTCTATTTTGTGTGTTTCCTAAACCGGGGCCATGATTAAGAGGGACTGCAAGGTGCATTCGTATTGCGGCGCTAGAGGTGAAATTCTTGGAACCGCACAAGACGAGCGAGAGTGAAAGAATTTGCCAAGAATATTTTCACTAATCAAGAACAAAAGTCAGGTGTTCAAAGAAAATTAGAAACCATCAATAGTACTGACCATAAACCATGCCAACTGGCGACCCAGCAGCATTCTTCCCAGAGACCTGCTGGGCAGCCAATTGGGAAACCAAAATCTCTGGGTTCTGGGGAAGTATGGTTGCAAAGCTGAAACTTAAAGGAATTGATGAAAGGGCACCACCAGGTGTGGCACCTGCGGCTTAATTTGACTCAACACGGGGAAACCTCACCCAGCCCGGACACGGAGAGGATTGACAGATTGATAGCTCTTTCTCGATTCTGTGGGTGGCAGTCTTAGTTGGTGGAGTGATTTGTCTGGTTAATTCCAATAACAAACCAGACTCATTTCTGCTAAATAGTTACACGACCTTCGAGCGGTCGGTGTCCAACTTCTTAGAGGGACAAGTGGCTTTCAGCCACGTGAGATTGAGCAATAACAGGTCTGTGATGCCCTTAAATCTCCGGTGCTCCACGCATGCTAGACTGAATGGATCAACGTATGTCTACCCGGTGCCGACATGTGTGTAAGCTGTTGAACCCCATTCATGATGGGGAATGGGGCTTGTAATTGTTCCCCACAAACGAGGAATTTCCAGAAAGTGCGGGTCATAAGCTTGCATTGATTAAGTCCCTGCCCTTTGTACACACCGCCTGTTGCTACCACCAATTAATGGTTTGGTGAGGTCTTCAGATTGACCCTTCCACTGTTGCTCACAGCCTCTGGTGGATTGCAGAGAAGATGATCGAACTAGACAATCTAGAGGAAGTAAAAGTCGTAATAATGTTTCTGTAAGTGAATCTGTGGAAGGATCATTACCGGTGCCTCCCTTGGTGGGACCCCAACCTTTTGGGCCCACTCAACTCCTTCCGGAGAGGCGGGGGGCTGGGGAGAATGGGGTGTCCGCCATGGGCGCCCTTCCCCATCGACTCTCCGCGCCCAACTTGGCCCCCCCATCTCTCCGGTGACCCTCTTCATCTGAGTTCACATTACTCTCTTTGGGTTAGGCAAAAGTAGGTTTACATTTGTTCATATGGAAAAAGACATGCTGGATATAATTATTGATTTCCATATGAACAACTGTAAACCTACTTTTGCAGACACCACAGCAGGTAATGTGAACTCATAAGAAGAGTGTCATGTAGCTGGGACAGGTGGGCAAAAGTAGGTTTACATCTGCCTCGCATGCTATATGACCTTCTGTCTCTGAGCCTGCTTGACCCTCTGCACCTGAGTTGACCCTGTTGAAAACTACATGACCCTTTGCTCACCTCAGCTACACGACCCTCTGCCTGCCAGTTGGCATGACCCTTTGCCATCCCCAGCTACATGACCTCTACTACTCCGTTAGGCCCCATACCACTCCTGCCTCTTTTAAGTTACATGACCATCTGCCTTTTTGACTATTAAGCCCCACCACCACCTTTAAATCAGAGTTCAGGGTCTTCAAAGTCCCAGGCCAGAGGAAAACGGACATCTGGTTATATACCCATCCTTTCACCCTGACCAGTCTGTTATTTTTTGGATGACCCTCTGCCTTTTTGACTATTGTGGAAAAAATAATAAACAGCTTGATCAATCTGGTGTACGTGACAAAAGCCATGCAGACCCTGTCTTGTCCATAGTGCACATGACAAGTGCAACTTCTTGTTTCTCCTAATAAACGAAAAACCGCAAGTGACCAACCGATGAACTTAAAGAATGTTGAAAAATGCTGATCCAGGCAAAATGTCGTAAGATGTAATGTTTTGAAATACTTGTGCAACTAAAGTCATAAGACAAAGGCCCTATAAAAATTTGGGACACCGACCCCTCGGGGCAGACGAAGGGCAGGTGTCCTAGGACTGTGCTTCTCTGTCATTTTACCTTTGCCTGGTGTGTATTAATAAAAGATTTTTACTAACTTTAATTATATCTCTCTGTCTTCAGTCACAAGAAACGACACTATAGAAAAAGTGTCCACACTATTAAGCCCCATCACTGCCTTTAAATCAGAGTTCAGGGCCTTCATAACCTCAGGACAGAGGCAAATGGACATCTGGTCATATACCCACCAGGCCAGTTGTGTATGCAAAGTCCCTGTGTAATCATCGGGTCATGTAGATGATGAGGGGAAGAGTAAGTGGACAAAAGCCTCGCTTGAGGGTTGACTTTCAATAGATCACAGCAAGGGAGCTGCTCTGCTACGTACGACACCCCGACCCAGAATCAGGTTGTCTACAAATGATTTAGCACCAAATTTCCTACGAACGTTTGGTGAGAAGAAGAAGAGGGAGCAGCTACTTATCCGGGCCACTCCCTGGACCTGTCTCGAATGGCCCTCCATGCTGGTCCCCCCCCCAGCGAGGGAAGGGTGACCTCCGGCTATCCTTGGCCCACCAAGGATCCACTGTGTTAGGGTATCGCCACGTTTAGGAGGGGTTCTGATTTAGAGACGTTCAGTCATAATCCCACAGATGGCATTTTCGCACCATTGGCTCCTCAGCCAAGCACATAAACCAAATGTCTGAACCTGTGGTTTCTCTCGTACTGAGCAGGATTGCTATTGCGACAACACCATCATCAGTAGGGTAAATCTAACCTGTCTCATGATGGTCTAAATCCAGCTCATATTCCCTGTTAGTGGGTGAACAATCTAACACTTGGTGTATTCTGCTTCACAATGATAAGAAAAGCCAACATCGAAGAATCAAACAGCGATGTCATTTTGAACGCTTGGCCGCTACAAACCAGTTATCCCTATGGTAACTTTTCTGACACCTCCTGCTTGAAATCCAAAAATCCAGAAGGATCTTGAGGCACTGCTTTCACGGTCTGTACTCATACTGAAAATCAAGATCAAGCGAGCTTTTGCCCTTCTGCTCCACGGGAGGTTTCTGGCCTCCCTGAGCTCGCCTTCGGACACTTCTGTTACGTTTTGACAGGTGTACCGCCCCAGTCAAACTCCCCACCTACCACTGTCCCCAGAGCAGGTCATGCATTGTACATTTCAAACATAGTACAAATCCATTTTTAGGGTCAATGTTATTTCTTAAAAAAAGGAGGAGTTCATGAGCTAGCAGCTCTCAATAATATAGTATAATTCCATCAATTCCATAAGTTTCATACTGTTTGTACATAGGAGCCACCTATTTCCACTGCCAAACCCAAATCTTGGCAGTGGTTTCGCTAAATAGTACGAAGGTAAAACAGGGATCCGACTGTCAATGATAGTTACTCCCGCTGTTTACTCATGCTTCATTGAATTTCTTCACTTTGATATTCAGAGCATTGGGCAGAAGTCACATTGCATCAAAACCACTCCAAGGGTCTTGCAATGCTTTCTTTCAATTAAACAGTTGGATTCCCCTGGTCCGCAACAGTTCTAAGCCAGCTGCAAGGAGCCAGCTTAGCGGGGGAGGACAGCCGGGTAGGGTGCAGCAAGCAGGTGTGGCAGATAGGGGGCGCTGTCGTTCCCTTGAACCCTCAGATCAGTCACCAGACACCAGGTAAAAGTCCAATAATAATTTTTATTCGGACAAATCCAGTGCACAAGCACCCTCCTCTCCACAATACTCATACAATAACCAAATCAATAATCAATAAACAATCCTCCACTCCCAGACGCGTTGCCACCCAGCTCAGCTCACTCGTCTGGGATCTCACATAGTCTTTTATAGTCCGTGACCCAGAAGTGCTTCTGAACCCGCAGTACATGTGACTTCCTAGCACTTCCGGATCAGAGCAAAAGTCCTCTTCTTCATCCTGGAAGTACATCATTTCCCCTGTTGCTGTGACTAAGACGTACTTCCGGGTTATAGGGCACGTAAGAGTCTGTGGGCCTCCCTGCAGCGTCCTCTGTTGGCCCCCAAGGTATCCAGCAGGGCTGTAAATGAAAACTCCAACGTCCATAATTCCCTGCTGGCATTTGTGGCACTTCCATGCTGCAGGGAGGGCTCTACCTGGCGGCCTGGGGGTATTGGCCAGGATGACTGGCTGGCCATATTCCACAGTACTCCCCACCCCAGCGTAAAACTGTGGTTTGGAGCGTCCAGCCCCGCGAGGGTCGTCTTCCTCCAGGAAGGTCGATTGGTCGGGCCTTGGCAAGGTTGTGACACTCTCATGAGAACATAGGAGGAACATTATAAAAATTAGTTCTTTGTCCCTCTGTCCTCCTAGGACAACGTCGCCATACGTGGCCCGGCCTGCGGCATTCTACCTTTCTGATGGGCGCTTCGGCCGTCTCTCCCAGCTCCCCGACGATCTTCTTTATCGGCGTCAGCATCTGTAATAAATCTCGTACGGGATCGATTAGTTTTTTGAGGTCCTGCACATCTACAAAGTTATTTCATTCAGCCGGAGGTAGGCCCAGGGAATCACTAGCCTTACCCTACGGCTGGGAGCCAATGAGCACGCCCGCTCCTGGTACGTGCTCTGACGGGTTTTGCAGAGGCTTCTGGGATTTGGAGTTCACATTAGAGGACCGGGCCACCATCTTTGGCTGACTGCGATCCACCTGTATTAATTTGTCGGCGGATTGATCAGCCATTTCCAGGCCCTCCTTACCTTTTTGTGGTGGTGAGTGGCGCTTCGCTCACCCCCTCCTTCCCCTTCGGAAAGTCCAAGTCTGTTGGTTCGATGGCGAAGTCGCAAACAGCGGGATGCGGACCTTCTCCCTCCCAAAATGCACCGGGGTAGGTCACGTGTTCCTCGCCGGCAGCCAACATGCGGAAGTCCCATTTTGTGCTCGTCGGCTCGAATAGGAGCACACCACCGTCTTTGGGATTGTCTCCTGCCTCCTGCAGAACCTCCAGGTGATCTTCTCCGAGGTACATGCATGGGACAAAGTGAGTTATTTTAAAAGAATTTTCCATTAAATCCCCGGCATGTACTTCATAATGGTTGTCCTTCCCCCGGAGGCCCCTTTCGACTTGTGTGGTCACTCCGTAGCTCCTCCCGAGCGTCGGCCATGATGAGCTCCGATCCTCTGCTGGTGCTGTCGCTCTGCTTGCTCCTTTTCTTCCCCATGACGGACTTGGAAACTTGTGGGTTCTGGCGATTTTGCTGCGTGTCCAGACGCTGCCTTCTTGGGGTTTTCTGTTCACAGAAAATTTTTAACAGGTCCTCTGCCAAACCGACGGCCAGAGAATCCTGCCGGCTATGCCACTGTGACAGATAGGGGGTGCTGTCGTCCCCTTGAACCCTCAGATCAGTCGCCAGACACCAGGTAAAAGTCCAATAATAATTTTTATTCAGACAAATACAGAGCACAAGCACCCTCCTCGCCACAATACTCATACCATAACCAAATCAATAAACAATCCTCCACTCCCAGACGCGTTGCCACCCAGCTCAGCTCACTCGTCTGGAATCTCCCATAGTCTTTTATAGTCCGTGACCCAGAAATGCTTCTGAACCCACAGTCCATGTGACTTCCTAGCACTTCCGGGTCAGAGCAAAAGTCCCCATCTTCATCCCGGAAATACATCATTTCCCCTGTCGCTGTGATTAAGGTATAGCAGGCTGCTTGCTGCTTGGGCTTATCGACACATTTAGAAGACAAAAGACGCTGACGGAGATGTGCAAAAGGATTTAAGGTGGGCCAGAGTTTTATCGTTGGCTCTGGTAATTCTAGTGTTAACAGGCCCTGCCTCTTGACAGCCCCCCAGCATTGACTCTCTAAGAAGACAAGGAAAAACTCCCAAAAAAACCCTTGTAGGGATAAAATGGAAGAAATGTTGGGAAAAGCAGTTCAAAGAGAGACCTCTTTCCAGGTAGGTTGGGCATGCAGGGGGGTTAAAAAGAAGGGGGTCAATACAATACATAGAACAGAACACAAGTAATCCTCAATACAATATAAAAATAAAAATATTACAAGTATGGAGCAGAATTTAACAGTAGATGATATCAAATAATATGATTTAGATTTGTTTAGAGTCCTGGAGACCTCAGCCATCAAGCTGCCTCCCCCAATTGGCCATTCCAAGGCTGAGACAGCCAATCTGATGAAAGGACCCCTCTACCCGATGACTCCTGTGATCCTCCATCAGGGATGACTTTACCTTAGGCAGGGAAAACAACTTGGCAGGTGGGCCACATTTGAGTACTAGGAAGAGAAACAGAATAGGTGAGGGTTAGACAAATTAGAACTATCATGTTACTTATGTTTTAGTGCTAATGACTAAGAACAGAGATGCAGTTTGTACAGTTAATCAGCAGCTCTAGTCAGGAGTGCTAAACTGAAATAGTGAAGTAGTGAAAGCCACTTTCCCTTTTAAGAAGTTAGACACCGACCACTCGGGGTCATACAACAATAAAGCAGGAGGAAGTCTTGTTCATTATCAGATTTAACCAGCACTCAGTTCGTTCAGCATAAAACTTTTACATCCCAACCCACTGCTGTTATTTCAGTTGTGCCCCAGGGCTCTGTCCTGGGACCCCTACTTTTCATTATTTACCTCCATCCTCTCTGCAATCCATCCATCCATTATCCAACCTGCTATATCCTAACTATAGGGTCATGGGGTCTGCTGGAGCCAATCCCAGCCAACACAGGGTGCAAGGCCGGAAACAAACCCCGGGCAAGGCACCAGCCCACCACAGCACCTCAGCAATATCTTTCGTATATATATCATTAGCTTTCACTGTTACGCTGATGACACCCAGGTCTACCTCACTAGCAAACCTACTTTTTCGTTTCTACCTTCCTCGCTTATTGACTGCATAGCAGAAATTAAATCCTGGTTTTCTTCAAATTTTCTTAAATTAAATAGTGACAAAACTGAGGTTCTCCTCATTTGTACAAAATCATCATTATCCAAAACTGATCATTTTTAATTTATTGATAATTCTTCTGTCTCCCCTTACCCACAGGTTAAGAGTCTGGGTGTCACCCTTGATAGTACTTTATCTATTCAGTCCCACATCAATAAAATCTCCCGGTCTGCATATTTCCACCTGCGTAACAATTCCCTTTTCTTTGGTCTTTCGCACAAATCTCTTTATAAACCAACTGGTCCAGAATTCATCTGCCCACATCATTACTAGAACCTCCCCTACTCACCATATCACTCCCGTCTTGCAGCAGCTTCACTGGCTTCCAGTTAAGTTCCTCATTGAGTTCAAAATTCTTCTGTTAACTTTAAAGGCTATCCAGAACCTTGCCCCTCCATATCTGTCCGACCTCCTCCACGTTGTCATTCCCTCCTGCACACTTAGATCTTCTTCCTCCATCCACTTGACTGTCCCCTTCCTCCGTCTTATCACCAAGGGGAGCAAAGCATTCAGTTGCTCTGCTCCCCAGCTTTGGAACTCATTACCTTCTGAGCTCAGGAACATTGATTCATTCTCACTTTTCAAATATAAACTTAAAACTCATTTGTTTAAGACTTCTTTTTCTCTTTGATTACAATTGCTCTGTCTGATTTTAACTTTTGTATTTTACTTTTGTTAATAATCTGTGTTTTGTCTATTGAGGCTACCTTGGGAAGGGTCACTTAGGAGAGAGGTTTGGTCTTACATGACCAGGAGCTCATTTTTTACATAACCTTCACCTTGTTTGGTCTTACATGACCCCATGCTCATTTTGTACTTGACTCTCACCCAGTTTTAGCATTACATGAACCCATGCTAATTTCTTACATGACCCTCACCCTGGTTTGGTCTTTCATAACCCCAAGCTCATTTTTTACATGACCCTCACCCCAGTTTTGTATTACATGGCCCTATTCTCATTTTTTCATGACCCTCACCCCAGTTTGGTCTTAAATGACTCCATACTTGTTATTTACTTGACCCTCACCCAATTTTGGTCTTAATGACACCATGCTCATTTTTTACTTGACCTTCACCCGATTTTGGTCTTACATGACCCCATGCTCATTTTTACATTACCTTCAGCCTGGTTTGGTCTTACATGACCAGATGCTCATTTTTTACTTGACCCTCATCCCATTTTGGTCTTACATGATCATATGCTTGTTTTTACCTGACCCTCACCCAATTTTGGTCTTACATGACCCTATGCTCATTTCTTTACATGACCCTCACCCCGGTTTGGTCTTACATGACCCCAAGCTCTTTGGTATAATTCAGAATTGCGATCTATGAAAGCAGCTGGCCGACACCTTGAGAGAATGTCACATAAGTCTGGCCTCACCGTGCACATCCAGGCTTTCTCTGACCACCAAAGAGCTTACAGAGAAACTCTGGACAAACCAGCATATTAATTCTGTTAGACCTCAGTGCAGCATTTGACACTGTCAGACATGACATTCTACTGTCCAGAATGGAGAACATGCTGGGTTTCTCTGGCACTGCCCTCCAGTGGTTCAAGTCCTATCTGACTGATAGGCAAGAGTTTGTTAGTCTTGGCAACAGCAGATCCAGCTCGGCGCCAGTCACACAAGGAGTTCCTCAGGGCTCTGTCCTCGGCCCTCTTCTCTTCTGTATTTATATGCTTCCCCTTGGCCATATTATTCGTAGCTATGGACTGGGTTATCATTTTTATGCAGATGATACTCAACTCTACTTCAATGTTAAAAGAGGAACTTCATCAGAGCTTTCTCAGCTCACAACCTGCCTTAGTGAAATTAAAACCTGGATGGAGCAGAACTCTTTAAAATTAAATTGCAACAAAACTGAACTCTTGCAAATTGGGACTAAAATGCAACTTAATAAAATGAGCTCCAGTCCATCTTGGCGATGATCTCATCAGACCTGCCTCTACTGCAAAGAATCTTGGCGTCATTTTTCATTCCTCCCTTTCTTACTCCGCCCACATAAATCACATTAAGAAACTTTCTTACTTTCACCTCCGTAACATATCCCGTGTTCGCTCCTTCCTCTCCTTTTCTAATGCTGAGAAACTTGTCCATGCTTTTATCACATCCCGCATCGATTATTGTAACTCGCTGCTGGCAGGTGTCCCTTCTAATCTTATATCACCCGGTTTGGTATTACACAACCCCATGCTCATTTTTTACATAACGCTCATATCGGTTTGGTCTTACATGACTCCATGCTCAGTTATTACTTGACCCTCACCCCGGTTTGATTCCTCAAAACCAAATGCTCGTTATTTACATGACCCTTCACCCCATTTGGTATTACATGACCAATTGCTCATTTTTTAAATGACCCTCAACCCGGTTTGTTTTAAATAATCCCATTATCGTTTTTTACATGACCCTCACCCTGGTTTCTTATTACATTACCCTATGATCATTTTTTACATGACCCATACCCTGTTTTGGTCTTACATGACCCCCATGCTCATTTTTTATATGACCCTCATCCTGGTTTGGCCTTACATGATTCCATACTCATTTTTTACGTGACCCCCACCCAGGATTAATTCTTTATAACCAGATGCTTGTTTTATACATGACCCTAACCCCAGTTTTGTCTTACATGATCCCATGCTCATTTTTTTACATGACTCTCACTCCAGTTTGGTCTTACATGACTCCAAGCTCATGTTTTACATGACCCTCACCCTGGTTTGATCCTTCACAACCTGATGCCTGTTTTTTACATGGCCCTTAATCCAATTTGTTCTTGAATGGCCAGATGCTTGTTTTTTTCTTGACCGTTACCCCGGTTTGGTCTTACATGATTCCATGTGCGTTATTTACTTAACCCTCACACCGGTTTGTTCTTACATGACACCATGCTCGGTTTTTACATGACCCTTACCTCGGTTTGGTTTTATATGACCCTATGCTCATTTTTTATATGACCCTCACCCCGGTTTGGTCTTATATGACCCCATACTTATTTTATATATGGCCCTTACCCAGCTGTGATCCTTCATAAACTGATGCCTGTTTTTTACATGACCCTTAACACTGTTTGTTCTTACATGACCACATGCTCATTTTTTTCATTAACCTCACCCTAATTTGGTCTTTCATGACCAAATGCTCATTTTATTCGTGACCCTCACCCTGGTTTGTGCTTACATGACCAGAAGCTCATTTCCTACATGACTCTTACCCTGATTTGGTCTTACATGACCAGAAGCTTGTTTTCTACATAACCCTCACCCCAGTTTGGTCTTACATGACCAGAAGCTCATTTTTTATACTGTATGACCCTCACACCAGTTTGGCCTAACATGACCCCATGTTCATTTTTTACTTGAACCATCACACTGGTTTGGTGATAGATGACCCCATGCTTGTTTTTTACATGACCCTCACTCCGGTTTAGTCTTACATGACCCCATGCTCATTTTTTACATGGCCGTCACCCGAGTTTGATCCTTAATAATCAGATGCTCGTTTTTTACATGACCCTCACCCCGGTTTGTTTTTACATGACCATCTGGTCATTTTTTACATGACCCTCAGCACAGTTTTTCTCTTACATGAGCCCATGCTAATTTTTTACTTTACCTTCACCCCGGTTTGGTCTTTCATGACCAATAGGCTCGTTTTTTACTTGACCCTAACGCTGGCTTGGTGGTAAATGACCCCATGTTTGTTTTATTCATGTCCCTCACTCCGGTTTAGACTTACATGACCCCATGCTCATTTTCTACATGACCCTCACCGTGGTTTGATCCTTCATAACCTGATGCCTGTTTTTTACATGACCCTTAACTCTTTTAGGGCTAATTTTTTTTTTTGTTTCTTTTCTTCCAGGGCTGAATATTTTTCCAAAAACCAACTGTTTTTAAAAACAACACAAAGCAATTGTTTAACATATCAAATCAACAAAAAATATTGACTTTGGCAAATGTTACTGTCTTGCATGTTGTATGAGCCTGCATACTATATGATTTCACATAGTATGATTTCACATACATATCACAAACATGTTACACAGCAAACTCCTTCAAAGTATGAAATCACTCAAAGCGGCCAATTGCATGCATTGCACTGCTTACAATATGTGTTGCAGTGGTGTTTCCTTTTCAAATGTCTGTTGAGAATGTAATGCAAGTGCAGCCTGCAATTCAAAAAATTGCTCTGCATACCTGTTTGTCTCGTCTGACAATACCTGAAAAGCAACATCAGGAGAGAGCAGCCTGAAGTAGTCCAGCGGCTGGTAATCTGTCATGTCCAACAGCAAGCCATGTCATCTTGTGAAGTCCAGTAGCCAGTTCAGCTCCCACGGATCAATATCTGGGTATTCCTCCCACGCTGAACCTTGCCGTAGGTGCATTGGCTGCACGAATGCGCTCAGCTGGCAGCCGATCAGCTGGGGTGGCATCGGCTGGTATCCGATCAGCTGATGCCGGCTCCTCACTCTCTTGCTCGATCTCCTGATCACTGTCAATAAAATCTGATTCTGAAAAATCAGAGTCAGAATCAGCGATAATGCTCAAAACATCGTCTGCTGAGTATTTTCTTTTCTGCATTCGCTTCGCTTCCTCGTGAGATGTGGATGCCATCTTGCCTTTGTTTACATTTGTTTAATTTTTTGCAACTCAAGCACACACAAGAATTAGTGGCCGAGTCAATGAGTCTAACATTCCTCCAAGCACAGAGGGAATGCCTGTGACATGACAGTGAGTTTTGCCACCATTAACAATTGATTGTCGCCATCTACTGCTGGATGTCGACTTCTGTCCACATTCGCCCTCAACCCCTCCTGTCGACAAAAGTCGACATCCGTCCTTAAAGAGTTAACCCAGTTTGGTCTTACATGAGCAGATGCTCATTTTTTTCATTAAGCTCACCCCGGTTTGGTCTTACATCACCCCAAGCTTGTTTTTAACTTGACCATCACCCCATTTTGATCTTACATGACTCCAAGCTCATTTTTTACCTGACCCTCACCCCGGTTTGATCCTTCATAACCAGCTGCTCGTTATTTACATGACCCTCACCCCGGTTTGGTCTTACGTAATCAGTTGCTCATTTTTTACTTGACCCTCAACCCACTTTGTTCTTACATGAGCCCATACTTATTTCTTACATAACCTTCACCTTGAGTTGGTCTTACATGACCCCATTCTCATTTTTTACATGGCCCTCACCCAGGTTTGATCCTAAATAATTAGATGCTCATTTTTTACATGACCCTCACACCAGTTTGGTTTTACATGATCCCATGCTTGTTTTTTACATGTACCACACTCGGGTTTAGTCTTATATGACCCCATGCTCATTTTTTACATGAACCTCACCCTAGTTTGATCCTTCATAGTCAGATGCTCATTTTTTACATGACCCTCTACCTGGTTTGGTTTTACATGACCCTCTGCTCATTTTTTTATATGTGTCTTACCCCAGTTTGGTTTTTATGACCCTCTGCTTCAGCTTTACATGACCCCCAGCCCCACTTGACTTTACATGACCCCCTGCCCTACTGGATGGCTGTAGAACTAGAGTAATGACCCTCTGGCAAGGGACAGGGAAAGTAATTTCTATAGGTTGGAGATTTGAACAGGCCGTTCAGTTCTCCCCTAGGTGAGGGTTGTTTGGGGGCCACCGGATTCATCAGTCCACTGGGCCAGGCTGAGACGGGTTGGGGTCAAAGCTCAGGTTGGGGATAGGCTCAGGGTTAGGAGAACGGAGGGCTGCAGCATGTGTACACAGGAAACAGTGAAGGTTCCATGATTCTGTATGGGGAATAAACATTAAACATTTAGACTAAAGGAGATAAAGTGTACAGGTTGAGATTTTGTTTTGTAACCAATCAGTGAAGCTTTGGTGCCTGGACTGAGATATGCAAAATCAGTGGTTTAACTAATTAGTGATGCCTCTGGCTGTGTGAGCAAAGTGCCTGGAATGTGATATGCAAAATTAGCAGTTTAGCAAATCAGTAATGACTTAGGCTGTGTAAGCAGGGCACCTTGAATGCAAATCAGTTATGAGAGTCAAGTTTATAAATAAGGGCTGCATCCTTTCCTGCAGTGAGTATGCCTTTTGCTAATCCAGTATCTGCTGGGATCACCTTTTTTGCAAACTGAAATAAAAAGAAATGTGAAGCTTCATGCCTTTGAGGTATTTCTTCTTCTTATTATTATTATTTTTATTTTATATCCTTAATTATGATTTTTGTTTTAGGTGTTGGTGGCTGGTAATCTAACCAACGAGTAATGAAAGTGAATATTTAAACAGAGAATGCCTAAAATGGCAGAAATGGGCTGAACAATTTCATATATCTCCACCAAGTAGACAAACAATTTACAGAATATGCAGTGAAAAGTCAAGCAGAATGATCTTGTAATTACATCTTGCCTGAAAAAGGGGCCTGAGTTGCCTCGAAAGCTTGCATATTGTAATCTTTTTACTTAGCCAATAAAAGGTGTCATTTTGCTTGACTTTTCACTATATTCATAATGGCTAACACAATACAACATCCTAGTACTACAGAATATGCGGTAAAGTCAACAAAACTGGGTCAATCTGTAATACTTCAAATAGTGGTTGACCGGTGAGTGCTAACAACCAGAAAAATGACTTATTAGTGATTCTGGAATTTACTAAATGCCCCAGAAAATCAATGTTTACAGTTTTGCGAAATTGAACCTACTTTTTCTCACCTCTGCATATATATACAGTATAGTCACACACATGCACCTGGGGGCAGTTAAAGGAATCAAATTGGGGTACTGAGACACAAGGCAAGGATTGGCATTGAGTATTCCCTTTCTCCTCTCTCTACAGAACTCCAGAAGAAAAGACCACATAAACCAATCACTTCCAGCCCTGCTGATGACATCAGTACCAGCACTGGCACTCTCAAATGACCTCTGACCACTTCCTTCCTACCAACATGCCCTTCCTCTTCCTCCACTATAATAGCCTGCTGTCTTCACTTCCCCTCAGTTTCAGCTTTGGAACTTGAAAAGACCAGTCCTTTAAGATTACTCTTATTTTTGTTGTATGTTTTTTTTTACAGTGGTGTAGTGAGCAGGATACAGCTAAAAGCATGACAGAAGAGCAGGATCTGAACTCGGTTCTCTCAACCATCGTGGTAGATCTACTGAGGCTGACTTCTAATAAGATTTATTTCTCACATATGCAAATGTGCCAGGATAACAGTATTTTTATTTAAGAATAAGTGGATTTTTTGCTGTAAGATGATAATTTCAACATGTTTTGTGTGTTAGACTTGTATTAAAAGGTAAGGCATTTGCACATTGCTTGTGTTCAGAAGTTAGAATGATGAACAGCATTTCAAATTTAAAGGAAAATTTGTTGGTTGTAATTACTCTTCCTGGGTAATCTATCATATATCAGTTTTGACATTTTGATTGTTTATATTTGATATGCCTCCTTTGGTATATATGTACTCACTTATTCATGTATTTGTTTATTTCTGTTTAAATATCACACACACATATGCACATATACCTGTTAAACTGTTTGCTGAAGAGCCTGAAAGGGTGTTCAAGCTACTCTCTGGTGTGCCTGCTGTTCTTTCTAACCGATGAATTAGGCCAGATGGTGTACAATCAGCCCAGTTAAATAGAACTGTCACTCACTATTTATAGATATAGAAAAAGATTCTGCAAACTGGAATAAAGAGTAGGGATAATCATTACACATTTTGTCATATTAGGGCAGTCAGCACTGTAAGCCACCTGTCTGATTGGTGAGTTAAATGCAGAAGTACTAATGACTTATTTAGTGCCCCTTAAAGAAAACGCGTTTTGCACTGTGACGGATAGGGGCGCTGTCGTCCCCTTGAACCCTCAGACCAGACGCCAGACAGCAGATAAAAGTCCAAAATAATGACTTTAATAATTTGAACAGTGCACAAAGCACCTCCACCTCCACAGTATACCATAAACAATGAATGATAGACACAATTCACAATCCTCCACACCTCCCAGCAGCTCAGTCACCCTTTCTCCCAACTCGGTTCCCTGCTGGGATCTCCCATAGTCCTTTTATACTTCTTGACCCGGAAGTGTTTCTGTCCCTCAGTCCATGTGACTTTATAACATTTCAGGGTCGGGAAAACTCCTTTTCTTCAGCCCGGAACTATGTCCTTTCCTCTGTCCCCTCGACTGGGAAGTACTTCCGGGCTATAAGGCAAATAGAACTCTCTGAGCCTCCCTGCAGCATCCCCTAGTGGCCCCCATGGTATCCAGCAGGGCTGTGTATTAAAACTCCAAGGTCCATGAGGCCCTGCTGGAATTCGGGGCACCTCCATGTTGCAGGGAGGGCTCCATCTGGTGGCCTGGGGGGTATTGGCTGGGATAACCTGCCGGCCATATACCACAGCACGTATGTGATATAATATTAATTAGATCTTGCATTAACAAGACATGAAAAAAAGAGCGTAATTTTTACCTTCACTACATTTTTTTAGTATTGTTCCAGGACTGCCATAAACTTCACTTCATCCCACTCTCCTGCCCCTACAGTATGTTGGTAGGTTTAAATCAGGGAAATGAACACCAGTAGCACATACTGGCATGTGAAATGTGTAATTGGAAATTTTTAAATACAATTTTATTAATATATAAATAGTATATATTAGTTTATATTTAGTATATAAATACGGGACTGGATGTGTGTGTAATTCTTTAGGTTCACAATTAACGTTATGGTAATATTGTTTCTTAATGTAAAAAAATATATTAATAATAAAAATAATTACATGAAATTGCTGTCCTGAACAAAACATTGCCTGATGCATTTGCCTCATTGCTGGCCTTTGAAGTAAACATTTTTTTTAAATGCGTTAAACCGGCCACATTAATCACAAAAATGAACAGGCCTACTATATAAATATATACAACGTACACGTGTACTAAAGTGACGTTAGCTGCAGGTGGAAGCTCCTGTCGCACTTTACACAACTGTTCTCACGGTTCTGCCTTTGTCCAGAAATGGCTCCATAAGCTTTATGACCTCAGTCTCGGAAAGTCTTTCTCCAGTGGGACGAAAGGGATCTTTACCTAAATAAGGAGTGGCTTTGCACATGTACTTTGTCAGCATGGCCATGTCGATCAAACACAGGAAGCTCTGCAATCTCAATTTCTTTTACTTTGGATAAATTCTGTTTTGTTATACCTTTAGTGAAAGTGCTTATTTGATATTTGGACTTCACTCTTCACACTTTATACACTTCACATCAGCATTCGGCCAATTATTAGTAGAGTATGAAAAAACTTTCTGCTTTAGTTATGTGTTCAACATTTCTTTCCTCGCATTTCCTGTCATCCTACATTTACACAGATTGTTGTAGACACAGAACACACATGAAAAGCATGTGCTCCTAATAACGAGATATTATTTACCCAATACAAATCCAGACACCTCAAACCCAGATAAACAGACTTGAGCTCGGAGAACTTCAGCTGCATCGGTGGTAGATAGGATAATAAGATGACTGCTGCTTGTGCTGATTGACACATTTACAAAACAAAAGACGCTGATGGAGAGGTGCGAAGGAATTTAAGGTGGGCCGGGATTACTAGTTTTTTTCGTAGGTTTCAGGGATTCTAGTGTTAAAATGATCCCCAGTTCCAGCAATATGACTCTCCCCTTCTGCACTCCACCATATGAGCTTCGTCCCACAGCTGTCTCAACTCGGACTCTCTGGGTGAAGCGGAGTACTTCTGGTGCTACCACATTGGATCCAGGAAGCAATTTTGCATCAGGAAGAACCTCCCTGTGCTAGGAGAATCAGCCTCCAGCAGCTCTTCCTATCGGTACCCAGGGACCCCAACAGGGCTGTGTGATATCCCGTGTAGTGGGAAAGCAGCCCCGACCTACACTCTGGACATCTGATAGTTCAGGATCAGTGGAGAGAAGAGACACAGACTAACATTGAAGGGTGAGAGGTGCAAGTTCATTTACAAGAGTGCTGTACATAAAAACACAGAAGCTGGACAGTTTAACATCTGTGGCAGAGCGACGCGCACTAAGCAAACTCCTGTCAATCATGGAGAATTCACTGCATCCACTGAACAGTGTCATCTCCAGGCAGAGGAGTAGCTTCAGTGACAGACTTTTATCACTGTCCTGCTTCACTGACAGACTGAGCAGATCGTTCCTCCCCCACACTATGCGACTCTTCAATTCCACCCGGAGGAGTAAATGCTAACATTATTCAAAGTTATTGTCTGTTTTTACATTTATTTTTATTACTCTTTAATTTAATATTGTTCTTTTGTTTTTGTATCAGTATGATGCTGCTGGATGAATTTGATGATGAATTTCCCCTTGGGATTAATAAAGTATCTATCTATCTATCTATCTATGAGTGTCAGGCGGGCTTTGTTTCACAGTCCTTCAGCACTGACACTCCTTTAAAAAGTCAATAAAAACAAAAAGGACAAAAAATGGTGTATTTACAACAAAAACAGTGCAGTCCTACAAAAACTACACACACACACACACTCCAAAAATGAAGGTAGTCTTCTTTCTTCATCTTGAGCTCAGGAAACTCCTCTAACAGGGAGAAAATAAGGTAAAAAAACTGCACAATAAAAAAAATAAATGTGTATTTATACAAAAAGAAAAAAAAAACAATTGCACCAATCCCAAAAGAAAAATTATTCCAATACCATATATATGTATATATATATATATATATATATGTACATTTCCACTAAAAAGATTAAAAAATCTATATTTACAAAGCTGTCAAATAGCACAACTGCTCCTTCAATAGCTCAGCAGTGCTTACCCCTGCCTCGTCTTTAGGTCCACTGAAAAACTCTGTTGGCCGGCGACTACTTAAATATAACCGACGAGAATATCCAGCCAATCTGCCACCTCTGTCCACCCTACACACATATCCAGGTAAACGCTGGTACATTCACACCACGCCCTGATACACGCTCCGAGCAACTGTCTATTTAAATTGAACCCCTGCAAGTAAGCACGCCCTATATGGCCAACCACTAAGCTGAGTTCAAACACACCAGTTGCCAACTCACCAGTAAGCAAATCTTATTTATTTAATATACGGGATGCCCATCTCTGACTCAACCTCGGTTACAAAAGCAAATGCCGGCTTTTTCTTCCAGGCGCGCCGCATCTTAATCTACCTGCGATGGGCAGGCTGCGAGGACACCGGCGTGTAAAACTGGACATGTGCAGAGGAGCCCGTACTGGTCATTATAGCGGCTCCATGTGCGTCCAGACCCACCGTGCCTCACTGCACACACCCGCCGAGACAGCCCTGCATTCCTGCAGCAACACCCTTAACACATTAACGTTAAGTTCCCTTCCTTTATGCTGGCGTTTTATTTCCCTTATAAATAATGATATTCAGTTTAGTGTTTCATTAACTTAAATTTGGTAATACACAGAGTCGCACATTACCACAGGCTGCCCACCAAAACTACAACTCCCACACAGCCCTGTGTTTGTCTACACGGGATGCACACCAGAGAGAAGCAGCCTCCCCCTGTCCATCCATTATCACGGCCTCCTGCAGAGGAAAGGTGCCACTCACCATCCAGGTCAGGAGGCCATCCACCCTCATCCTTCCATTCCGGTCGGGTAAGGAGCCATCCATCCCAGCCAGAATGTCAGCCAACCCTTGTGGCCCATTACACATAATGAAGAGGTTTCTGTGTTACCTTTGTGTTTTTGTGATTAATACGATGATTATAAGTATGATGTTTGCTTTTTTACTCCCATTTTCTGTAAAGCTGGCTCTCTATTCCAATATCTTAATATTTGTAATTAAACATTCAAAAGCAAACAAACACATAAAACATGAAGGTGATGCTGTGCTAAAAACAAAGGCTTTACAGGAAGGCAAATAAAACTACAATCACAGTAAGTGCTGCAGTTCTCACGATTTTAAATTCACTTTTGTTTTTACATGTTTGATTTTTGTTTGAATTGGTTATACACTCCACATTCTCTGAGATGGCAAATATATAAGATCTAAATCTATAATTGAACAGCTGCTTGTATCTATTAATGACCCCCCCCCCCCCCATAGTTTAGTAGGCATTCAGATTAATGGTGATGTGTCAAATATTCAAGCCTGAGTCCTCCTTAAAAAATCTGTTTTGACAAACCAAATAATTTATGTGTTCTAATCTGTCTTGTTTAATTCTGATATTTACAGATTCACAAAAGATTCATTTTAGAGATTCCCAGGACTACTGAGAGCAACTCTGCACAATTTGGTTAAAACATTTAGGGAGATTTGTATATAAAGATATGTAGAGTTTAAAAGAATTGTCACTGAGCAAGATACAAACTTGATAATGTAAAATGGAACAAATTAAGTAAATTATGGATTTGATTTTTGACTCAAATAACTGAAAAGAACACATTTGACATTTGTTTAGCCATCTAGACAGGCCAAGTGAGACCCTCGAGGTTACACAGAGGGTCTCTGCAGGGAGCTGAACTGGTAACTTTGGTCAATAGACTGCCCTCCCTGCATTTATTGATGTATTTACAGTTAAAAAAAATCTCCCTCTTCTGATTTTAATTTATGAAATGTTGCTGATGGACAGAGGCTCAGATGTGTTTATGTCTGTTTGTGTTTTTATTTATTTACAAAAAGAGTAAAGAATATACATAATGAAGAAAGAATTAAATCAACCAAATATAAAACAAAAAATAAATACATTGTACTTGTGATATTAAAGAGGCTCACTGAGGATGAGTTGTTGTGACATGAAGCCTGCAGCTCCTTCAGTAAGTCGACCTGAGAGAATCAAACCCTCAGGCCCAGAGCAGCAGGAGCTGGAAGCGGCTAATGAGCGCCTGGCTGACACCTTTAAACGGCTCCACCGTCACCTCTAATTGAGGTTCAGAGTCTTTGGCTTTTCTTATCATCTTTAGAGCAGTTCAGCTGAAGCTGTTTAGTGCCTGTGGAGGTCTTCCAGAGGCCACCTGTCACAAGCAGAAGGTGCCACACTCTGGGGTCTCGTTTGTCGACTGCTAATTAAGGCCTGCAGACTCCTTGGTGCAGAAGCCTTTGTTGTGTTTGCAATTTAAGAATTTATTCTTTTAGATTTGCTGTTGGCTTTAAGGTGTGTGTGGCTGCGGATTAGGCTTATTTGTTTCAAGCATTTTTAACTTATTTGGAAAAAAGTACCCTTGCTTTAAAAATATATGAAGTGGGAGAAAAATGTATTTCACGTATGGTTAAAAAATAACCTAAAATGATCAAGAAGTAGAAACTGACATTTTATTATTTTTAAACAGATGAACTGATCATGCAGGCTGATTTTATCAATCAGTCATCTCCTTAAACCCCTTTGCTAACCCTGACATGACACATTACATGTTGAAGTTCTTCTCCTAAGTCAGAGAGGGTGCTGACCCTCTAAAAGTCACCCATGGCACTGGGAAGACAACAGGTCATCACTGTCATAGGTTTGGAGCAGATGGGACAGGATTTAATAATAATAATAATAATAATAATGCATTTTATTTATAGGGCACTTTACATTAGCAGATTTACTTTTGGTACCTGCAACAAGGAACCAGTAGGGGGGAAGCAATGCTCCAGAATTCAAAAGTGGGTCTGCTAGTGTTAGTTAGAATTTCTTAGAACAAAGTGTGAATGTCAGAGCATATCAGGTAGCTGTGGCCCCCCACACAAGACAGTGAAAATACAGTCTGTTGTAAACATGAAACGTATGGCAGAGTACACTTGTGTTAAGCAACAAGAAAAAAAATGGACAGCAGCCCCTCACCTACGCTCAAAAATGTGTGTGTGTGTTCTCTAGAGCAGGGCCGTCCAACTCCGCTCCTGGTGGGCCGCAGTGGCTGCAGGGTTTCATTCTAACCATCTTCTTAATTGGTGATCAGTTTTTGCTGCTGAATAACTTGTTTTGCCTTCATTTTAATTGACGTGCCTCAGACCCCTTAGTTGTTTCTTTTTCCTTAGTGAGCAGCCAAATAATCATGAGACACAAAACAAGCCGCCACATGAGCAGCTAACCTAAAAATAAAGAAACAAGAAGATCTCGGTCATGTTGGTCTGCTCAGGTCACCAAAGCATCTTGACGGTGGTCTTAGTAAAATCAGAACATTAACAGTCTGCTGTGGCAGAACGAGAGCAGCAACAAGTCCTGATATTCAATGACGGCTTTAATTAACGGCAAGAACTGGCTTCTCATTAAGAAACTCGTTGGAGTGAAATTGGCTAGAGGTTGATGTTCCAATTTAGCTGGTCGTCTGTTGACTCATTTCACATCTCGTTTCTGCTTGGCTGCCATTTAATGAAGAAACAAATCAATTCAGAAGATTGAATCCTTAAAAACAGGGCTGTAAAAATGAAAGGAAAAGGAGTTAATTAGCAGTGAAAACTGATTAGGAAAAGAGTTAGAATGAAAACTCTGCAGCCACTGAGGCCCTCCAGGACCAGAGCTGGACACCCCTGCTTTAGAGTAAAAATCAGTCTGTGAAATTAAGAATGTTTTGTTTGTGCGCTCTTAACTTCTGATTATGTGAAAAAAAAACACTTCACACTCAGCTTATAGAGTAGACTCCATTTTATTTTATTTTGTTTCACGCTTGTTCATCTGTTATTCATCAATATGTGTCAAGCCACAGTTTGGATTTTATTTAACTGTAAGGAGATGAGACTCTGGTTTCCTATTCCATATTAATGAAAAATATTACAGTGTATTTGACATTTATTCCCTTGTTTATTGTTGTTTGTCTGAGTACTATGATGAAATGTTTTCTTGCAAAATTGAACACTTCAGCCTCCTTACAGTACAGTCACCCCAGTCGAGGGAAAATGTGTGCAATTACCCCTTCAAAAGCATCTATTGGTGCTTTTTAATTAAGTGTATGGAGCACAGTAGGAAAAACTAAAAAAACTTACCAAATACATCCATTATTCAAGCCGAGACAGTTGCTTACTATTGATCTGCACCATCCATGTTCACAACACATCTTTGTGAAAACATAAGTTTTGTAGCATATTCCTGGTAGTATATTTCTCACGGTAAGGATACATTTTCTATTCATTGAGTTCTCACATAAATATGGACGTAAATCAAAACAAAACCAACCACATGGAACTTAATGTTTACTATCGTTTGGTCTTTCATACGTATACTTAAGAATACACAAGGAACTTCAAAAACGAGAGGAGACCATTCAGCCCATCAAGCTTGTTTATTTAGCTAATAGCTAAGCTGATCCATAAATATTGTCACGCTCCTGTCACAAACCGGCCAGTCCCAGAAATGCTCAAACTTGTTTCTGCGTCTCCGGACGTGAGTAAGCAAGCACCTCATTCACCTTTTTTAGCTGAGGTCAAACCAACCCCCTACCCATGGAATAACCCAGGTAATGAGATTTAGATATACCCAATCTACATTTCTTAGGGTTAGCTGTCAATCCAGCCTGCCTCAATCTGTCAAGAACAGCCTGAAGTCATTCCAAATACGTGTGCCAATCATTACTGAAAATTTCGACATTATCAAGGTATGCCCCGGTATATTCAGAATGAGGACACAAGATCTGATCCATCAGATGCTGGAAAGTTAGAGGAGCGCCATGGAGACCAAACGGGAGTCTAGTAAATTCATAAAGACCATCATGGGTGGCAAATGCTGTTTTCTCACAACTGGAAACTTCAAGAGGCACCTGCCAGTAACCCTTCGTGAGCTCCAACATGGAGATATAGGACGACTGACCCAGTTTTTCCAACAACTCATCAACACAGGGCATTGGATAAGCATCAAATTTGGAGATCTTATTCAAGCGCCTGAAATTGAACCGTCCGGATTTGGGACTAATACGACCAGACCTCACCAGTGGATTTTACTTTCATGAATAACACCCAAAGCTAACATCTACTTGACCCCTTTGCGTGCACAACATTCCACTGCGCCTCTGGGATCCAAAATGGGTGCATCTACACTTTTACACCGGGTTCAGTAGTGAATTTATGCTCTGCAAGATGAGTGATGCCCAGAACATCAGTGTTCTGTCTAATCAAACATAACTCAGTTTTTTGCGAGTCAGTCAAATTGTCACCAATGGCAATGTCCAAACGGGTCTCAAGGGATTCTCTGACTGTCACCAGACCCAACCACAAACCCCACAAAAAGTGACAGGGCACTCCAAGGCCGGCACCCCAAATTCAGCCAAGACCTTAGGGAAGAGGGCATTCCTCCTCCTCCTGAGTAGCAAGGGCTAGGGACAGGAATCTGAAATGGCAGACCATACTTTAAAGTTCCGACCCTTATACTTCAAGGGAAGCAACACTGTCTCATAACATCCCCATGTACACGGCGTATGCTCACAGTCTCAGTGCCAGATGAGGAAGTACCCCCGAGGCAGTTACGTCTGACAACAGAGTGGTCACTACCTTAGTCAAATAAGGCAGTGATCTCCCGGCCCGCTAACATCACAGAGACCCTGAAACCGCTCTTCTTCAGTGATGTAGATGATACCTGGGAACAGCACACCTCGGCCAAGCCAACCTCCCTGGAAAGAGCAGGGGAGAGGTGATATTCCCTGGCAAGATGGCTGGTCTGATCACAATGAAAACACCTGTGCTCGGCACCAATGTTGGAATACCCATGGCAGCGACTCCTACTAGGAGCCTCTCCATTAGGGTTCACAACAGCAACGTCGGAAGCCTTGGATGGCTTTACCGAGGAAACGTGATTTGCAGGGGCCTGGGATTGCAGCTGAGGCAACAATGGGCAATGATTGTTCTGGGCAAGAGTTCTGGCAGAGTGATTTGTGGCCGGAGCAAATGTTCCACCCTGTCTCCAAACAGCCTGGGAGCCTTCCAACCTTCGCACCAAGCTGTACAGCAAGTCTTTATTATGCCTTAAGAACTTATCACGGAGCTCTTCTAGTATCCTGGCAAGCATTACGTCAATGGCAACATTTTCCACTATGTGCGTGATTGGGACGGCACGGAACCAGCTCAGAATTTGTCCTGCAGCTGGGCACGGATAGGGTGATCAGGGTCCAGCCGCCAAAGCTGGAGCGCCCACCCCTTAGCTATGGAGCTCGTAGCTGAACGAAGAAGAACTTGCTGCTTCAAGTAATCATAATCACATAGCCTGTAGGGAGGATCATTCTGCAACACAAGCAGGGCATACCCAGACAAATATGAGACAATGATTGTTCGCCTATTCCAGGTTCTTCTATCTCAGTGCATCAAACTCACCAAGTGCTCAAAGCCAAGCAGGAACATCTCGGGTTGGTCTGATGAGCCTACATAAACACATCATCTTGAGGATCCATCTGTGCAGCCACTTCTGGTACCACTTGTCACGCTTGGGTCACAAAGTTGCACAGGTTCATTCAGGGTTTTCAAGAAACAGAAACTTTATTCAAATACAGCATAATAAAGCATAAAGGATAAAGCAGAGGATGCCTGGGGGAAGAGAGATGGCAGTGAGACACTAGGACAGCCGCGGTGTGGTCTAATAAATGTTCTAAACCATGTGTGACATGCAGAACAATGTGGCATGGCAGCAAGCAGCAGGCTAGCAGCTGATCCACAAAGAGGAGATGAAAAGCTATGTTTGTTTTCCATTGTATAACTGTTTAAGAGGGGGTTTTGGAGGAATGGCCACGTCCCATTGCGGCCGCTTTCACTGTGTCCAGATTTTAAGCTACAGTTATTAAATAAATTAGCCAATGATGGAATAAGGGTGCAGATCTCTTAGTCTGACCCCAGTTTATTATTAATATTTAGAGATTACTTTTGCTGTAAGATTTGATTATAAGTTACTGTAAAGTTGGCTTTAATTTGCTGTCGTTTGTAAAGCTTTAGGTTAAAATGTAAACCCTTAGAAAGAAATCGCCTCTTATATGTAACCTCAGAGGTTAAGAGCCATTTAACTAGCGCATGCTTGATAATGAAACGTCAGGAACTAAGAAACTCTTGCAACGCTTGTATTAGGTTAATGTTTCATTTGCAACCAGAGGAATGAAGCCTCAGCGGCTGGGCGGCCTAAATTGACGTGTGCTACATATAATCCAAACTATAAACTGAATGCTCTTCAAATATGAATATTTAAACTGTGAACCTCAGAGGCTGATTCTTCAACATGTGTCCACAGGGAGAAAGGGTTTGATTTTTACAATGATAATATTCCTGATAGCAGTAGTTAGCAATATATTAACTAGCAAAATCAAAATTATATACGTAACAGAAATAATGCAATTACAAAAATACAGTAGATGGTGAATAATGACTTAATAGCATAGACACAGACTATCAAATGGAATGTTTTTATCATATCAAATATATCTGCTCGAACCCTTTCGCAGCAACATCATTTGAATGACTTTTTTTTAATTCAGTCTAATTCTTGAATAAAAGCCCACTTACTTTGTTATACCTTCTTGTAGGACGCAATGACAAAGTTCCTCTGCAAGATGAGCCAAGGACCATCGTCTTTTCTCAGTGGACCCCATGCATGCCTTGTACAGTACGTCTGCGTTCACCACCACCAGGTCACATGACAGTGCTATGAAGGGGTTCCGGCCTTTTTGTGAAAGTCTTTACTTTTGATATCAATGAAAGTGGCACAAAGGTATCGCAGCTGCCTAACAATATAGAGATTCTGTGTTCGCATCTCTGGTCATCCTGGCGTGGAGTGCTTCTAATTATTTCATTTGCAATGTCTTCTAGCAATGCTAAAGCAGCCATTGAACTTGGAATAGTTTGCTCACTCTGTGCACCATTATATTGTTACAGAATTTATTACACTCAAGTGAATTACATCTGTAAACGATATGCAATGAATTTCGGTATATTTGATAAAACCCGCATGTGAATCTAAAAAAGAAAAGTAGACCACAGAAACAGTAGTGGTGCTTTGACGCTGAGTGCCGAGCAGAAAAGTGCATACGCAAGGGGAGAGGGTGCTGTGAAAATTTGGAAGTGAGCATGGAAACGGGCGTATGCACCATGTATACCTGAGGCCCCAAGTCCTTGATTATGAGCTGTTGCACTGATTTTTATTCCACCCCCAAAGACCTGACTTGCTGCTTTGTGTTGGGCACGCATGTTGCCAATGACGCAGATTAATTCAAACAAGCGATGTGCAGAACACATAATTTTAACATAGTGAGAATATGGCAGTTCACTTTAAAGTCATTCAATTCATGCAAGAAAAACAGCCTTTTTTTGGAATTCTATAGCTGCATCTAAAGCACGTTAAGTGAATTTGAAATTATGTTTTTAAACAAGCTGTTATGTGCTGATTGCATTTTGTATTTTTGACTGCCTTATTTCTCTATTTTTAATCTTAATTGTTTTAATTGTATGATTTTGTTTTAACTAATTTATGTACAGTGTCCTCGAGTGTCATGAAAGGCACTTAGAAATAAAATGTATTATTATTATTAAAGAATCTGACAGTCAGTTGTTGTTGTTACTGGAGGCTCTCAGTAGCAGTGTGCATTTGTCTTTGTCCTTTTGCTCGTATCCTGCCACCACTGCCCTCTCAGTATTAGACTTCTACCCTGATGGTGGCCAACAGACTCTCTAGTGCGGCTCATATAATTCAACGTCTGACTACCTCAGAAGAACTCGTATCGATGACATGGCTTTCTATCATGTATCGATTTTGATTGTGTACCTTTAATAATATCTCAATTCTTTCAGAGTTTTTATTCACATTTATGAATAAAGTTTATTTTGACTTTTGGTTAATGTAAGAGCCATTTTCCTAGTTCTATAAAATGTATGAATATTTATTAAATGATAATGCATAAAATATGGGAGGTTCCTATAACCCCCGTGAATAGAATTGAGTTGGTATTTTCCTGTCATTTTCTAACAGTTTTGAGCAAACAATGTTCTTCAGTTAGTGTCTAGCCTCGCCTTGTGTAAGGTACAGAGGCATACGGTTTTTTAACCGTGTTCTTGTTTGTGCTCGCGTTCGTGCTTATGCACGAGACCGTGCCTAGGCGCATGTTTATGTGCCAACGGCCTATGGGCCTTTGTGTGTGAAGTAACTCGGAAAATAAAAGAGTGTTGAACCGTATGTTTAAAGCATACAGAAGAAGAAATAAATAACCTTTAAGTATAGAAATAAATAAAGCTTCTTAAGAAAAGTTAAGTTTATAGAAGATACATTTTTTCTTTTTTTTTGCCTTTATTCTATGTGTGTAACTATTTTTCTTTTTATTCTTGTATGGATTTTTTGCTTTTAACTTTCACTAAATATTTTAAAATGAACTTTTGGACTGAGAGATTTCTTTGACACGCGTCTTACCCGTGCCTGACTTCGCCTTATACATCGGCGGCTAAAGTTAACATTTGGAGAACATCTGGATAGACAGAATCTGAGAAATATTGTGATGCACTAAAGATTAATTTAAGTCAGACTGGAAGGGGATGTGGAAACGCTTTAGTTTTATGGGTCCAACATAAGCAGCCATCTGTAAACAAATATTTCATTAACATGAAAGATCATTTATTACATGCATTTCATTCTTGAATTACGTTATGCTAAAAGCACTTTATAAAATGTCTTATAATATGTTTTACAAAGCAAGCTGTTAAATATTACTCTCTTATTTCTAACACATTGTCCTGAAAAGCTGTATGTGAACTTACGGACATCTATATATATAAAATTCTTTTCGCGATTGAAACGGAAATTACGTATGACCACACGAATCAGAAATTATGTATTACCACAGAACATGTTATAATACAGGAACTAATCACTTCGTTTGTGGACGCCATTTTTATATCGTCTTTACGAATTGTTATTATTTGTGTGAGAGTTATTTTACTGATATTGAAAAGAAGTAAACATAAACACGCCTATCTATCCCATAGAAGTCCGTCCCGTGTCGCCCTCTCTCAGGCCTCCTCTCTGGACTCTAGTGCTGAGCCGTCTGCCGCCAGGCACGTTCTGACAGAGAAGTTTTATTTATTCGTCCACGTGTCTGTCGTGGAAACTACCACATTATAACTTTTTTTTAATTGGCAGTACTTGATAGTAGAAGAGATGAGGAAAACAGCTTTGCGTCTTTCTACTTTTTAACTGCACCAAGCTGTAAACAATATGAAGACGACACTGCCTTCAGCGGCGAAGGGTCGTGAGAACAAAGTGGACACTTGGAGGTGTGGAATGTCGGGATGCTTCGCCGGGTCAAAAGCTTCGTAGTTCGCGTCATCTCTTCTTGCACTGTTTGTGACACTTCGAGTGCCCCGTCGGATCCTGGGAGAGTGGAAATCTTTGTGAATGAGTGTGATCGGCACCGTCAAAGCAAGACTCTCTTTGTAAATTGTGCTGCACGACTACTTACCATCCCTTAAGGTGAGTCCAGGGGCCTCATGTATAAATGGTGCGTATGCACAGAAATGTTGTGTAAGAACGTTTTCACATTCAAATCGCGACGTATAAAACCTGAACTTGGCATAAAGCCACGCACATTTCCACAGTACCTCATACCCTGTCGCACGCAGGTTCTCCACTCGGTTTTGCAGACTGGTGGCACCCAGCGTCAAAGCAGTGCTACTGTTCCTGTGTGGTTATCCATTCTTTTCCTGACGCGGCTTTATAAATACACTGAAATTAACCACATATTGTTTATTAGTTTAATGCATCTGATTGTAATTAACCAGTAACAATATGATGGTCCACAGAATGGTCAAACTATTCCAAATACCATTGTCATGTTTGTTGGGAAGGGTAAAGTGCCTAATTATTAAGCATTTCCATTTGTGGGTGGTTGTTGTGTTCAGGTATGCATGCTCTGTAATGTATGTCCTTCCTGAGCCGCCTTAGATGGGGGGCGTTCTCTATGTGGGTAATGTATCTGCCACGGACACATAGAGTGAAGTTCATCCTGACTGTTTAGTCCTATGGTAGCATAGCCGGTAAGTTTATATTTGTAAATGTTACCGTTCTGTACTGCTACTTGTAGTTTAAATCTGTTGTCAAAATGTTTGCATGCTGAATATTATATATTTTTTTTTTTACTTGTAGTTTCACACCTGCTCTTTATTAATAAAACTGGAGATTTGTACACTTCGTGTCAAGTCAGTCTCCAGGTCGTCTTATTGATCAAGGGAGGAGTTTAGCTGCCTGAATATCTATTACCATGTAATAGTGAGATCAGAACAGTGAAACGGCTACTTCCTGGCAGGCTTTATAACGGATTGAACGGACCGGACACTGCATCTGTGCCGCTATAGAGTTGTACAGAGGTTACGCGGACGAGCTCTCTAAACAATGTCGGAGAAACGGTCGTCCATCTTTGAGACGAGGTCCCACGTGTCTTGCTCCACGAAACGATCATCTTGTAGTGCAGCGGCTGCTTCGGCGCGCGCAAAAGCTGAAGCTGCAAAGGCGCGAGCGGCGTTTGCTGATGAAGAAATGCAGATACAAATAGAGAAAGCTTGTATAGAGGCCACTTTGGAAAAGCTAGCGAGAAGAAGAGAAGCGGCAGCGGCTATGGCCAAAGCTGAAGCGCTAGAAGCAGCGGCCATTGCGGAAGCAGAACTTACGAATTCGGAGGCAGAATATAAAAACGGAAAAGGGAACTTAACTCTTGATGCAGAGCTCGGTCTCCACAGCACCGCCCAACGCACTTCAGAGTACGTACTTGAACACAGCGACGTGCACTGCAGCTCTCACCCGATTCAAAACGTTAAGTATATTCCAACCACTGGATCGATCTGTAAACAGAACCAGCGGCCTCAAGGTGGCGACCTAGGCTTACATTTTAAAGAAGAAGATACTTCTCAAGGCAGAATTGCCCACAGCAACCTCTTCATACAGCAAATGCAAGGACCTTCAGGCCACAATATGGAAGAAACTCCATTCACAAGTAAAAAGTATGATGGAGGTGGTCCTTTGGAAAGGACGACCAATAGATATAACTATGCTCCAGGGTACAACAGCACTCCTGACACTCATCTAAATGTTAATCAGACTCCTTCAGACTTCGCTAAATTCTTCGCTCAGCGTGAACTTGTCAGCAAGGGTCTCACAAAATTTGATGACCGTCCTGAAAGCTATCGAGCCTGGCGATCGTCATTCCGGAGTGCAGTCAGAGACTTAGACCTGTCAGCCAATGAGGAGATAGACCTTTTAGTTAAGTGGCTTGGAAGTGAATCAGCTGAGCATGCAAAACGCATCAGAATGATAAACATAAATTACCCAGCCAGGGGACTGAAAATGGTCTGGGCAAGGCTGGAGGAATGTTACGGCTTGCCAGAGATGATCGAAAACGCACTCTTCCAACGAATTCATGACTTTCCAAAAATATCCAGCAAAAATTACCAGAAACTTAGAGAGTTAGGTGATATGTTGATGGAACTCCAGGTTGCCAAGACTGAAGGGGATTTGCAGGGTCTCACATTTTTAGACACTGCATATGGTGTCAACTCGATTGTGCAAAAACTGCCATACAACCTACAAGAGAAGTGGGCAGCAAGAGGATTCAAGTATAAACAGCAATACAGAGTCTCCTTCCCCCCATTTTCTTTTTTTGTGGACTTTATCTGTGATCAAGCAAAGGCTAAGAATGACCCTAGCTTTGTTTTAGGGTTATCTCATATCGCTTACCCCAAATCTGAGAAGACCTCTTCCTCACACACTTACCAGAGCACGTCTGTAGCAGCCCACAAAACAAATATAGCCTCATCAGAGTCATTATGCAAAGTCTCTATGTCTAGCACTGCAGGTGAAGATGAAAGGTCCAAAGTAAAAGACCCAAGTAGACAATGCCCTATACACAGGAAACCTCATCCGCTCCAGAAATGTCGTGCTTTTAGGGAAAAGTCATTGGAAGACCGTAAGACCTTTCTTAAGATCAACAATATATGCTTTAAGTGTTGCTCTTCAACATCCCATCTTGCAAAGAACTGTAAGGCCAGTGTGAAATGCTCAGAGTGCGACAGTGACAGTCATAATACAGCTTTGCACCCTGGCCCAGCACCATGGACTTCACAAGATAGAAACCAGATCAGAGAGCATGGTGGGGAGGAGCAAAATGCTGCACCCCAACCAGAGGTAAATACTCACTGTACTGATGTTTGTAGGGAGGGTACTAAAGGCAGATCTTGTTCTAAGATATGCCTTGTGAAAGTACACCCTGCAGGCCATCCAAGTGAAGCGATAAGACTTTATGCTATCCTTGATGAACAAAGTAATAAGTCCCTAGTAAGCCTAACATTTTTCAGCCTTTTTAAAATAAAAGGCCCCTGTGCTCCTTACACTCTTAAAACCTGTGCAGGAGTAGTGGAGACAGCTGGAAGGAGAGCATCTGGTTATCAGATTGAGTCACTTGATGGACAGCTCTGCATGCCCCTGCCAACGTTGATTGAATGCAATCAGATTCCTGATAACAGATCAGAAATTCCCACACCAGAGGTAGCCCTTCATCATGCACATCTAAAACATCTAGCTTCCCAGATCCCTGAACTTGATCTGCAGGCTCAGATACTATTGCTCCTTGGCAGAGACATTATAAGGGTTCATAAAGTTAGAAAACAAGTAAATGGCTCACACAATTCTCCTTATGCCCAGAAATTGGACCTAGGATGGGTCATAGTAGGTGATGTTTGTTTGGGAGATGTGCCTTCGAGTGTTAGTACTTTGTTTACAAATACATTGGGAAATGGTCGTCCATCCCTTTTTCAGCCATGCCCTAATCGTTTCTCTGTAAAAGAAACTTACAACTCTACCAAACAACCCAGTCAGCTCCAGAGCCCTTACAATGTTGACTCACTCTGTGATGGGGAGGAGAATCATTTGGGGTGCACAGTTTTCCTGATGACAAAAGAGGACAACAAAATTGCCCTTTCTATTGAAGATAAAGCCTTCCTAAAAATCATAAAGGCAGGACTGTTTAAGGATGCCTCAAACAGCTGGGTGGCTCCACTCCCTTTTAAACCTCAGAGACAATGTCTCCCTAACAACAGGGAGGAAGCCTTAAATCATTTCTGTTCACTCAGACGTGCGTTCCAAAAGAAACCAGAGATGAAAGAGCACTTCTTTTCCTTTATGGAGAAAATATTTGAAAATAAGCATGCAGAGATTGCACCTAGTCTTAAAGAAAAGGAAGAATGTTGGTACCTTCCAATATTTGGGGTGTATCACCCAAAGAAGTCGGGGAAGATTAGAGTAGTGTTTGACTCCAGCTCTAAATACAGAGGGGTTTCTTTAAATGATGTCCTCCTTACTGGTCCAGACTTGAACAATAAACTTCTCGGGGTGCTTATTCGATTTCGCAAAGATTCTATTGCCTTTATAGCCGATATTCAGCAAATGTTCCATTGTTTCCTTGTCAGAGAAGAAGACAGGAACTTCTTAAGGTTCTTCTGGTTCAAGGATAATGATCCCTCCGAAGGCATAATCGAATATCGAATGGTGGTACATGTATTTGGAAACAGTCCTTCACCTGCAATTGCAATTTATGGCCTCAATTGGTGTGCACAGGAAGGTGAAGCACAATATGGAAAGGACGTCAAGCAATTTCTAGAGAGAGATTTTTATATGGACGATGGACTGAAGTCCTTGCCATCTGTTGAAGCTGCTGTTAACTTGCTGAAAAGAACACAAGACATGCTTGCTTGTTCAAACCTTAGGTTGCACAAGATTGCTTCTAACAGTTTGGATGTTATTAAGGCCTTTCCATCTAGAGACTATGCAAGCAACCTGAAGGATTTAGACCTAGGAGCAGACACATTGCCAATACAGCGCAGTCTTGGTCTGATCTGGAATTTAAAAACTGACACCTTTGAATTTAAAGTCAATAATGAGGAGAAACCCTTTACTTGCCGAGGTGTTTTGTCTGCCATCAATAGTTTATACGACCCCCTAGGTTTTGCTGCTCCAGTCACTATTCGGGGCAAAGCAATACTCCGGGAACTGACTACAGAGTCAAGTGATTGGGACTGTCCACTGTCTCCAGACAAAGAAAGCTTGTGGGAGGGGTGGAGAAACTCTGAAAGCTCTGTCAGACCTCCAAGTCCCACGTTCATATTCCTTTATTCCCCAAGAGGAAATACAAACTAGGAAACTGTGTCTTCTCTGATGCTTCCATTAATTCAATAGCTGCTGTAGCCTACATTAAAACCGTAAACCTTAAAGGACAATGTAACATTGGGTTTGTTATGGGAAAAGCAAAGTTAGCTCCACGTCCTGAAATCACTGTACCAAGACTAGAGCTCTGTGCCGCAGTGTTAGCAGTAGAAATGGCAGAGCTCATTTCATCAGAAATAGATGTTGAACTTGAAGAGACTGAGTTTTACACAGACAGCAAGGTCGTGTTAGGCTACATTCACAATGAAACAAGGAGATTCTATGTTTATGTTAATAATAGGGTTTTACGGATTCGGAAGTCCACACACCCAAAGCAGTGGCATTATGTACCTACTGACTTAAACCCAGCTGACCATGCCACAAGAACAGTCTCCGCTAGTCGGTTGAAAGATACCACTTGGCTTACTGGACCTGCTTCATTGGCAATCGTGGAGCAGTACACTGCAACGTGTGAAACATTTGAGCTAGTCGACCTAGGCTGTGATATAGAAATCCGCCCCGGGGTATCAGTATTCAATACCACCACCTCAACCCAGACTCTCGGGTCACATCGTTTTGAAAAATTCTCAACTTGGAAATCCTTGGTCCATGCTGTTGCCAGCCTTCTTCATATAGTTCAGCTCTTCAAAGCTTCTGCTGCAGGTAAGAGCAGCTGTAAGGGATGGCATTACTGTAAGAGAGCACACACAGTACAAGAGCTTAAACAGTCAAGGGATATTATCATCCACACTGTGCAGCAAGAGATGTATGCTAAAGAGTTGCAGTGTCTCAAAAACGGAGAAGCCATTCCCAAATTCAGTGCTCTAAGAAAACTCGATCCTTTCATAGATGAGAAAGAAATGCTCGGAGTTGGAGGTCGTATTAAGGAAGCCAAGTTTACTATTGAAGAAAAGAACCCTCTTTTAATCCCTGGAAGTCATCACATTGCTCCTTTGTTAGTGTATCATTACCATGAGCAGACTAAACATCAAGGGCGTCTATTTACAGAAGGAGCTCTACGTGTTGCTGGTATATGGATCATAGGTGCAGAAAGAGTTATAAGTGGCACCATATTTAAATGTGTCATCTGCAAAAAACTTCGTGGAGTTTTCTAGACTCGGAAGATGGCTGACTTACCTTCTGACCGGCTTAGTATGGAACCTCCCTTTTCAAATGTAGGACTCGATGTGTTTGGTCCTTGGATTGTTGCCTCACGTCACACTAGAGGAGGTCTGGTGAACAGTAAACGCTGGGCAGTCATATTTACTTGTATGAGTATCAGGGCTGTCCACATAGAGGTGGTTGAATCCATGGACACCTCAAGCTTCATCAATGTTTTCCGACGGTTCATATCTGTTAGGGGCCCAGTTAAAAGAATCTGCTCTGATAGAGGGACTAATTTTATTGGAGCTTGTAAAGAGTTAAGAATTGCATCAAACCTCGACACTGACTGAATTGAGAGATACTTGTCTGAGCAAGGATGTACCTGGACATTTAACCCTCCACATTCTTCACACATGGGAGGGGTGTGGGAGTGCATGATAGGTATGGCCCAGAGAATACTCGATTCCATAATTTTACAAGCAGGGACGGCAAGGCTCACTCATGATTCTCTTGTAACTTTCATGGCTGAAGTAATGGCTATTATGAATGCCAGACCCTTGACATTAATGTCTGATGACCCAGAGGATCCACAGCCTCTAACTCCTTCCACACTGCTCACCCAAAAGATTGGCCTGATTGAGGCTCCTCCTGGTGACTTCAACACGAAAGACTTGTACAAGCGCCATTGGAGTCAAGTGCAGTGTTTGGCTAATGTCTTTTGGGACAAATGGAGGAAACAGTACCTCTCCACGCTGCAGCCGCGCAGTAAATGGCAATCTGGAAGGCCAAACCTAAAATCTGGAGATGTGGTTCTAGTGCGGAATTGTCAATCTAAAATGAATGATTGGCCTCTTGGACTGGTGACTAAAGTGTTTCCTAGTGAGGCTGGTAGAGTTCATAAAGTAGAGGTTAAAGTTTGTAGAGATAATGAGACCAGACTTTACAATAGGCCTATATCCAAACTTGTTCTTCTTATTTCATCATAGTTAAGGATGATATCTTCGATATCAGGTGGGGAGTGTCATGTTTGTTGGGATGGGTAAAGTGCCTGGTTATTGACCATTTCCATTTGTGGGTGGTTGTTGTGTTCAGGTGTGCATGCTCTGTAATGTTTGTCCTTCCTGAGCCGGGGGGTAGGGGGGCGTTCTCGATGTGAGTAATGTATCTGCCACGGATACATAGAGTGAAGTTGATCCTGACTGTTTAGTCCTATGGTAGCATAGCCGGTAAGTTTATATTTGTAGAATGTTACCGTTCTGCACTGCTACTTGTAGTTTAAATCTGTTGTCAAAATGTTTGCATGCTGAATATTGTGTTTTTTGTACTTGCAGTTTCACACCTGCTCTTTATTAATAAACTGGAGATTTGTACACCTCGTGTCAAGTCAGTCTCCGGGTCGTCTTATTGATCAAGGGAGGAGTTTAGCTGCCTGAATATCTATTACCACGTAATAGTGAGATCAGAACAGTGAAACGGCTGCTTCCTGGCAAGCTTTATGACGGATTGAACGGACCGGACCGGACATTGCATCTGTGCCGCTATAGAGTTGTACAGAGGTTACGCGGACGAGCTCTCTAAACAATGTCGGAGAAACGGTCGTCCGTCTTTGAGACCAGGTCCCGCGTGTCTTGCTCCACGAAACGGGCATCCTGTAGCGCAGCGGCTGCTTCGGCGCGCGCAAAAGCTGAAGCGGCAAAGGCGCGAGCGGCGTTTGCTGACGAAGAAATGCAGATACAAATAGAGAAAGCTCGCATAGAGGCCACTTTGGAAAAGCTAGCGAGAAGAAGAGAAGCGGCGGCGGCTATGGCCGAAGCTGAAGCGCTAGAAGCAGCGGCCATTGCGGAAGCAGAACTTACGAATTCGGAGGCAGAATATGAAAACGGAACTTAACTCTTGATGCAGAGCTCGGTCTCCACAGCACCGCCCAACTTCAGAGTACGTACTTGAACACAGTGACGTGCACTGCAGCCCTCACCCGATTCAAAACGTAAAGCATATTCCAACCTCTGGATCGATCTGTAAAGTGACGTGCACTGCAGCCCTCACCCGATTCAAAACGTAAAGCATATTCCAACCACTGGATCGATCTGTAAACAGAACCAGCGGCCTCAAGGTGGCGACCTAGGCTTACATTTTAAAGAAGAAGATGCTTCTCAAGGCAGAATTGCCCACAGCAACCTCTTCATACAGCAAATGCAAGGACCTTCAGGCCACAATATGGAAGAAACTCCATTCACAAGTAAAAAGTATGATGGAGGTGGTCCTTTGGAAAGGACGACCAATAGATATAACTATGCTCCAGGGTACAATAGCACTCCTGACACTCGTCTAAATGTTAATCAGACTCCTTCAGACTTCGCTAAATTCTTCGCTCGGCGTGAACTTGTCAGTAAGGGTCTCACAAAATTTGATGACTGCCCTGAAAGCTATCGAGCCTGACGATCATCATTCCGGAGTGCAGTCAGAGTCTTAGACCTGTCAGCCAATGAGGAGATAGACCTTTTAGTTAAGTGGC
>JANRMT010062791.1:187345121-187387576 GCA_026402145.1 Polypterus bichir lapradei | reverse complement strand
ATACTTCAGAGAACAGCATTGTGCTCAATTCTATAAAAACAGAGAAATGTAAATCTTTAATAAAGGAATTAGATTTAGATCTGAAGAACTCTCTGCCTGTTATGGCTGTTGAAATTTTTTTTTTATAATTGTTAAAAGTTTTCACTTTCTTTTCCAAAATACATTAGGAAAAAGAAAACAACTGTTTCACGAAAACACAAGTTTATTTCTTTATTTTTTCATTTGGAGTATGAGTTCACCAGTAAACGTGACCCATAAATTGTGTTGTAAGGTATTATGGTCTGCACTGTATAAGACGATTCCTGACAGACTCTCAGCTCCTTTATTTCTGCTCTGCTCAGCTGATGCTTTACTTGTTCCACTTTAAGAGTTGCCCCCTCATTTCAGACCCCCTTGTGTATTATGATGTGGTGGTCCGCACTTCTGCCCTTTTCATTTTGTGTTCTTGTTCCAGTCCTTCACCCAGTCACTGCCGGTGTTGAATCTCCATGTTCTCTCTTTGCATGTGTGGCTTTTACTCTTCAGCATGGCAGAAGACTTTTATTATCTCAGAGGAAATTTGTCTGCAGCAGTAATGTGTGACACGTAGGACATTGTTAAATAGGGACAAGAAAATAATAAAAAGAGACCACACATGACAGCCATTGTGGTGATCAGCACACACACCATAAGACTTCTACAAATCAGAATAACGATTCTTGAACAATAATAACGAAGAACACACAAAAATAATTCAGAACTCCACAGGACTCCTGCACCTCCTAGAATTCAGAAGGCTGATAGCTCTGAAATAAAAGAGGACTTCAGTCAGGGCGTCTTCACCCTTGGGACCCTAAATGAAGAGCTTGATGGCCACAAGTGACACTTTGGAGTCAGAGGATGGCTGCTGTGTGACAGAATCAGATTGTCCTTCCTTACCACTTGTTTGTGATGGTGGTCAGTGAGAGAAGGCAGCTGCGGAAGTTAAATTTATACTGTGTGGCAGAAGCTCTTGGTTGACGTCAACCCAACACAGACTGACACTGGAGGCACAGGTAAAAATAAACAAAAATATTTATTCATTCTTCTGCTGGGGATCACATGTTCCCTGTGTCCCACATGCCCTACACAGTCCCCAAAAGACACACAAAGCAAAGAAAAACCACACCACAAAAATCACTTCCTCCACTCCTCCTAGGCAGTTTTGTCCTCCTCCTCCCAACTCTGGCGCCCTGAGTAGTGGCTGCAGGCTCCCTTTATAGCTCACCTGGCAGAGCTTCAGGTGGCAATTAACCTAATTAGGCAGCACTTGCGTTATGGCTCACACGGGGTCAGGAAGCCTTGCAGCTCCCCCTGGTGGTGGCCACGGAGCCCAACATTGATGAGCTCCAGTGTTCCAGGATATTGGCCTCGATGCAACCCGGGGGGGCTGCCACCAAGTGTTCTGGGGGACATAGTTTGCATCCCATGGCTGCTCCCCCGGATCCACTGTCAAAAGGGCGTCCACCACAACTGTTACTCTTAGACAAAGGGTCCCCAACTCCACTCCTAGAGGGCCACAGTGGCTGCAGGTTTTCATTGTAACCCTTTTCTTAATGAGTGACCTATTTTTGCTGTTAATTCACTTCTTTTGAATTCATTTTAATTGACTTGCTCGTGAAGATTCAGACTCCTTAATTGTTTCTTTTTCCCTAATTAGCAGCCAAACAATAATGAGATACGAAATGAGCCAAAACACGTCTAGCAAGCTGTGTCTATCATACAATATCTGAAGTTGTCGGGTGTGTCGACCTGCTCAGGTCCACTAAACACTTTACCAGAGCTTTTAGAAAAGAGAAAATCCACAACTTCTGAAATGTCTGCCGTTGCACTATGAGAGCAGTAACAAGCCATGGAATTAAAGAACGAGTTTAATTAACAACAAGAATCAACAAGCAACTGCTTGGAGTTTGAGGCCCTGACTTAGGTGGTCTTCTGTTGGCTCACTCACCTCAGCTTTCATTTTTATTTGGGTGCCATTTAAGGAAAGGAATGAAGCAATTCAGAGGAACAAATCTTAAAAAACAAGTCAATGAAAATTAACTGAAAAGAAGTTAATTAGCAGCAAAGACCGGTCACTCATCAAGAAAAGGGTTAGAATGAAAACCTTCAGCCTCTGCAGTCCTCCAGGACTGGAGTTGGGGACCCCTGCTCTAGGGTTATAAAAGAGAGGGTTGCACACGTCAAAAGAGCAGTCCAGGGAAATGAAAATCAGGATGCTGATAGAAGCTGAAGCTAAGAACAGAAAACATCCATTAAAACAAGGGCACATGGTGTCCCGAATACCAGTCTTCCTTTGTGACTATTAATTTTGTCAAGCTGTAAGTACGACTTTGACTGGAGCAGACATTTGCTTCTCTCTTCGTGTAATGAAAATGCAGGACAGTTAGAAAGTGCTGGGACAACTTGAAGGTGAACTCCATAGATTTGCTGGTCAAAACTAAAGAAAGAAGCAAAAAGGGGTTGAAGGTGTTTTTAGACTGGAGTCAGAATGATGACTGACAGAAATGGAAGGCCCTTTAAGACGAAGCAAGACCAGAAAGGGTCAGGCCAGGAGGCAGCAACCCGGAAGTGATGTTACAGGGACTGGCGGTTCTCCAATCTGTAAGAGACAGATGATAAATATTAGGCAACAGTGCCAACCATCGATTTGGGGTGGAATTACAACTAGATGAGCCCTCAGGTTGTCTCCAAATGGCACGTGTGTGACTTGCCAGGCAGCCCAAACCAGGAGGTCATATGCCCATATGAGAGTATCAGTGTTAGTGTGGTGAGAGCCCTGGTGATTTTGAACATAGAACACAGTATAGTCTGAGAAGGTCCGAGAGCCATCAAGTGACTTGTGGGTTCGGCTCCTTGTGCAGGGACATCCACTACAAAGGGGCACAGACCGTTACCAGAGCGAACACACAGCCAAGAAAGTTGTACCTCAGCTGCTGAATGACCCATTTAATTGGCAGAGCTTCCTGTAACACCACAGCATACCTGGTCTCCCGGTCCAACAGTTTCAGTTTTTGTCTTCAGTTTACCGGATGTTCGATTCCATTGTCACTTTGGTTTAGCACAGCACCCCTCTAGAAGGTGAAAGAGAGAGAAAAGTCAGGAGTCATTAATATGGAGGCCGAAGTGAGTGCCTGCTTAAGGCCACAAAATGCATCCCATACCACTCTATAAGGGGTGCGCTTTTTTGTGAGGTTTATCAAGGGCAGAGAAGCGGGACACGAACCGGCGGTAGTACCCTGCTAAGCCTATGAAAGTCTGATCCTGCCGCTTGGTTAGTGAAGCCAATGCATAATAGCAAAGACTTTTGCACACTGTGGTCGAATGGTCCCTCCTCCCACCATTTAGCCCAAATGTTTAGCCTCTATTAGTCGGAAGTAACATTTCTTAGGATTACTCCAGCAGCGTTCTTTAAGCTTAAGGGTGAATCACATACTCGAGGACATCAAGGGGAAGTGCATTAAAAAGTGAAGCCAGTAAGTTCTTCTTTGTGCAAAGAGTTGTGGGACTCTGGGAAAAACTACTGAAACATGGAGTTGAAGCAGAAACCTGGACAACTGTAAAACCAGTTTACAAACTTTACAAATACTGCTGAAAAGTGGACTCAAGACACCTCGGTCAAAAAGGCAACTATAGCAGTCTGTGCATTCAGTAAGCCCTGTCTACTTTACAATGTGTGTATGTGTGTGTGTTGGTATGCATGCTTTAAAAGAACACAATGTCTGACATTTCACTGAAGCTATAAGTACATCTTGAATTATAAGGGCACTCCTAAGGTCCTCATAATTCAGACTACATTTTCTTACGTTTTTATCACCTGATTCTTATGTGTAACCTGTGTGTGCTCATTTGTTTTCTGTGCCCCTGTAGGCTGGTTGTGGTATTGCAACTACTTATAGAGATTCACACAGATTGACACAGGCTAACTTATGCGCATATGTTAAATGTGAGGCTCAGATGTGGAAATGTGTTCTGGAAAGTGTTTAGCATAGTTAAGTTTTATTTCGATACAATTCAATGATTTAAGACTAAGATTGTTTACTAGTTAAAAAAAGTAATAAACATATGATGTTAAAATGGCTTTACATTAAATGTTCTGCGGTGGCCGGGGTTTATTTCCTGCCTTGCACCCTGTGTTGGCTGGGATTGGCTCCAGCAGACCCCCGTGACCCTGTAGTTAGGATATAGCGGGTTGGATAATGGATGGATGGATTAAATGTTTGGATTTTGACATTTTTATAAAACGCCCTTGTATGAAGTAATCATGATCTTCCAATATGATCTGATTTTTAATTAACGATTATAAAATTGTTGAATATGGTGTTGTAATAATTATATTGTTATTGAATACTTCCGTAATTACTGTTGCATTTTTTTTGAATATGTTAGGACGCCTTTTCAGCCGCTCTTGCCGAGAAGTGTGTATAACAGTAGGTCATGCATGAGTTACAGCGAAATGCGAGTTACTATTTAATCGTGATAAAAAAGTTGCAAACATAAAGTATATATCAACCACCACATAAACTTTGTGCAAACACTTCCATAAGTAAACCTTGCAATGAAAAAGAAATGAGAAGGAGAGCGTTTCCGTTGCGAGATATATTGCAGCAGCACTGTACAAGTTACATCAGCCAGGGATAAATCGCCAAAAGAGTGAGCTGCCATTTCATCATCTATAGCAAGAGATCTTATAAAAGATCCACATGAAGAACAGAGAATCCATCCATTGCAGTGCTCGGCGCCAACGCTGCAGTATATCCATGCTCAAAATAACAGACCACGTTGAGGCCAATTTCATCGACAAAATAAAAGGTAAGAAAATTATTCTACACCATTCTAATAATTGTACATAGTCCTAGTGTTTTATTTTACAGTGTATGTACAGTGTTTATTTCCCGTTCATTTTCAGGTTGTGGCATATTAGCAAAAGCATTAATTCCAAGGGGTAACTTTGTTACAGAATTCAGAGTTTTACTTCTGAACCAAGAAAAACTACAAAAGAAGCTTTCTTCCACGTCTGAGTACTGGCTCACATACAAATGGAGGTCTTTCTGGTAGGTAGATTGTTACAGTGTTCCTACTGGTATGTACAGAAAATGTACTTGATTGATGTTACTGGTAAAACAACGAGCATGTTTCTTTTCTTTTGCTTTTTCTGTAGTAAACGGCATACCTCATCATTATTTGCTTTAACACTAGAATTACCAAAGCTTACGAGAAAACTCGTAAATCCGGTCCACCTTAAATCCACTCGCACATCTCCATTCAGCGTCTTTTGTCTTGTAAATGTGTTGATAATCCCAAGCAGCAAGCTGCCTGCTATACCATCCCCCCCACCGCCGGAGAAACTACAAAAACGGCTCCCAGATGAAACCTTGTTTATCAGGGAGTCAGGTACCTAGGCTAAAAAAAATATCGTTAATCGGAACACAAGCATTTCACGTGTGTTCAGTGTCTACAAAGATCTGTGAAAGTGTAGGATGACAGAAATGTTAAACACATACCTAAAAGACAAACTTTTTCCATGTTTTAGTAGTCACGACAAAATGTAGACATGAAGTGTATAATGTGTGAAGACTGAAGTCCACATATCAAATAAGCAGTTTCACAAAAGATACAAGTATAACAAAACAAATGCGCTTTTTTTCCCCCCGAAGACTATAACTGAAGAAGTCAGGTTAGTGTTGCTTGTCATCCTAGCTTCTTTGGTAGTACAGCGGTTAAAGCTGCTGACTCTTATTCAGAAAGTTCTGGGTTTGAGTCTTAACATCTCCCAAAATAAATGTTTTCAGTAGTGAGCTGTTCTTATTCTTACTATTATACAATAAAAGCATACATTTGATTTGAGTCTGTAACAGACGGTGTAAATGTATGGTACTTGTAAAATTTTATTCAGTTTTATTCTCTCTGTCGCGTTCACGCTCGCCCCGATCTGACACGGCTGTTTTCAAATAAAGACGAGCTATAACAGAGGTGAACACAGATCGAAGAAAGAGAACAAAAACCCTCCCCACAAGAAACGTCCACTCGCATATAAGAACAACGCAGCTGCACCAAGCGTAAAGGTGAAAGATGGCACCGTTTGAATAGAGGACGAAGTCCGGCGTCATCCTGCCAATCAGTCTGCCCTTCAAAGAACCGCTTACAGAGCTCGCCAGCGTATCGTGCAAACTTCTGTTTGTGATTATGTTTTGTGATGGTCTTTACATACGAAGCATTTGTATTTTACTTATATAAAAGCCAGATTGAATGTTGCTTATCTTGATTTATTTGCTTGTCTTCCTAAAGCGTAAAGTCACAAGTAGGCTGCAGAGCTTCCTCTGTTTGATCGACAAGGGAATGCTCACAAATTACATGTTGTGGTCTATGGCCGGCTTGTCATCCCGGCGAATACCCCCAGGCTGCCAGATGGAGCTCTCCCTGTAGCATGGAGGTGCCCCAGATACCAGCAGGGAATCATGGACGATGGAGTTTTCCTTTACAGCCCTGCTGGATACCACAGGGGCCAACAGAGGACGCTGCAGGGAGGCCCAGAGAGTCGTTTGTGCCCTATAACCCGGAAGTGCGTCTTGGTCACAGTGACAGGGGAGATGATGTACTTCCGGGATGAGGAAGAGGACTTTTTTATCTGACCTGGAAGTGATAAGGAGTCACATGGACTGAAAGATGGGAAAAACTTCCAGGTCAGGGACTATAAAAGACTAGGAAAAACACCAGAGCCTTGAGCTGAGCTGGGTGGAAGGGTGGCAACGCGTCTGGGAGTGGTGGAGTGTATTATTGATTATTAATTGTGTATTGTCAAGAGTTTATGAGTATTGTGGAGAGGGGGGTGCTTTGTGCACTTTATTATTGTAATAAAACAAATTATTGGGCTTTTACCTGCTGTCTGGCATATTGTCCGAGGGTTCAAGGGGACAATAGCGCCCCCTATCTGTCACAATGTGTAATGCCACGAAAAATACCTGCTGACAATTTAGTACACGAGCAATGGTACGAGAATACAATACAATACAGTTTATTTTTGTATAGCCCAAAATCACACAGGAAGTGCCACAATGGGCTTTAACAGGCTCTACCTCTTGACAGCCCCCCAGCCTTGACTCTCTGAGAAGACAAGGAAAAACTCCCAAATAAACCTTGTAGGGAAAAATGGAAGAAACCTCGGGAAAGGCAGTTCAAAGGGAGACCCCTTTCCAGGTAGGTTGGGCGTGCAGTGGGTATCAAAAGAAGGGGTTCAATACAATACAATACACAGAACAGAACAAATCCTCAATACAGTATAAAAATAAAACTTTTAGAAGTACGGAGCAGAATTTAAAAGTAGATGATATTCCATAATATGATTTGGATTTGTTTAGAGTCCTGGAGACCTCATCCATCAAGCTGCCTCCCTCATTTGGCCATTCCACGGCTGAAACAGTGCTGGGCCAGCCAATCCGATGAAAGGACCCCTCTTTCCCATGATTCCTGTGATCCTCCATCAGGGATGACTTTACCATAGGCAGGCAACAACTTGGCAGGTGGGCCGTGGCACCAAGTGCCACATTTGAGTACCGAGAAGAGAAAGAATAGGTGAGGGTTAGTATCCAATTATAACTCTCATGTTACTTATGTTTTAGTGCTAATAACTAACAACAGAGATGCAGTCTGTACAGTTAATCAGCAGCTCTAGTCAGGATATGCTAAACTGAAGTAGTGAGTCTTCAGCCGGGATTTAAAAGCTGAGACCGAAGGGGCATCTCTTATAGAAGCAGGAAGACCATTCCACAGTGTAGGGGCCCTGTGACTAAAAGCTCGACCTCCCAATGTTATTTTATTAATCCTTGGAATCCTATGCAGACCGGCATCTTGAGATCTTAATGAGCACTCAGGTTTGTAAGTCATGATATGTTCAGAAAAGTAAGCCGGACGGTAGCCATTTAATGCTTATATGTTAAAAGGAGGATTTTGTAATCTGCCCTAAACTTAACTGGGAGCCAGTGTAAGGATTTAAGAACTGGAGTTATGTGTTCGTAACTGGAATGCAGTTAGTCTTTTTTTGGGCACATACACCACGCTAGTATTTAGATCTGGTCGGTGTAGCATCGGCGACCTCTGTAAGCCATGCTGTTTTTTTCAAGGACAGGTGACTGGTAGGATGACGCCTCTATTCTCTATTCAAATGGTGCCATCTTTCTCCTTTACGCCTGGTGCAGCTGTGTTGTTCTTATATGTGAGTGGACATTTCTTGCGGGTGCAATGCTAAGAACTGCTGCCTTCCAATCAAGAGGTCGCGGTTTTGATATCAGCTGCTTCCCAAATTTACCATTTTGAGTAGTGAGTGGCTCTTATTGTTTATATCATACAATAAAAACATACATTTGATTTGCATCTGTAAATTTATAGTTAAAGTTAGCGGGTTTTTTTCAGTTTCATTCTCTTACGTTCAAGCTCCCACAAAAACCCAAACTGATGGCGTTTTCCGATAAAGACAAGGTATAACAAACTTGTTTTGTTACACCCCCTCTTTATTTAAAAACCACGTCAGATCTTGTGCGCGAGCGAGACTGCGAAAACTGTGGACATCGATGTGAGTGGTGTGCGTGATTGAGAATGACTGTGGATGTCAATTTTTTTTATTCAGTTTTATTCTTCAGTGTTTCTGCTCACGCTGAATTAGTATGCACCTTCTGATCCATGATGATGTCAAAGAAGCACTGACAAAAAAGAGAGACTTAGGTATATATGACATTTGGAATAATTCATTTTATAACCTGTATTGTTCATTTCAGAAAACGTTGTTGCACTAATGCAACATTATATTAATTTGTATACCTTCATGCGATGTAGTCAGTGACAGCGTTTGTTTTTTTTTTGTTTTTTGTTCCGATCTTGGCCAGTGTCCACATGTTGCTGCATGTTGGTATTTATTTTGAACTCCAGGAGATGCAGAGGACAGCATAGTACAGACAGGTCAGTTCTGCGCTATATGCAATCATCAGATTCAAATGTTAACAGTTCACACACACCCAAGGACCGTCTTTACGACATGTGTATAAGGTGTGAAGCCTGAAGTCCAAATATGAAATAAACCCAAAAAGTACAAGTATAAAAAAACAAGTGCGTTTTTATTCAAGAATATAACCGAAGAAAAAACAAAGTAGCTTACGATAGGCGGTTGATGCGACAGCTTGTGTGGTGCAATGCTAAGAACTGCTGACTCCCAATCAAGAGCTTCTGGGTTCGATGCTGGCAGCTTCTCAAGTTTACCGTTCTGAGTAGAGAGCTGCTCTTATTGTTAATATTATAAAATAAAAACATACATTTGATTTGTGTCTGTTTTTTTATAGTGCCTACTGTAACCTGCTTTCTTTTTATTAGTCCATCCATCCATCCATTATCCAACCCGCTATATCCTAACTACAGGATCATGGGGGTCTGCTGGAGTCAATCCCAGCCAACACCGGGCGCAAGGCAGGAAAGAAACCCCGGGCAGAGCAGAAGTCCACCACAGGTTATTAGTCTTATATGCCTTGTTAGTCTGTTTTTTTTTCATTTGCAGCTACTTTTTTTAACTCTTTATTAACCCACTGCAGAGTCTTTTTAATTTCTTATAAATTTCAAGTTTAGGTATGTGTCTGTCCTGCATTGCCTGTAAAACATTTTTAAACCTGTTCCACTGCTCCTCAAATGTCTCCACACCTAAAATCTTATCCCAGTCTGTCCTCCTTAGACTTTCTCACATCAGGTCAAAATTTGCCCTACCAACAATGTAACAATTTTAGTCTTTTCATCTGCTCTCTTACAAAATACAGAGAATTGTATTATATTATTGTCACTTGACCCTAGTGGTTCAATCACTTCTACACCCTCAATTCTATCCTGATTATTACAAAATACTAAATCCAGACAGGCTTCACTCCGTGTTGGTACTCTAACATGCTGTGTTAAAAAACAGTCACTGATTACTTCTAAAAATTCCTGCTCTTGTGCTCCACCATTTGCAAGATTATCCCAGTTAATATTTGGATAATTAACATGACTATAATACAGTCATATGAAAAAGTTTGGGAACCCCTCTTAATTCTTTGGATTTTTGTTTCTCATTGGCTGAGCTTTCAAAGTAGCAACTTTTTTTTAATATATGACATGCCTTATGGAAACAGTAGGATTTCAGCAGTGACATTAAGTTTATTGGATTAACAGAAAATATGTAATATGCCTCATAACAAAATTAGACAGGTGCATAAATGTGGGCACCCCACCAGAAATATTACATCAATACTTAGTTGATCCTCCTTTTGCCAATCTAACAGCCTCTTGACGCTGTCCTCCTATAGCCATTGATTAGTGTCTGGATTCTGGATGAAGGTATTTCTGACCATTCTTCATACAAAATCTCTCCAGTTCAGTTCAATTTGATGGCTGCCGAGCACGGACAGCCTGCTTCAAATCATCCCATAGATTTCTGATGATATTCAAGTCAGGGGACTGTGACGGCCATTCCAGAACATTGTACTTCTCTCTCTGCATGAATGCCTTTGTAGATTTCAAACTGTGTTTTGGGTCATTGTCTTGTTGGAATATCCAACCCCTGCGTAATTTCAACTTTGTGACTGATGCTTGAACATTATCCTGAAGGATTTGTTGATATTGGGTTGAATTCATCCTACTCTCGAATTTAACAAGGGCCCCAGTCTCTGAACTAGCCACACAGCCCCACAGCATGATGGAACCTCAACCAAATTTGACAGCAGGTAGCAGGTGTTTTTCTTGGAATGCGGTGTTCTTCTTCCGCCATGCAAAGCGCTTTTTGTTATGACAAAATATCTTCATTTTTGTCTCATCAGTCCAATGCACTTTGTTCTGTAGAAGGAACATTTTTTATTAGCATAAGAGAATAGCAAATTAGCATATAAAGTCATAAAAAGTAGTTAAAAGCTTCTAAAACATTAGATTAAGCAAAAATTAGAATGTTAAGCAAATAGTTAACTAAAAAATCAGTTATATTGCATTATTTTTTAGGCTTACATTAAAATTTCCAAAATAAGAAAAGAACAGCTAATTGATACACCGAGACTAGCTTTGGACAGGATAAGAATTTGAGAACACCTGTGATTCAAGGCTAGGAAGAGATAAAGATGGCTCTGAAAGGACTATCAAAAAGCAGCTGGGCTGATGAATCAGCAGAAAGGCTTTTACTATAGGCAGGATCACGCTGACCTAATGCATGAAGAGAAAATCTTAGTAAATACAGGCATTAGCAAAAATATTATAAGAATATATTGGCAATTAACTTTAGTGTAGAAATTAAGACAAATCAAGCATGCCAAGCAATAATTAAATGAAAGCACATACTATACTTCTTTTTAAAGCTTAAGCTTCAGGTCACTATTGTAAAACGTTTGGAAGGCTTAAGAGATGAAACGATGAGAGGAAAACCCATATATGGAATTGAAGCCTTGGCCAGTTAGAGAAAATGGGAACAGAATAGAAAGATAACACATTCCATAAGGGGGCCAGTGATAGGAATAGTAAGGAGATAATAAGGGTTCCCATGGAAACTCAAAGTCTGGTTAGACAGGAGTAAAAGGGAGTCAGAGGAGGTAAGCAAACAAGCTCATTAGAGCAAGGTTAGAAAAGATAGGAAATTACATAGTAAAGCCCAAAAATGGTGAAGAGGAAGCCTTCCACCCAGTCTTAGACCAATCAAAATAAGCCGAGCTGACACCAAGAGGAATAATGAACAGTGAAGCCAGGTGCAGAATGAGCTAATTGAATGAGCTAAAATGATAAGAAATTGTTATAAAAACTTCAATGGCTGTAATGATCGTGGCTCAGTCTGGTTCGGCCGAATTGGGTTGAGTCCGTGTGGTTGATTTATTGCAATAAAGCCTTAAAACTCTGTCTGTCTATCTCGAGTCCTAATAGCCTTTATTTTTAGGTAAAAAGCCTTCTGATGATGAATTTTTCGCCACGACAGTTCCCAAATGAATCTGGCTGGTCTAAATAAGCATTTGCATACAACAAGCGACTCTGTTTGTGGCGTGAGTGCAGAAAGGGCTTCTTTCTCATCACCCTGCCATACAGATGTTCTTTGTGCAAATTGTGCTGAATTGTAGAACGATGTACAGATACACCATCTGCAGCAAGATGTTCTTGCAGGTCTTTGCAGGTGATCTGTGGGTTGTCTGTAACCATTCTCACAATCCTGCCTCTGCATATGACACTCCTGTATTTTTCTTGGCCTGCCAGACCTGCTGGGTTGGTTTAAGAGCGACTGTGCCTGTGGCCTTCCATTTCCTGATTCCATTCCTTAAGTTGAAACTGACAGTTTAAACTTCTGAGATGGCTTTTTGTAGCCTTCCCCTAAACCAGGAGACTCAACAATCTTTGTTTTCAAATCTTTGTAGAGTTGCTTTGAGGATACCCCATGCTGTCTGTCACTCTTCAGAGGAGAGTCAAAGGGAAGGAAGCACAACTTGCAATTGACCACCTTAGATACCTTTTACCACTCATGATTGGACACACCTGTCTATGAAGTTCAAGGTTTAACAAGCTCATCCAACCAATTTGGTGTTGCTAGTAATTAGCATTGAGCAGTGACAGGCATTCAAATCAGCAAAATTACAAGGGGACCAACATTTCTGCACAGCCAATTTTCACATTTGATTTAATTTCATACAACTAAATACTGCTTCACTAAAAATCTTTGTTTAGAAAACACCCTAGTACTCAGATGTTCTTAGGAAATGAAAGACATACCACTGTTATCTTTTTGGTTGAAAGGAGAGTCAATTATTATGCAGGCTGAGAGGGGTTCCCAAACTTTTTCATATGACTGTATCCCCTTGTAAACCTGCCCCTTTTAATATTACTAAAAAGATGTGTGTTGAAATAACACACTCCTAAAATTAGACCTCTTTCACTAATATTTTCCAGGCAAAACCACATGTCCTCACTAAGATGGGGCTCATTATCCAACTGAAAAGGACTTACATTTAAATTCTGTTTGACATAAACACCAACGCCACATCCTTTTCTGTACAGTCTATCCTTCCTAAAAATGTGTATCCCTCTATGTTACACTCATCCCCATCTTTGTTATTTAGTCAGGTTTCTGTTATTGCTATAATATCATAATTATGCTCTGCTATATACAGCTCTAACTCACTTGCCTTATTTTTGATACTTCTAGCATTAAGACAAGCTATTTTAATGTGTTACTCTTTCTACATTTAAAGGTTGGGTTAGAATTTACATTACTACGCATTTTTATTTCTATATTTCTACACCTGGACTGACACATGGCACAGGCAGAACTTCAGAGAAGACCACCTTGTCAATTTTGCTCCTTAGCTTGGCACCTAACTCTTTGAATTTGGATCGCAGAACTGACAGACTACCCTTATGTATATCATTTGTTCCAACATAGGCAATGACAACTGGATCCACCTCCGCTCTGGCCAAGAGCCTATCCACCCTTCCAGGGAGGTCCCCCACCTGTGCACCTGGAAGGCAACACACTGTGTGAGACTCTCTGTCTCTGGAGAAAATCTGCACTTCAGTCCTCCTAATGATTGAGTCCCCAACTATCACTAATGCTCTTTTTCCAGGAAATGGTTTTGAGGTGGTTCTTTGGGGCTCCTCATCCCTGCCTACCACCTCAGAATCATCAGAGACACCATTTAGCTCAAAAAGGACATGATAACAGTTTGACACTTCTAATTCTGGGGTTGATGCCCCCAGACAGTGTGCACCCTTTACCTTACACCTTGTGAACGTGACCCACCTATTTCTACCTATCTCTGCCTGGAGTCTCCTCCCACACCACCTTTGGGGTGCACACTATCTCTCTAAAGGACACCTGGGCCAGGTCCCCCAACTGTCTACTACAACACAGGTCAGCCAACTCCTCCTCCAGTTCAGCAACCCTGAGCTCGAGGTGTTGGATCACCTCCTGCAGATGTGCCCTCATAGAAGACTGGCTTCTTCAAACCATCATCTAAAAAGTCCAACATCCAACAGGACTTGCATTGCACTGGTCTTATTATTAAAATTTGATTAATCCTCAATGGTTCCTTGGGGTGCGTTCTGCACCCCCTGGCCATTTCTATGGCTACTACCATGTTATTATTAAAATTTCAGCAGTTATCCTCTAGGACATTGTAAGTGCACTAGTTTTTCATACGGTCATGCATAAAATGATAGAAAAAGTGTTAACGTCAATTATCGCTGGCATATTTTCATCGGGGGTGCAATATGCACCCCCAAAAAAATTAATTTTTGACAGAAGTCTGTGGAGATTCTCAGCTATCCAGGTCATGGTTATCCTAAAAAAGAGTTATGCTGGACTTTGTTTCCATCCAGAGTGCTTTCTCAATTCTAACTGATTGGTTGGCAAAGTTAAAAGAACTGCATTGTAGGTGGATTGGGAGGACAACTGATTCAAATGAACGACCGTCGTTGAACAGAGGCGGTGGCCTTATACATAATCTATCACTGACCTACAATGCAGTTCTTTCAACTTTACCCAGACGGTTCCACAGTCGTTCACGCTGGGAGGATGACTGGTTCAAATAAACGACCGTCGTTGAACAGAGGAGGTGACCTTAGACATAATCTATCACCCACCTACAATGCAGTTCTTTCAACTTTGCCCAGACGGTTCCACAGTCGTTCACACTCGGCCTCAGGTGGTATCAGTGAAACACATGAAAGCCAGGGGGAACAAAAACAACCTGTTTGTTGCCACATTACAAAAATACTATATTCCAGGAACAGACATAACGGTAGACGAACAACTAGTCCCATTCAGAGGACGATGTCCATTTAGGCAGTACATTCCCAGTAAGCCTGCCAAATATGGGATAAAGGTGTGGTGGTGCTATGACAGTGCCACATCTTATCCACTGAATGCAGAGGTCTACCTTGGGCGGCAACCGAATGAAGTCAGAGATCATGATCAGGGTGCACGTGTTGTGAAAGCAATGGTATCACCTTGGTACAAAAGTGGTCGTAATGTAGTGGGAGATAACCTGTTTACAAGCGTTGCACCGACAGAAGAATTGCTTACACAGGGTATGACCTATGTAGGAACGATGCGCAAGAATAAACGAGACATTCCTCTGAGCATGATAGCAAAAAACAGAGACGAATTTTCTTCGATCTTTGCATTTGATGGCAACAAAACTTTGGTATCATATGTCCCCAAAAAAGGAAAGTCGGTCATCCTTTTGTCGACAATGCATCACGACAAGGCTGTTGATGGTCTGAAACAAAAACCAGAGATCATCCTTCATTATAATGCTCCTAAGAGCGGCGTAGATAACATGGATCATTTGGCCTGCATCTACTCTTGCAAACGAAAAATCAACAGGTGGCCAATGGTCTGGTTCTTCAACATGCTTGACACAGCTGCCATTGCGAGTTTCGTGATCTGGATCTGCAATAACCCTGATTGGAACAAGTCATCCAAAGCGATACATCGTCGCCAGTTCATCGTGAGTCTCGGGGAGTCTCTTGTCGAGCCACTGATTAAAAGACGTTTGGACAATGCAGCCCAGCTCAGAAGACCGATCATGGATGCAATCCAACTTCTAGAGCTGGACTCTGGAGAACTAGAAGCAGGAACTGAGAGACCAGCTAAAATGAAGAAGACACAGGGACGTTGTCACCTGTGCCCGCGTGAGTTTGACAGGAAGACACGCAAATTCTGTGATAAGTGCTCTAGGCCTGCTTGTCCAGCACATTCTGTCAATAAATCAAATGTACTTTGTGACAAATGCATATAACTTTAGACAGAAATCTTAAACGTTTGCATCTAAAAGGTGTGATAATATATATTTTACAATCTTATTAGAACATTGGAATTAAAATGGCACTTACATCGCGGCAGTGAAGGGGTCGGCTAGACGGAATGTGCATTATATGACCAGTCCCCTCCGCTGCCAACCCCCCCTCCCCCCCACTGCCGCAACCCCGTTAACTGCACTATTTCACTGCATAAGCTGTGTATGCATCATGCACTTACCTAATAAACGCATCTTAACTTTAGTTCATTGAATTTGAGCTTGGGACCATTGAATTATATATACCAACGAATAGGGGTGCAATTTGAACCCCAAGGACCTGGAACGTAACTTTCTAACAAGGACCCATTGAGGGTTAAGGATTACTAATATTGCCTTAATATTTTCTTTTTTTAATTTAAATTAAATGATTAAACTTAAATGGTAAAACTAAAAAGTTTAAGCCAAAGAAAATAGATTCTAGATCTGCTACAGCTTTTTTACACCTTAAGCTCCTGTATTGTTCTCCCTCTCAGCTGCCTGCTGTTTGTCCTTCTATGGGGCTAACTTTACTTTTCTCTTTCTGTTTTTCTAACTTTGTGCTCCTCTTATTTCTTACTTAAAAGCTTTCCATTTGCACTGTTTGTATTCCTTCGTATTAACGAACCCTTACAGTATATCAGACCAAAGTGTGTGTGAATGTTTATTTATTTATGTATTTACTTATCTACCTATTTATGCATGTATTTATTTAGAACACTGTGCTTCTCTGCCTTTGAAATGGCTGCTTAGAGCTGCTGATCACACTTTAGTTCTTTCATGTTGTTCAACACCTGGTTTTTGGATATTGCCTGTTCTCTTGCCCTTTGAACATTTTGACCAGCCTGCTTATGTTCCTCTCCTGCCTCTGTCCAGGAGACAGCTAAGTATTTCATTTTAATTCAAAATCTGTGCTGGAATTTTTGTCCAATAGAATGGAGAAGGAATGACAACTGAGGCCACTTCTGTCCACCTCCTGGAGCGCCTGCACTTTCAGGTCCAGACCTTATTTGAGCAAGTTGGGATTCATTAACAAACCTATCAGACATCTGTGATTTGAAGCCTTATCTCTCCACAACAGAAACCTGCTTTTCCAGGACTTGATAAGCTTACTTCCTTCTGATACAATTTACACAAATATCTTCTTTATACTAACACTAGAATCCCTGAAGCCCCCGAAAAAAGTCATAATGCTGGGCCACCTTAAATTCCCTTGGACCTCCTCATCAGTGTCCCTATTTTGCTAATGTGTCAATCAACTCTGGAAACCTGCTAACCCATCCCTCAGTGAAGTAGCTGAAGTCAAAGACAAAATTCTCCCGGCTCAAGTCTGTTTATCTGAGAGTGAGGTGTCTGGAGTTGCATAGGGTCAACAATATATCGTTATTTGGAATACACACAGTTCATGTGTGTTCCGTGTCTCCAATGATCTGTGTAAATGTAGGATGACAGAGGAAATGTGAGGCAAGAGATGTTCAACAGATAACTAAAACAGAAACTTTTTTTCAAGCTGTAGTACTAATGACAAAATGCTGATGTGAAGTGTGTGAAGAGTGAAGGCCAAATATCCAACAAACACGTTCACAAAAGGTATAACAAAACATCCATCCATCCATTTTCCAACCCGCTATATCCTAACACAGGGTCAAGGGGGTCTGCTGGAGCCAATCACAGCCAGCACAGGGCACAAGGCAGGAACCAATCCCGGGCAGGGCGCCAGTCCACCGCAGGGCACACACACACCAAGCACACACTAGGGACAATTTAGAATCACCAGTCCACCTAACCTGCATGTCTTTGGACTGTGGGAGGAAACCGGAACACCCAGAGGAAACCCACGCAGACACGGGGAGAACATGTAAACTCAATGCAGGGAGGACCAGGGAAGCGAACCCGGGTCTCCTTACTGTGAGGCAGCAGCGCTACGACTGCACCACTGTGCCACCCCGGTATAACAAAACAAGTGTAGTATTTCATTACCTGTATAATTCCTTACAAATGCATCACCAGATAAACACATCAACACAGACTTCATTGACACATTGGCGTGTCACCTGAGACAATGGACCTGAAGAAGTGAGTCTCACCCCAGAGCAGCACAGCTAAAATCTTTTTTTTTCTATCTGTCTTACTACACTTGATGAACAAACAGGCCCGAGCCTAATGTTACTTGATTAGGTTTAGTTCTTTTGTAAATCATTTTGGTTAAAAGTAAATAAAATATAAATGTAAATGTAAAGGAATCGATCAAGAATCTCCCCTGCCTGAAGACAGCCAGATGGTGGAGGTAACACCTTAAAATGACCTCTGCACTGATTATGGCTCCTGCCGATGCTCCAGCACCCCATAGCTCTTCTAAATCCACCCTCATCAACTATCCAGGTGTTGCCAATGACACCTGCTGAAGTGCTGCTTTGTACCCGTCAGGGTAAATTATCTGTAAGCGGGACCAACGTTGACCCAAACCACCGTGTTAATATTGTGTCCTTGAACAAATGTGACAATGACTTTCCTGAGAAAGACGTGGCCCAGAAGGGTTCCTGAAGACCACTTGTCATTTGTAAAACAGTAGTAATTGTCTGCACCTGCTGATGTAATATTTCATGTAAAAGTTTCATGCTGCAGACTCCCCGGTGACCATCAGCTTTTCATTTGCTATAAACATAAACATTCATCAGTTTTTCACACTTAATCCAATTAACTATAAGCTTGACATTGTAACCCGAGGGATCAAAACCTCATCTACCACTAAGTGTGACCTCAGGGATCGGCCCCTGCTGATTCTTTAAATATCCACGAACTCTCTTTTGTTTCTTAAAGGAAGGCACATTTTTCAACAGACATAAACACAGCATGGAAAATTTCAAGTTTGTTGGCCTTTGTTATCCAAACAACAACGCTTCTTGCCTTAAATTTCTTCTGGAGATGAAACTCTACACCGGCCTTTATGTTTTTTCAGTGTTTGCTATTTTGCTGACCGTGTCAGGAAATCTCTTTGTGATCATCTCCATCTCCCACTTCAAACAGCTTCACACTCCAACGAACATCTTTGTGGTGTCCCTGGCAGCTGTCGACTTTGTGATCGGGTTGATTGTGATGCCTCTCGACTTCTCCAACACCATTGAGTCCTGCTGGTATTTTGGGGATGCCATGTGTCCTTTTTTTAATGGATGTTATCTGTTCTTAACTTCAGTGTCTGTCAGCAGCCTGGCTTTCATTTCCCTGGACCGCTATCTTGCCGTGTGTAACCCTTTTTTTTATAATTGTTAGAGTAACAGTATATAAAGCGTTGTTTTCTGTGTTTTTAATTTGGCTCTCATGTCTTCTGTACATTCTAACGTATATGAACAGTTCAGGAAATCACATCAGGAGAGACTGTGCTGGCGACTGTCTGTTTGTCTACATGGCTGCCTGGGGCTTGGCAGACTATTTCTGTACATTTATAATGCCTTTCTCCATCATGACATGTCTATACGGCAGAATAATTGTGGTAGCAAGCAGACATGCTAGAGCTATCAGTGTAGCAAGAGACAAAGAAAACTCAAACCAAAGCAGAAAAAGTAAAATGTTCAAGTCTGAGAAGAAGGCTGCCAAGACGTTAGGAATAGTGGTGGCCGTATTCATGTTATGCTGGTCCCCCTACTTACTGATGACGGTGGTCCTTGAATACTCACCTTCCACAAGTCTGCTTTTACAAAATGTACACGTTGGACTCGGGCTGGTAAGCCTAATCAATTCTGGCTTAAATCCTATTATTTATGCTTTATTTTATCCCTGGTTTAGGAAGTCACTTAAAATGATGTTAAACTGCACGATATTCAGGCCTGGAACATCAACTATGAATTTATTTCCAAATAACATGAATTGAACAGAGCACTGTATATAATAAATTTATGCCAGGTAATAACACATCCTGAAGTTCACAATATTTTGTGTCTGGTGGGATCGGCTCAGGTGCTTCAGACTGAACTTGGTGAAGGTGAGTTCTTGTGTTTAAGGGTCAGTCTGAGCTGAAAACAAGGGCATGATTCAAAAACACAGGATAATTTAATACACTTCAGGGTCTTCATTTACATTTTATTAAAACAAAAAATGTTTAAGGGATCCCTGCAAAGAAATCTCAGTTTAATGGCAGGACAGAGGGGACAGATGGGCTCAAAAAAGGACCACTGCAACTGGAGACCTCCTTCTGGCTTCTTGTGGACTGAAAAGAAAAGACAGACATTGGGACTTTGTGGGCAACCACCCAAATCAGCCGCTCGTCACTTGGTTTGGTGTCAGTTGACCGCTGCATGACTTTGAATGTTGGCAGGATGAGCTCTGTAATTGGGTGGCTGTTCTCACTTTTATATACATCAGTACTTTTATTTTTCTAATATATTGAAACAGAGCTATTTGAACACATTTTTGCCATAACGTATTTAAGAAATGGTCCTTTTTCTTTTATTCATAAGTTTTATGATAGCTTATTTACTAATGGTTGGTTTTTGCAGTACAGTATATTACAATGTTTGTGGTTACAAAAAGCCATTAACTGTATGACAGAAAAGAGGCAAACTTTGGAGCTGACTGACAATGAAATATCGAAACCGTCTGAAAGAAAAACCGCAAAAACTTTAGGAATAGTCGGGGCTTTTATGATCTGCTGGGTGCCTCTTCAGATATTCACTCTGTGCACAGATTATAATAAACTAATTACACGAATCCTGTCTTCATGTCGGTAAGTGAAGTGAGCTTTGCTGTTAATTCAATTTTTTATGCTTTTTTTTTATTCCTGGTTCTGAAAATCACTTAAAATAATCTTGACCTTTAATATATTTAGTTTTGCTTCTTCATTAGTCAGTTTACTGTGAATGTTAAAACTTTATAAACAAATTAAAAGCAATTTTCTGTGCTTATATATATTTAATGTTTTGTGCATTATGCCTCATTATTCATATTAGCAGTCCATTTCTTGACATTTATTACAAATAAAACATTCTTGCACTCGCTGCATTGCTGCAGGTGGTTGTTTTTGTCAAACTTGTTCTCTATTCATGTAGAGTGGAGACTGTTTATGAATATTGAATTTCACCAAAATTATTTTCACAAAACTTTTCCTTATTAGAATCTTTACTGAGCAGCACTGTGAATGTAGGAGACTCCTGGAAACTCATGCAAACACTTCAGGGTTTCTCGGTGACTTTTTCCTTTAAATGTTATAAAATGGTTATTACTTTGGGACAGAATTAATTATCTGATTATACATAGTTAAGTAATTTTACCTACAATCTGTAAATTTTAAAGATCACTTGATATCTGTAGTTACAGTTTGTGCAGACTTTCAGATATCACAGCTAAAAACTCCTTGCCGAGCTCAGATGATGAGCAAAGATTCTGTTAAGTGACACAACTTTGGCGAGGGGGGTGGTGATTTGTTTAAGAATCAAATTCTACAGAAAGTTCCTTTATTATTTTAGGTTTGTATCAAACTAAACTTTTCATTTAAATTATGAAGTTAATGTTTCCTATTCCTGCACTTTAATCCGCACTCCTCCTCAATAAGGCAGCAGATGACAGACGAGTGCAGACGGAGCAGTCGGCCTTCACTCCTCACACTGTTGGCTCACTGAGGTGACTGTGAAGAACTGAAATGGATGACTGAGAAGGTCAAATGAGGTTTGATGTCCACAATTAAACGTAGGATTTCCTCTTTTAAACACCTCTTACAGAATATAATTAATACTTCAAGGAAGAGCATTGTGGTCATTTCTTTAAAAGTGGTGAAAGTTAAACCTTTAATAAAGGATTTAGATTTGCATCTGAATAACTTCACCCGGTCACTGCTGGTGTTGAATCTCCATGTTCTCTCTTTGCATGTGTGGCTTTTACTCTGCAGAATGACAAAAAGACTTTTATTATCCCAGAGTGATATGTACGCAGGAATGTACCACATGTAGGACATTGTTCAATAGGGACAAGAGAGTAATAAAAGAGACCACACATGACAGCCATTGTTGTAATCAGCACACACACCATAAGACTTCTACAAATGAGAATAACGATTCTTGAACAATAATAACGAGCAGCACACAATAATAATTCAGAACTCCGCAGGACTCCTGCAGCTACTAGAATTCAGAAGGCTGACAGCTCTGAGATAAAAGAGGACTGCAATCTGAGGGTCTTCACCCTTGAGACCCTAATTCAACAGCTTGATGGCCACAAGTGACACTTTGGTGACAGAGGATGACTGCTGTGTGACAGAATCGAATTGTCCTCCTTCACCACTTGTTTGTGATGGTGGTCAGTGAGAGAAGGCCGCTGCAGACCCCCACTTTCACTGCTTGTTTTAATGTTGTTATTCACACAGTTTTCATTTTTTTTTACTAATATTCACAAAACAACATCCATGCTGAGCTATCGAGACCCACGACTCCAGCCTGGGAGCCCAATGGCACCCTGAAACCAGAACCCACTCACTGATTGTCCGGGGTCTCTTCAGCCAGAGTGAACCTCCTGTGTCCAGGCAGCCCACCTGGGGACCTCCCTCTTCGGACATGTAGTTACAATTGATCAGAATAGCTGCTTGCAAGCATTCCATCTGCCTAAATGACCTGGATGTCCCATTGCCTTCTCGGCTGCTGCTACAACTCGGAGAGTTCACAAGAATCCCCCTGTCAGACTCTCAAAGGTCCAAAAGGTCAAAAAAGGTTCAGAGTCCCCGATATTTAAACTATGGGTCTATAGGGTTGGATGTAATGAGTGGCACGTCAAAAAAATGTCCAAGTTCCCTGCCCACCCTTGAGTAATTTCTCCCCTATCCCCCTGTATATGGAAGTGAAGGTCTGTGAAATGATAGCAAGTTAAAGGTGGGGGTGGGGGGGTTGAAAGGAGTGGATTAATAAGGTGGGTTTCGGAAGGTGTTGGTCATGAAGTCTTTATTTTTATTTGGATGTTCTTCTTTTTAAGCCTGCATGTGCTGGGTTCAAGTCCAAGTGTCTGTTAATGTTAATTGTTTGTTTCTTTAGAGAGCCATGATTCAACCAGTTCTCTGGCATTCTTAGAACTTCCACAAAAAATTGTGATTTACCAGGTCAGATTTGACAAGCACTGGGTCTACCCTGAATACAACTGACCTGGGGTTTGATGTCAGTCCCTTCACACTTCCAAGAAGCACCATTCAGCATCAGCGATTTTGGCACCTGGCTCAAGGAGAAAAACAACTGACCTCCTCAGTGCTCCACCAGGCATAAAGGGGTCGATTGCAGTCCCTTAGCACTTCCAGAGAAGTGTCACATGACCACACCAGCACTCAAAAATGCATTTGGAATGGAAACCACAGAGTCCTCAAATCAGTCCAGGGACCTCAGTTCACTGCCCGGTATGAAGGATGCTCTGCCAACCCCTTATGAAGTTCAGGGCCCAGGACAATTCAAAATCTCATTTTTTGCTTGTGCCTGTGTTTCAGGAGGGTCCCCAGGTGTCTTGGGATTTTCTCAGGCTCCTCAGTTTGCCACCTGTCATAAGGAGTCCACACTCAACTCTTTAGGTCTTCCATGAGAAAGTCACTGATAGCAGTTCGCCTAGGACTTAATTATTCACAATGTGTCAAAAATGCCCATTGACAGTAATATGCAGGAACCTTCCACTTCACTCTTGACTTCCATGAAGATCATTAACAAAGACCTGATGCTTGATATCCGTGTATTTAGATAAACTTCAGAGTGTTGATTTCAAACATGTGAAAGTTCTTTGTGTCGTGGTGTGACTTATCCCAAACAATGCAGTGACTGCCCACTCAGATCCTACATTTAATTCAGCTCATCGTATTTCCTGATTGTGATGTCTGTTCAAGTGAAATGCCATTATATAAATACACATGGCTGAAGTCATTTTGTGGTTAAATTCCTTGACTTTGCTCTCTTGTGTCAGTTCTCGTCTCAGGTTTCTCCATTTTGAACTGAGCTTTATTTTATTTATTCCCCTGACGTCTCTTCTTTTCAACTAACCACAGGCTGACAAGCTGCAGGTTATACAATCAGTTCCACTAATGACGTTATTGAAAGTGTTTCCCTTCCTAGAATTCTTTTGGGTGCACTAATGTTGAATATAATACAGTTTAAAGTGATTTTATTATGTTTTATATCCATCCATCCATTCATTATCCAACCCGCTATATCCTAACTAAAGGGTCACGGGCGTCTGCTGGAGCCAATCCCATGTTTTATATCATGTTTTTTAAATTGTTCAAAGGATTATAGACAATTTTATTTTTTACGTTATTATTGCTATATGATTTTTTTCTGCAGTCATAAGAGCAGACAGACACCTTTTGCAGATGAGTGGGATTAGAAGGTCAAAACTTTCATCCACACAAATATATTTTTAAGAAGTGTCAAGTTCGACTTGTCATTTTCTGCACTTTCTACATGTGTAACAGCAAAGCTCTTAACCCTTTCACAATGTGACCGTTCTGGCCAAAGTGTTCCTCACCCATGCTGTAGTATGTAATCCTTCGGCCCAAAGGGTTACATAGCCGGGAACCATATGGCAGTTTAGTATATGAGAGAAGTATATACTAGTACCGCTTGATGTTCCCTTGTTATTTTGTTATTCATTTGTAGTCGGTAGTTGGCAACACCAGACCATTGTTGATATTACAGGAAGGAATTTACAGTGCATTCGTGACTGATATATGGTTAAATATGGTTAAATGCAGTAGACTTTTGACTGGAGTGGAGGTATTAGAACATATTTTTCAAGGCTCTGACATTGATGATTCTGACGTTGACATTGGAGATGATGAAGGTGATGAAGGTGACATGGTACCTGTTAACATCCATGAAGACAACATGTCTGATGTTGAACCAGATGATACAGATGCTGACAGCAGACCGATGATGGTGAATGCAGCAATGTTGACACAAATGCTGGTCAGATGCAGATGAAAGTTCCTCAATTTGACTGCAGCTGGATGTGGAAGAGGCGTTAAAAGGAACAAATTCAACCTCGGCAGCTGACTGTCATGAAGGAAGGACAAATCCTAGTCAATATTCCCAACGATCTGTCGCTTTATGACTTTTTCAAACTGTATATTAAGGATGAATTACTTGATATAATCATTTTCGAAACTAACAGATATGTAGCTCAATACATAACCCATAACATAGGATACCTGAAACAACACTCACTAGTTCATAAGTGGAAAGCTACCAACAGAGACGAGATTGCAGTTTTACTGGGGCTAATGTTGCATACGGATCTGGCTTATGAGCCACAACTTACCATGGAATGGTCAACAGATGAATTGCTCCAAATACCACCATACTTGAACAATGGCCACACATTGTTTATTGACAACTTTTATACTATGCTGTGTTTGTCTGATTTTTTGCTGGAGGATGGCGTACCAATGGTTGGAACTGTAAGGTATAATCACAAAAACTTCCCAAAGAATTTAGCCTTGGGCAACCTGGGGAAAGATGAAGTGGAATTCAAATGTGCATCGACTCAGGAAATCCTTGCTATACAGAGCAGTAAAAGTTAAGGCTGGAAAGAAACAAAAGGTTGTTCGTATTTTGACAACTGCACACTCAAACAGAATAGAAAACTCAGCAGAACATGATAAGGACGGTCAGGTCATGAAAAAGCCTACTTGCATTTTGCATTATACCCGTTCAATAAGTGACGTGGATCTAATGGATCAGCAGCTTGATTCACTGCTAGTACTTGAGAAAAAGTTATATGTGGTACAGAAAAATTTTTCTGCATTTGATTTTACAGTGTGCCTTGAGTGCACACAAGTCATACAAGTGGAAAGGTGGTAAGCTCGAGTTTGTGTAATTTTTCGCTCAATGTTTGCGATAAGTTATTCATGAGGTTGCCAAGAATAAATCAAGGTGTAAAAAAAGCTTGGCAATTTGTCACGTTTTACTGCATGTAACCACATCCCAGGTAAACGTCCACATGAAAGAGTCGGCTCAGGCAAGACATCCAAAACGAAGCAGTGCAGAGCCTGTTATGCTTGTGGACTTTGCACCGTTAAACACAAGCCCATGACAACTACTTGGATTTGCCGAGGCTGTCCATCACGGCCCGGGCTATGCATTATAGGCAGCTGTTTTGAGGATTTTCACACCAAATGGACTATTCATTACTGTAAACTTGCTGAACTGTTTAGAAATGTTTAGATATAATCATACTGTGTGTTTTTGTTGTTGCTTTTTTATGCTGGATAGTGTCAACAATAATTACTGTTTGCCAGTGTTATAGTTTGAATACACGCGGTGTGGACCAGCCAACATAGTAAAGACCCTAAAATTGACCTCCTTTGACATCTTGGGGGACACTTGCAAGCTGCATACCTGGGCCAGACTGATGGTCATGGTTTGTGCAGGTGAAAGATGGCACTCCCAAGCCAGATGTCCCGGTTGATCACAGTGAAAGTAGCTGCATTCAGTCCACACTATGGTGTGCCCACTATGGCTTCTTCCACTCATGGAGCCAGCGACCCTGGAGGTCTGTGCTGCCTGGATCGAAATCGGGGTCAAGCCTGGTTAGCTCTGTTATTTCCAGGTGGTTTGTACACCCTTTAGTCTGCAGGTCAGATCCAGCAGCGAGTGGACATCGTTCTGTAGCATTTCATCACAAATGCTCTCATATACCCCTGACAGGACTGCATCAATAGCGAACAATGTTCAATTCACTCGAATAGGTCTCCGCAGATCCAGTTTTGAATCAGGTCTACTAAGCCTTGGATCTATCCTCATACAGGGCAGTCTGGATCAATATCCCACAGACGAAACTGGCGCCCCTTGTCCACCGGGCTCACAGCCGTATGGAGGAGGATCTGTTGCCTCAGGAAGTCCTAATCATCAAGCCTTTTGGGAAGGAGTTTTCGCATGACCTGTAAGGCCTCCCCAGTTAAAAATGGGGCCCTGATAGCCAGGCAGGATTCCCTGTCCCAGCACATCAATGTTACCGTGTGTTGGAAGCAAAACAGGAAACACTCTGGGTCATCTGAGGGAGCCATCTTCACCATCACATCCCTGGGAATTGTGAAGACCAGAGTACCCACGGGAGCCTCATTTTGCTCCACTGCTATCAGGATATCATATGCCTCTTTGGGATCCATTGGCACAAGATCCCACTTCTGGTACCATGTGATGCGTAAGTCAGTATCTTCCACTCCAAAACACAAGGCTGAGTCTCAGTACTTTAGCAAAACCAGTTTTATTCTGCTTGAAACAGGAAGATCACGGTTATTTATTGTCGCAGGATCTATCATTCTCCTATACATAGACACAGCAAACAGGGATAGTCGGGGCCAGGTCAGTGGCCAGTTATACTGTTCCCTACATTTATAATGTCCCTTGCATCATCCATCGGTGACAGGCGCGTATAATGCAATCTCGATAGGCTCGTAGTTTTTTCTGTGGCGCTATGTGAACCTGCGGTTTCCTCCACAGACATGGCAGTCCTGCTTCTGCGTGTTGTCCCATTGGTTGGAGGTGGGGGAGGGGGTGGTCCTGAAACAGTTCAGAAACCTCACAGTACCTTTAATTGATGTGTAATTTGTTACAATAATAAAGACCCTGTAAAGGTTTCTCAGCATACCAAGTGTAATCAAGAGTCCCCAGTTCGGTCCCCACTCACTCCTATATTTGCCGTTTTCAGGAGTAAGCTGCTCTTTGTGTTAATATTATACAGCACACACATACACTGGGTTTGTGTCTGTATTTGCGCTGTTACTTAGAGTCAGATGGGGGGGAAGGTGTTAGAGCGCGTGAGCTTATTCAGTGCAGCAGGATCAACGCACATGTTGATCTTTTATTTCTTTCTGTACAGGTGCCTTCCCTGTTTATTTATATACAGTATCTAGTGACTTCTCTGCCTGTCTGTCTCTCTATTACGCAGTGCTCTGTCTGTCTGTGTGTTATGGATCTTAAAAATAATAACAGTTATAAGGACACTTGTTCATGTTATTTGCAGTCTCAATTGTTAAAAAATATTTTAAAAGGAGCATCCCACATGAAAATATAACGATCTCATTAACTGACAGTGCATACCAGTTTAAAAATTTTATGTCCATTTGAGGTTAAAAAGAAAATACATTAAATCATATATCAATCGACACACGCTGCACGCAGGCAAGCGGGCAGTGAGAGTGGAGATAAAGACACTAGATAGATTGTATACAACAGGCAAAAATAGCGACCACTTGATAACAGTATTAGCTATAATGAATGAAAGCATGAATTAATCAAGAGAAATAACCGCAATCGACATTTTAAACTTAATGATTTACTTAAGAAAAAAAAAAAGAAAAATGCCCCAGCACATAGGAAGCAGACACTTACACTCGCAGGAAGGCAGGGAGGCAGGAAGCGCGGCCATGGTTAAAAAAAAAAAAAGTAACAGTTTCTCCCTGACGGGGAATCGAACTCGGGTCTCTGAGACACGGTAAGCTGTTGTGTCGTTCTTGAACCTTTTGTAAAAGTGTTTATTTGATCTTTGGAAATCAGGTTTCACACATTCTATAGTTTATGCCTACATTTTGTAACATTTATTACTAAAATATGACAAAGTTTCTGTTCTAACAATGTGTTTACATGCATGTTTTCCAAATAACGATTTATTATTTCCACTCTAAAACTCCAGCAGTTGAGTCACTCCCAGATAATCAAACAAGGCATCAGCTGGGAAAACTTAGAGAACGTTCTTTGGCGGTGGGGGATGGAACAGCCAGCTGTTTGCTGCTTGTCTTAATCGGCACATTTAGAAGACAAAGGACGCTGGCAGAGAGGTGAGAACGGTTTTAAGGTGGGCCGATCTACGAATTTTTTCTTAGACTCTGGTCATTCTAGTGTTAAATAATCTCGCTCCATCTTATATATCAGAGTGTCTGACACCTTATATTCCAAATCATAAACCTTAGATCCTCAAATGAGTGTCTGCTTAGAATTCCAAGAGCAAAGCTTAAAAGAAGTGTTGAGGCGGCCTTCTGCTGTTATGCACCTAAAATCTGGAATAGCCTGCCAATATGAATTCGCCAGGCTGATACAGAGGAGCACTTTAAAACACTGCTGAAAACACATTAACATGGCTTTCTGATAACGTCACCTTCATTTAATTCTGATACTCTGTATATTCAATTCATTATAATAACTATTCATGGTGGCTCTAAAATCCATATGCATGATCATCATCATCAAGTCCTTCCAAAAGAACCCTAAATACAAAGAGGACTGTTTCATTTATGTTAGGTAGAATGCCCAGAGTGGGCTGGGCGGTCCCTTGGCCTCGGACCCCTGCAGATTTTATTTTTTCTCTTCAGCCGTCTGGATGTTAATTAGTGTTGTCTTATTCTAATTTTTACTTTGTCATTTATTTCTCTTTTCTTCATCATGTAAAGCACTTTTAGCTACATTATTTGTATGAGAATGTGATATATAAATAAATGTTGTTGTTGTTGTAATGTCTACATACTAATAATTGAGGCACATAAAAATTGCAGGTCACTGAAAACAACATACTTTCATCAGAAACCATAAGAAAAATGTAAATACAGTAATCCCTCCTCGATCGCGGGGGTTGCGTTCCAGACCCCCCCGCGATAGGTGAAAATCCGCGAAGTAGAAACCATATGTTTGTATGGTTATTTTTTATATATTTTAAGCCCTTATAAACTCTCCCACACTGTTTATAAATATTCCCCGCAGAGTTATACAGCAAAATCCCTTTGTATTCTCTTAGATATTAGGTAAGATTCATTGAAATTATGTATATAAACACACTGTTTATATACAGTAAAACCTAAATATTATTTTAAAGATATTGAGTGTCTCCGATATCACATATGTTACAGCCATTACGATAGACAGGCCACCAGCAATAAATACGTACAATGCAAGAAAAATAGTATACAGTAAATGTGTGTACAGTGACACTAAACGTACGTACATGTACTAAGCACTGTAAGAAGAAAATTAATTATGGTTACTCACCAACAATGACACGATGACTTGTCCGATAACAATGAGTTTAATTTTACTGCACAACAAAGGAGAGCGTTACAGCCCTTCTAAAGGAGCCACTTCAGGCAACTGTGTAGCACCGTCGTTATTCTTCTTCAATCTAAATCCTTAAAGCAGATTCCATCCAGACTACTGCCTTATTACATCCACTTACAACTCGTTTTGCAACCTGATTAAAAGGACACTGCGACCGTAGATCTTATATTCCTTTCCTACTTTTTAAATAAAAAGAATCGTAGCCTCATTGATGCTGTAATGGTGTCCTACAGCGGTGTAGCTTTTCCCTTCCTTCAACAAATCCAAAACGTTTACCTTTTCGGCAATCGTTAACATCTTCCGTTGGTGCTTGGGCACAGACCCTGAAGCAGTAGCAGGAGCAGATCGTTTTGGAGCCATAATGAAGGGCTTGACTATGCACAAAGATAAACACAAAAGAGCACAAAAGTTAACTCTTTACACAGCGAAACACGTTGATACTGAATGAGTGAGACGAGACTTCCTGGTTAACACCGCATTCAGCACACAGGAACTTAACTGCGTGCTCTGATTGGTTAGCTTCTCAGCCATCCACCAATAGCGTCCCTTGTATGAAATCAACTGGGCAAACCAACTGAAGAAGCATGTACAGGAAGTAAAATGCAACCCATTGTCTGCAGAACCTGCGAAGCAGCGAAAAATCCGCGTTATATATTTAGTTATGCTTACATATAAAATATGCGATAGAGTGAAGCCGCGAAAGTCGAAGCGCGATATAGCGAGGGATTACTGTAAATGGACTGATTACTTAGAATATTTGTAAGTTTTAAAGCTGCTGCTGAGTCAAAGAAGCGTTTTTTAACAATATGCTTCTCATGGGTGTTTTTTATCATTATTTCTATATTAAAAAGTAGAAGAAAATGGTCTGATAGACCCGTATCAATGACCTGCTTTATATCAACTTTTAGTCCTTTGGTAATCACTAAGTCTAACGTATGACCTGCTTTATGTGTAGGTTGATTAACGAGCTTTCTCAAATCAAAAGAGCCCAGGAGGTTCATAAATTCTTTTACTTTTAGGTCACACTGATTATCTATATGAAAATTAAAGTCGCCAACTATTAGGGGTGTGTCATAGTTCGTAATTAAAATTGACATTAAGTCTAGGAATTCCTCAAAAAAAGACGCATTCAATTTTGGAGGTCTATACACGGATAATACTAGAACTTGAGAATCTCCATGGATAACAACGGCGAGATACTCAAAGGACTTGAATTTACCAAAACTAACATCTTTACATTTTAACCGGCTCGAGTAAATGTTTGCCAAGCCCCCACCTCTTTTTCCTTGGCGATCTGCACGAGTAAAACTGTAATCCGGAGGCGCAGATTCGATTAAAACAGCCGCGCCATCTGTGCTAAGCCACGTTTCACTTAGTGTAATAAAATCTATTTTTTTATCACTAATAAGATCGTTGATAAACGTCTTGTTAGTTAAAGCTCTAATATTTAATTGTGCCATATTAAATGTTTCGGAGGGGCAGAGATGAATACTATGTGCGTTATTGATATTTGGAACAAGATATAAGTTATTTTTATTAGCGCCGCTCTGTGTGTATTTTTTGTTTAATCTGTAATCTATTTTTATAGTTTTAATACATTGTTCATCTAAAGTAGTAATTTTAATTAGATTATTGGTGCCTAGATTTTCTACGTACATTGATATTGGTTATTACAGTATTAATGTTGTGCACCTTTACAGAAGATTCTATTAAACAATTATCATGTCCTAGCACAACAGTGGCATTTCGGAAGGGGTTAAGAGCAGAGATAGATAGTCAAGACAAACGAATTACCTTAGATATGTTTCCGGAGAGGACCCGGGCACCGAAACTTTTCGGATGTTCACCACCTGTAAGTCCCAATCTAATGTACACGGAGGGTGTGGAGGTTGAAAGGTCTACTAGGTGGGTGGAAGGTCCAAAGCTCCTCCCCTATAAGGAAGAGGAGGATGTAAAGATATTCCTTGCCACTTTTGAAAGAATGACTGTTGTTTTCTCATGGCCTAAAACTGAATGGGCAATAAAGATTAGTGCCCCAATTAATGGTTCAAGCTCCAGCCCATTTGTGGGCACAAAATAAAAATGAGAATCTGAGAACATAAGAAATGTGACAAACGTGAGGAGACCATTCAGTCCATTAGCGATTGGCTAAGCTATCCCAGTGTCTCGTTTAGATCATGGCTCACCTTGCAGAGGAACTTCGTCGTTGCATCTGACTAGAAAAGGCGATGGAAAAAGAAAAGAAGGATGCAACATCGACAAGCTTTTGTTCCAAGACAGCCGCTTTCCCCAGGAAAGTAAACTGAGTCAGTGTCAGGTGCCCTTTCAATGTAACAGGAACCACAGCATAGAGAGAAGTGTGCGCATTGCAACGGGTACACACGTCGTAAATGTAGGAAAGACGGTCCTTGCGTTTATGTGAACTGTTAACATTTGAATCTAATGATTACATATAGTGCTGAACTGACCTCTCTGTACTATTCTTTCCTCTGCATGTCCTGGAGTACAAAAGAAACAGCACCATACAGTAACGTGTGGGGACTGACAACAACGTGGAAAAAAAAAACACAGACATTGATTACAAGCGCAAGATGTTATGTAAATGAATATGACTAATATGAATAATGCTACATTCGTGCCACAATGTTTTAAGAAATGTACTATACAGGTCATAAAATGAGTTATTCCAAATAACATAAGACGCATACTAATTCAGCGTGAGCAGGAAAACTCAATAAAACTGAATAAAAAAAAAATAAAGTAACTGTGAGATACAAAGAAAGCAGATTTACCAGCGTTTGTGTGTCAGCATTGATCCCTCCAGATCAGAGAATGTCCAGTTCCATTGCCTCAAAACACCACTGACATCTCCAGTTACTCCCAGTTTCGAATAACAACTAACAGCGTCAGATCCCTAGGGCAGTAGTATGTATCGTGATCGTGATCGAGAGAATAAAAGTGAAAAAAAAAAATGCTAACTTTTACAAGTCCAATAACTGTACTGTACACTGTATAATATTAACAATAAGAACAGCTCACTGCTTAAAACGGCAAATATAGGAAGCAGCCTGGATCGAATCGGGAACTCTTGATTACAGGTCAGCAAATCTTACTGCTACACCACGGAAGCTGTTGTCTTTTCCTTGAACCTTTTGTGAAAGTGTTTATTTGATCTTTGGACTTCAGGCTTCACACATTATGTAATTTATGCCTACATTTTCTGATTTACTACTAAAATATGAAAAACGTTGCTATTTTAAAAATGTATTTACACAGATTATTGTAGAAACGGAACACACATGAAATACATGTGTTCCAAATAACAATCTGTTATTCCCACTCTAAAAATCCAGCACTTCACTCCCAGATAATCAAGGCATGAGCTGGGAGAACTTTGTGCACGTTCTAAGTCGGTGGGGAGATGGAATAGTAGGCTGCTTGCTGCTTCTCTTTATCGGCACATTTACAGGACAAAAGAGGCTCACTTAGAGGTGCAAACGGATATAAAGTGGGCCGGATCTACGAGTTTTTTTATAGACACTGGTAATTCTACTGTTAAAGGTTTTCCAGGTTTCTGCTTCAACTCAATGTCTCAGTAGTTTGTTTCAGAGTACCACAACTCTTTGTGCACTTGGCCTTAATCATTTTATGTGTCATTGAGCACGTGATTCCAAATTAAACTGAAAGAATTTAGCGATTTTGAAGACCTGGATTAGATATCCACATTATATTCCCTGCTCAGAATAAGTGACATGTCACAGTATGACATGTCCTTCAGTCCCATGATGCTCCTGGTTCCTCTCCTCTACAGAGCGTCAAGTGCTGCTATGTTTTTTTTTTTTTGTAGCGTGCTGCCCAGAGCTGCACACATTTCTCCAGATGCCGTCTCACTAGTAAGTTATACAGTCCAAGCATAATATCCCTCGATCGATACTCAAAAGTTTTATGATAGAACATAACATTTTATTTGCTTTTTTAATTGCTTGTGCACATTGCTTAAGCAAGGAAAATGTGTCAAAAATGAGTTGCTGTCTGTGGACCCTGTCCATATTACAATGTAATCTTATAAACCCCCTCCTCATGTCCCCATTATCCTCTTAAACCTGACAAAAAAGAGGACATGTGTCCTGTGATAACAGCACTGATTAAGAAAGAATTATAATTTCATATACAAGTTGCTGCAACACCCCATCTTCCCTGTTCAGAAAGCACAGACAGGCACATGGAGGTTTATACAAAATTTACAAGCAATTAATGACGTATTATTCTGTGGTTCCCAGAAGCCTCCGATCCATCCACTATTTGCCCATTGGCCTCTGACCGTCATGGCCTCCTAATCATCCCCATACACTGATTGGCTTCATCACTCTGTCTCCTCTCCACCAGTAAGCTGGTGTGTGGTGGGCGTTCTGGCGCACTATGGCTGCCGTCGCATCATCCAGGTGGATGCTGCACACTGGTGGTGGTTGAGGAGATCCCCCCCCTTGTATGTAAAGCGCTTTGAGTGCTTTGAAAAGCGCTATATAAATGTAATTAATTATTATTATTATTTCTGGATGGAATGCAAATTAATAATTCAGTCAAAGAACGTAGAGCCAACCAGACATTGAAATGTTTATAATTTACTGTTCTGTGTTTCATTTTGGTTCATTCATGTGAATATTGGAAGATTTCACTAACAGAATGTCACACTTTTTACCTTTCACTGAAAAATATGGAGGAGTACAGCAGAGGATTGACAATGTTAGACTGGCCTGCGTGTGTGTGTGTGTCTGTGTCTGTGATCACCCTGTGATGGAGTGGCGTCCTGTCCAGTGATTGTTCCCGCCTTGTGCCCAATGCTTACTTTCCCTAGATACCCTGTGACCCTGTTCTGGATAAGCAGTTTAAGAAGATGGATGATGAATGTTGTTTAGTGAATCTTAGTATAAAGAATAAAAACTGTGTGACTAACAGCATTAAAATGAGCAGTGAAAGTGGGGGTCTGCAGCAGGCTTCTCTCACTGACCGCCATCACAAACAAGTGATAAAGAAGGCCAACTCGATTCTGTCACACAGCAGCTATCCTGTCTCCAAAGTGACACTTGTGGCCATCAAGCTGCTGATTTAGGGTCTCAAAGGTGAAGATCCCCAGACTGAAGTCCTCTTTAATCTCAGAGGTATCAGCCTTCTGAATTCTTGTAGTCCTGCGGAGTTCTGAATTCTTATTGTGTGCTCTTCGTTATTGGGGTGGAGTGGTGGGTGTGAGTCTAGTGATCTGCACTTCAAATCCCATTAACCCCAGAGGTGACTCTACTCCGCTGGGCCCCTGAGTAAGGCCCGTAACCTGCAATTTCTCTGTCCTGGATATGATGTTGATCTGCATCCTGCACTGCAAGCAGTTCCTCAGGGGTTGGTGGCAGGATTGGCACTTCAGCCACTGTAAAAACTGTTCAGTGTGGTGCTGAGGTGTCACCAATTGTACGGCTGCACTCGGATCACAATACAGGTGGTTCATCGAGTGGTGGGTGCAGCAATACACTGTGATCAGCACAGGCTCCCAACCTCACTCTCTTTATTCATTATTATTGATCAAGAATCGTTATTCTGATTTGTAGAAGTCTTATGGTGTGTGTGCTGATTAAAACAATGACTGTCATGTATGATCTCTTTTATTATTTTCTTGTCCCTATTTAACAATGTCCTACGTGTCACACATTCCTGCTGCCATCAAATTTCCCTCTGGGATAATAAAAGTCTTTTGCCGTCCTGAAGAATAAAAGCCACACATGCAAAGAGAGAACATGGAGATTCAGCACCGGCAGTGACCGGCGAAGGACTGGAACAAGAACACTGAATGAAAAGGGCAGAAGTGCGGACCACCACATCATAATACCTCCTGAATAAACGCACAAGGGGGTCTGAAATGAGGGGGCAACTCTTAAAGTGGAACAAGTAAAGCATCAGCTGAGCAGAGCAGAAATAAAGGAGCTGAGAGTCCATCAGGAATCGTCTTATACAGTGCAGTCCATAATAACTTAAAACACAATTTATAAAATGATTCAAAATCATTCAAGAGTGCTTTGAAAAACGAGAAAAAGTTTCTCAGAATTACAAAAGATATTTTTAAACAATAATGACAGACAGATAGTTCTTCAGATCCAACTGTAATTCCTTTATTAAAGATTTAAGTTTCTCTGTTTTTCTAGAATTGAGCACAATGCTGTTCTCTGAAGTATTAATTGTGTTCCCTATGAGGTGAGCAGCTGCGGCTAATGAGACTTCACAAATATTAACAAATGTCAGTCTAAAGCAGCAAATCCTACGTTTAATTGTGGACATCAAACCTCATTTGACCTTCTCAGTCGTCCATTTCAGTTCCTCACAGTCACCTCAGTGTCATTTAGTGAGCCAGCAGTGTGAGGAGTGAAGGCCGACTGCTCCGTCTGCACTCGTCTGTCATCTGCTGCCTTATTGAGGAGGAGTGCAGATTAAAGTGCAGGAATAGGAAACATTAGGTTCAAGATTAAAATTAAACATTAAGTTTGATATAAAACTAAAATAATAAAGCAATAAGTATTTTGTAGGATTTGATTATTAAACAATCACCCATCAGGCTGACCAAAGTCGTGCAATTTTCAGAAAAATGTATTCAAATAGCATAGTAAAGCATAAAGAATCAAGCAGAGGATGTCTGGGGGCAGAGAGACAAGGTAGTGAGACCAAAGGACAGCTGCGCTGCGGAGGTTTAAATGTTCAAATTCCCATGCAAGATGCAGAGCACATGACATGGCAACAGCAGGCTCAGCAGCTGATGTAGCAAAGAGGAGATGAAACACTGTTTCCCATTGAATCACATTATGAAAGCATGAATATGAAAGTTCAATATACATGTACATATTGTGCAGACAGTGCAAATGGTTCCTAAAGTGGCTCAGGTTGTGTAATAGTACAGCTGTAGAGCAGCTTTACAGTGAGGTGATTGTAATTCTAAGTACCAACAGCTCTACACGGAGCACTTGAGGGACTGATTGAGTGCATTTGTAGCTCTTGAGATGAAACTGTTTCTGAACCTTGAGGTCTGTGCAGGGAAAGCTCTGAAGTGTTTGCTGGATGGAAGAAGTTCGAATAGACTGTGTGCATGACTGACTGATATCTATGCAGATTCTGGTGGCTTTCCTGAGGCAGCGTGTCCTGTAAATGTCATGCAGAGATGGAAGGTGTATCCTGACAAACCTCTGTACTCTCGACACAACCTGCCATAGAGCTTTCCGATCAGCTGCTGTATAGATGTTGTATTATCGTGGTATTTCCCTCTACTTGCCCTTTTAACTTTTTTTTCCAAGGGTAAATGTTCTCGTCAAGTTCGTTATCGGGTTGGTCTACTGTTGCACTTTAAGATGAACATACACACACATAGATAAACACACACACTCAGACCCTAAACACAACAGTGCCCTATGAATGACACACACACGCTGATTAACCCTTAGCACTTTAAACCACACAAATGCTATAGGAATAACAGCCTGTCATTTAGCACATAACAACATACGATGTTTTAGTGATATCTTAGACCTAAATATTACTTTTGGTCTACAAGAATACATTTAAACATACAAAGACTCAGCACTCTTGACTATAGGCCATTTATCAGGCAAAAATACCTTCTTTATCGTACTGTCCGTAACTATTGAGTGGCGCCTTCACTCTCAGCCTTATAAACCCCGCAGCACAGAAATAATGGCAAAAATCCGGCAGTCACCAGGTGCTCAAAGAAATCTAGCTTATTACTTCAATCACTCTAGACATTAAGACAAAGCATAGAAAGTTAAAAGCAGCATGGTATTTATTACAAGAATAATAATAATACCACTGGAACAAAGAATACTAGAAAATAGGTACTGATAGGAAAGTCTGAATATATATAGTCTTTAGAAAAATCTTACGGAAAAAGTTACAGATGACAAGGATGAATGTCCCAGGGAGTCGTTTGATTTAGCAATTGATGTTCATGATGCCTTTCTATCGACCAGTGCCATCTTCGTCCGTTCCTCTTCTTCTTCTTCTTCTTTGCTGTGTCTTTTTCTGTCTCAAACCAAGGTATATTTATTTTAAAGTTTCATGCCGTGGTTTCACAACACATGAATGTTCCATGCACCTGATTGGCTGGCTGTCAATATGATGGATGAATTTTGCTCCCCAGGTAATAAAGTTCTTTGATATTGCCTCAGTTTTTCCTTTCCCAGGCCCTAAACCCAATTGATGTCCCAGATGTCCATCCGTAAAGTAATCAATAGCCTGAGGTATGGCTCAGCATCCTTTTCCAGGCTGTAATACCAAATTCGTACTAAGCTGTGAACAACTGTTATAAAAGTAAGGTGTAAGGGAAGAAAACCTGCTTTGATTTGTCTTAGTTCATCTGTTGTCTTGTCTCGAACAAAATATAATGGAAACCAAAACGTACAGATTTCATACACCATAACACTCCTCCCCTATTTTAGTCAGACAAACTACAGTAAAGATGAACTGTGAGTCCTTCAAACCCTTGGTCGTCCGGGTTGGTAGTGTGTTCCCATGCCCTTCCATCCACCTCCCACTGCCCAAGTACTCAGTCCCTCAAGCAGATTTGGCTCACCAAGGACATTTGAAGTACTTCACAGCTCTTACAATTAGCAGAAAAAGAAATAAATTATCAGCAGATGCAGTTCTTATGCTAGGATCCCATCAGATATACTGCAAAATTTGCCATTGTCATTTCATAATGATTCCATAAGCATTCTGAATCCTTGGCTAGTTGATGCTAGTAACTTCGGTTGTGTTCTGTTATTTCTGCAGCTCTTGTCTTTACTTCTTCAAATGCCAAAGATGCTGTATGCAAGATGGAAGCTGGATTGCCTAAATCTTAAACACCTATTCCAAGTTCAAGTGGTTTGTCAATTCAAAATTACTGTCTGCCACATTACTATGTTTGACCTAAATAATTTTAACTATTTACTCCACCCCTGGACCCCTAAACACAAATCCATCTATCTAAGCTACAATTTTATACAAACAACAAAAATGTTTTTATGATGTCTTTGCATCTGATAACTAAATACCTGGTCTTAAGAAGGAACACGTTTCCTCAAACAAGGCTTTCATCTCAGCTATCAAATAAACCAAAGTAATTTCCCCTGCTCAATTTATTCAATCAGTAGAGAGATCCGACTGCCATCAATTCTGGCCAGAATAAATTGGGATATCCTGTATGGGGCATCAAGTGTCTTTGGATCCAACAGATCACCACTGGAAGCTGCACCCAACAGGCGGACACCCTCTCCTGTTCCCTCCTTGAGCACTAAAAATATTTTTGCCTTATACCACTACTTGGAGTTCATATGAAATGCCTCCTTCAATTCTTAGTGTCCTTCTCTAATGTGATCACTTTCCCATAACTATGACCTACTGCATTGTACATTATATTACATTTCCATAGTGTCATATGAATTCTCTATGATAAACTTTACAGTTCTGAACTCTTTCTTATACAATGTAGGTTACCATTTTGTCAAAAGGCCCAAAAACGTCTTTAAATTTAGTTGTTCTATTTTTCTCTAGCTTTCTTTACCTTATTGGTTTTTTTTTTGTAGCACACATTATTGGACAAATTTACTCACTAAATAATTACATTAACAAAACTGCAAATCTAACATTTAGTTTAGAATTTAAAGCTGAAATGTATCCAATTAATTTAGCTCTAAATGTCCAATTCCTTATATTATATTCCTGAGTTTTATGGTTTCCTCTGAGACATGCACTTCCCCCAATTCCTAACTATGGTAGCCATAAAAGGCACACCAGGTGTGAGGTGGTTTGTGGCGTGGTGGTTAGCTCAGCTGTAGTTAGAGTGGGACTGGCATGGTGGAATCACAGAACTCAGTGCCATTGTCACCCCTTCAAATGTATCAAACGTTATAGTACACCCTGAGCACAAATCTTTGGAGGACCACCAGAGGAATGTTAACTGCCTTCATGCTGGAGCATCACTTCCACAGTCACAGTCACTGCTACTGTTGTGCAGCTCCCTGCAGTGCAGCTTCTTGCCTCTAAGTGACTAAGACTTATTATTTATTCCCCTCTAAGTTCTCACTTAGCACATTACAAGCCTCTTTACTGCTTTTCCACCACTGGCCTTCCACTCATGCCCCTTTACACCTTCCATCACCCACAAAGCACAGAATATATCTATGACCCCCAACTAATGGGCCTCAAAAAGGTGGAGGAAAATAGCCTGTTTCAAAGTTACCATTAAAACACAAGGCATTATATTGACATTTAACCCACCCCAGAATTAGCATCGCTGTAAGTCACCTACTTCAGCATAGTGGGCTATATACGTCAATTTACAGGCTACACAAATTAAAACAAATGCTAAATAAGGCATAATATATTTGTCTAGGCTTGTGATTCCCTCATATTATTTTTTGATTGTCTTGATCATTGTTCTCCCTTTGGGCCCTATGAAATCCCTACAAATGTGTCCTAAACTATCCTGTTTTGCCCTTAGGAACCAACTTCCCTCTGCATGCAGTATATCCCATGTTATATGCTTATGGAGAAGAACACTTAGCTTAGTGACCAGTTGTCTTGTCCTCTGACCAGTACTTTACAATGGTGGTGATGATGATGATGCAGTCCCACAACCTCTTTCAGCAGGATTCGGATGCTTCCTTCAGGTCCTAGTATAAAAACTTTGTCACAAATTCAGCCCAAAATAAACAGTTCATTCCGGTTTGAATAAAGTCTATAGAAATGGATGCAAGAAAGTATTTTCTGGCTTTCAGTCAAATCAAGTCTTTTGTCCTTTTTTCCAGCAGCCACTGTTTCTCATTTTCTGGATGTTCTGCCTAGACTATTAATCCAGACTCTGTTATCAGATGTAATTATTAACAGTACTTCAACTTGCCATACTTTGTCTACAACCAGAGTGAATGAAATAATATTAATTTCTAATTGAGAGAGAGAGAGAGCTGCGTCTGTATGGGATTCCCCTCTGGTGGACGCAATCATCAGACCTGAAATGGAAGGAGGAGGCCTGTTCATTTGTTCTTTTGGGGATATTGTGCTGGGTTAGATCCCAAGCTGTTAGAACGGGTGTGTTCTCTGTCTAGAGTTAGGATAGTTTTTAGTCTAGTTAGGTTAAGAGAGAGTAACGAGATTTCTCTGACAGACTTTTGTCTGATAGAGAGAGCTTAATCCTAATAAGAAAAAGAATTGGCCATTAAAATAGGGTTAGGATTAACTCTTGGAGACTTCTTGTCTTTGGTTCGAGTGGCTCTTGGAGTAGTTTTAAGTGAAGGACGTTTCATGCTCATCATGGGATGTTAGATAACACATTATATGCGTTAAGAGGTTGCAACCCTTTGAACAGTGAAGCCCACTGGTAGAATAGAGTTAAAAGTAGAATAAGACAATTGTACAATAGAACTAGTAAGAAAAGTGGTGTGTGTGTGCCCTGCAGTGGGCCGGCGCCCTGCCCAGGGTTTGTTTCCTGCCTTGCACCCTGTGTTGGCTGGGATTGGCTCCAGTAGACCCCCGTGACCCTGTAGTTAGGATGTAGCGGGTTGGATAATGGATGGATGGATGGCATAGATTGTAAGATTTATTTCCTGTGTAGCTGTGTGTTTTCTTGTTGGTTAATAGACATTGCGGCTTGTGGTTCTTGTTAGAAGTCGCAGCAGGAATCGGAGATTACCTCAGCAGGTGTTTCTGTTTATTCTAAATAACAAAGCGAGTGACAGTGGAATGTAAAGGTTCTCTAATAGTTTACATAGATCAGAAAAATGAACAAAAGTTTAACAGTAGCAGACCTTGCGAAATCGGTATGTACTGAAGTTGGTTGCAACCAAAGGGGGATTGCTTAAAATAAAAGCTTAAAATACTTAGATCTTAACACGCAGAGAAGATGTACAAGTGACGAAAGAGCGCAAGTGGGAGACTGAGAGTTGTCAATAAGACAGATCGAGAAGGTGTATGAAATGTGAAAAATGAGGCTTTAGTTATGCTATGTTGGGGAAAAATATTGCAAGTGATTAGAACCTCTTAAAGGAATGCTCCATGTGCTTGAAACTGCTCCGTGTAAATTTGGACTAAAGTGTGAGTTTGGTAACACTTTATAATAACTGCAAACTATGAAAAAGTGGTTGGTAATGCCAATGAATGTGGAAGTGATGCTTTCTAAATGATGAACAAAGTATTTAGTCATGCTTAATAATGTCTCATAGTTTGCAGTTATAAAGTGTTACCGTGAGTTTTGATAATGTGTAATAGTGGATAAAATGAAAACGTCTTCACTTTGCTTATAAAGATGTTTATACAGTATGTATAAAATATCATGTCAGGGCCAAGGTGAACACCCCTAAACCCCTTTCTGTCTAATGTAATTTTGACAGATCATATCAGTACAAGACGACAAGACGAGAGCATCAACAAAGATAACCAATGGTTTTAACCCTTTCATTACTGCGGTTACATCCATTCCATTCTGAATGCATTTCTGCAAAGTACAGTAATCCCTCACTATATCGCGCTTCGACTTTCGCGGCTTCACTCT
>JANRMT010062791.1:187313182-187340121 GCA_026402145.1 Polypterus bichir lapradei | reverse complement strand
ACTTTTTGGGTGCCATCTCTGCTCTCTCTAAGATCTTCCAAGTCCCCAAGTCAATCACACCACTGCCACCAAAAATGTCACAATCCTTCTACTAATGCAGATGGTCTGCTAGTAGTTTGGGAGCGACCAGGACTAAGGAGGTAATAAGAGAGGCACAAGAGAGGCAGATGTTAAAAAAAGGTCATTTTATTATTCCACTATAGAGTGGGAGAAAAAAAAAAACAGTTGCTGATATAAAAGATGCACAAAAAAAGTATAAATAATCCTGTGGCAAGACAAAATGTAATTATGAAGAAAAAAAAAGGAAAGACAAAAAATAGAAATTGGAAAACACAGAGGCTCTTACCCTAATATATATACAGTCAATTCCAGTTCATGTAAGGGCATCAGCAGCCTTAAAATAAAACAAAACTGGACTCTGTTTCAGTCCAAGTCAAAAGTACAACTCCTCAAAACAAATCTCAGGAGCCGTTTTTGTTCCTCAGGAGCCTAACCCACTCCTTTACATCAACCAGCAGCTCATCCACCAGGCACCTATTAAGTCTGGCACTACCTTACCCTTCTTAATTCTCTCCCAACGATCGTTCACCCTCTTGTGGCCACAACTGTCAACTGTACTTATAAAGCCTTTTCCATTACCAGGGTTGGCTTGCCTAAACATAGGGAGATACCATTTCAGGCCTGCCAGAGAAATCCTACACTTCAAGTATAGATCAAAATATCCGACAACAAAATACACATAATAAAACAATAAACAACAAAACAACAAAAATATTATACTAACCTCGAGGTAACTAAGATACAAATGGAAACAAAATGGTACACATACTCTACTAATCCTCCTATAGCTGTCTTTTGACCTTCCCAGGCACCCGTGACTGTGTTTAGCTTCTACACCACCTTTAAAACACCGGTCGGAAAAAGTGGTATGTTACGTGGCTTGCACCCGAAACAAACTGTGGAACATCCGAAAAAAAAAAAACGAAACAAATGACCTGAGGGTAAGTCCAAAAACCTCATTAAAGTAAAAAATGTTTTTCTTTTTTTTCCATTGTAAACTCCCTGGTATTTTGCTCATTCCAGTTTATACCTAAAACTTATTGAGAGTCTTGCCCCAGTATCTATCTGTACTTTAGTGTATTAGCGTCACGGTGTTTTATTCACCTCGTCTTTGCTCGAGAAGCTGTTGACTTGCTATTGCTGCACACTGTGTGATCTGCATTTCATGCAGAGCTTTGAACGTTTAAAAGCCTGTACAGCACCTGAATATCTCTTTTCGCTGTTCCGTTATTTCCCCACATTATATTTTCTGATTGTTTTCAGTAATGTAATCTTTACTCTCATTTTTTGAGACTTTCATATTTTCCTACTTCCATTATCTCTAACCTGCTGTGTATGTTTATCACAGGACTTGCGTGTGAAGTTTGTAAGTATGATGTGACATGTCCGTCTCATTGGAAGTGAAAGTCTCTCTGTCTCTCTTCAAAAGTTCAGGTCTCATCCTCGGGGAAAAAATTCTTGTCTCTTCGCAAGTTTTTTTTTTTTATAATAGAGAGATATATATGTATATATGTTGTCACAAACAAGAGCCATAGCAAGGTTTGGGGCAGCCACCCATATATTGTGTAACCCGGCTGTAAAATAGAAAAAACAAGGGATAGCACTGGTGTGCACTGGTGTGCACAGATCAGAGTCCAAAACAGAACTGTCCTCCTGCGGATGGGAGTGAGGGTTTATAGGGAGTCTTGGGGAAGTGATGTCGTCCTCTGGGCCGGGACAGTTAGTGACGTTGTCCTCAGGGCTGGGAGAGGAAGGGATGTGCTCAGAGTTAATGCATTAGAACTTGGTGGGATGTCCCAGGAAAGATCTGCAGAGAACTCAGAAAGAAAATTAGTGCACCACGCCGCCCCCTGGTCGGATGAGTCAGTACAATTCTCTAAGCCCTTTAGCTGCCGCCTACTCACATGTGTGAGTATATATAATCACTTTTCATTTATAAATCCTAATGAATATGATTTATAACGCACATGCACGCTCCTACAGTCCCACCCTGACTCACCCCAGAATTTCACCTGTTTGAATATGCAAATCAATATAAATAACTCCTTCCATTTCATGTTTTGTTAAAAGATAATGGCATAAAGTGAGGTCAGGTTAGGGAGCACTCACTGGTACAGTGCATTGCCACTCCCACCACACAATGAAACAACTTGGGATCCCAGTTTGCAACCCCCCAGACAGACAAGTGGTCCGGCAGGCATTACATGGGCGTCCCCTTGGCGTGGTCCACCCACTTGGGTCGTCAACAATGGTAACCCTTGGGGAATCACACCACATGGCCGAAGTGCTGTAACTGATGATCCCTCACAAAGCAGGTAATGTGTCTCATTTTGGACTCTGTAAGAAACTGCTTGTTTGACACAAAGTCAAGCCAGCATTACCCAAGGATTCCCTGAAGAGACACAGTACCAAAGGAGTCCAGTCTTCATCTCAGGTCACTGGATAGCATCCATGTCTCGCAACTATATAGCAATACAGGAAGCACCAGGACTCTAAAGACTTGGACCTTCATCCTTTTGCACATATATTGGGAGCGCCACACACCCCTTTCTTGTGACCTCATGACCCCCCATGCTCCCCCAATGTGTCTACTGACTTCATAGGAAAAGTCACGAGAGACATGAATGTCACTGCTAAGGTATTCGATGTGGTTAACATTGTCTCCGCAGACAGACACACTGCTGACGGCTGTGCCCAAAAGGTCAGTAAAGGCCTGGACCTTTGGTTTTTATCCAGGACACTCGCAAGCCCAGACACTCAGTCTTGATCAGAGCCATGATTCATTAAGCAAAGATCACAGCAAAGGCAAGATAAGTTAATCTTTCTTCGCCAACAGATGCCCCACAGCCACTGCACCCCATTACCCTGCCTAACACCCAGTCCATGCAAGTATTGAACAAAGTAGAACATACCCCTGACAAACTCCAGAATTAACTAGGAAAAATGCAGAGGTTCTGCCTCCACTCTGCACAGTACTCACAGTACCAGTGAACAGACTGACCATGACATCCAGCAACTTTGTGGGGATCCCGCAAAGTCTCGGGATTTCCCACAAAGCAACTAGATCAACTCGATCAACTCAACTGAATGCATTAAGAATATTGTCAACAGCTGCAAATAAACTTTTCACGTTTTGCACTCAATGAGAACACACAGTGCTAGAATTCGATGGTAGACTTCTTAGGTGTGAAACTACACTGCTCTGGTCAATGGTAGGTGAGCAAATGATCATGGATCTGATAAAGGCTGACCCTAGGGAGGACCTTACCTGGCACCAAGCAGTGTTATCCCTCTGTAGTTGCCACAATCCAGGTGATCACCCTTCCCTTTCAAGATAGGGACAACAAAGCCCATTTTCCATTCAGCTGGCATGATGCCAGACTCCCAAGCCTTTACCACCAGCCTGGAGAAGTTCACCCCGGATACAATAGATCCCTGCAGCCTTCCCTACTATCAGCTGGTTCACTACTTGTGCAATCTCAGTGAGACTGGGTGGTTCACAGCTAATTGGACGATCAGCCTCAAGAACCATGGACCCAGAGATGTCTAATGTCCTAGCTGAAGGATCAGTTTTAAACAGTTGCTCAAAGTAGCCAGCCCAGCGGGTCACAACTGCAGCGTTATCCATTACCTGCCCTGACTATAACTCTCCAAGAATCAGATTTGGATGTGATTAATGCTTCAATTCCTCTGTAAGCAGGATGTGGGTCACCAGACCACAGATGGTGTGTCACTTGTCCACAGATTCACAAACTGACCACTTATAAAGACCCTGCAGTTCCTTAGGACCAACCAATGTCTGCCCGCAAGGATGTGATTTCAGCGCACCATCAGTATTGGATTGCCAAGTCCAACGATGCGGCTCAGGGTGCTGGAACCAGGATCCAGTGATCTGCAACCACTGACCTTTTGCAAAGTCAAAGAACGAGCCGCTTTCACCACAGTTGCCACACCAATGGGGACCAGCACAATCCTCATAGCCCACCATGTCATTGTCACCTCGCGGGCACCCATCAACCACAAAGTGAAGTTGGCGAGCAGAATGTCTCCTTCACCGAGACATCAGTCACCGCAGCCAGAGCAGACACTGAGACAACAGAAAAGGCACCCAGAGCGTCCCTTAATCTGAGTCTCATAATACGCTTATTGAAAGTAGTGACATCGCCACAGATATAGCTACTCCCTGAGTATGAGTTGAGGAGAAGAACTGACAAGTTAGTCTTCTCCGAAGTTCTGCCTGTGCCATGCGCCAGTCCAGGTAAGATTGAGGAGATTAGAAGGTTTAATGCGTGGCTCAAATCTTGGTGCAGGGTGGAAGGGTATAGGTTTATGGGGCATTGGGACTCCTTTTGGAACAGATGGGACTTGTTCCGCCACAACGGGTTACATCTGAATTGGAGGAGCACCAATGTATTGGGGAGGCGTATGTGTAGGCTAGTCGAGGATTTAGGGGTCAGGGAGTTTAGGACAGGCCAGGTTTAGATCTATACATGGAAGAACAAACAATGGTGTAGAAAAAAAATGCATAGTAATGTAAATTCTAAGCAAACATTTAAATGTAGGAGGAGTAACACATTAAAAATAGCTTGTCTTAATGCTAGAAGTATCAAAAATAAGGTAAGTGAGTTGGAGTTGTATGTAGCAGAGCATAATTATGATATTATAGCAATTACGGAAACCTGGTTAAATAACAAAGATCGGGATGAGTGTAACATAGAGGGATACACATTATTAGGAAGGATAGACAGAACAGAAAAGGAGGCGGGGTTTCTGTTTATGTCAAACAGAATTTAAATGTAAGTCCTCTTCAGTTGGATGATGAGCCCCATCTTAGTGAGGACGTGTGGCTTCGCCTGGAAAATATTAGGGAAAGAGGTCTTATTTTAGGAATGTGTTATAGACCTCCCAATTCAGACAGTAATTTCAACACACATCTTTTTAGTAATATCAAAACGGCAAGTTTACAGGGAGATATTATAGTCATGGGGGACTTTAATTATCTGAATATTAACTGGGATAACCTTGCAGATGGAGGAGCACAAGAGTTTTTAGAAGTAATCAGCGACTGTTTTTTAACACAGCATGTTAAAGGGCCAACACAGGGTGAAGCCGGTCTGGATTTAGTATTCTGTAATAATCAGGATAGAATTGAGGGTGTAGAGGTGATTGGACCACTAGGGTCATGTGACCATAATGTCATACAATTCTCAGTATTTTGTAAGAGTGCAGATGCAAAGACTAAAATTGTTAAGTTGAACTTTGGTAGGGCTAATTTTGAGCAGATGCGACAAAGTCTAAGTAGGATAGACTGGGATAAGCTTTTAAGTGTGGAGACAGTCGAGGAGCAGTGGAGCAGGTTTAAAAATGTTTTACATGTAATGCAGGACAGATACATACCTAAATTTGGAATTAATAGGAAACTAAAAAAAACTCCACGGTGGATTAATAAAGATTTAAAAAATAAGTTGCAAAGGAAAAAACTGCTTTATAAGGCATATAAGACTAATGACTGCAAAGTGAATCGTAGAGCGTATGAGAACATGAGGGAAATCATTAAGAAGGATATCAGGGAGGCTAAAAGAAAGTTGGAGAGGAATATAGCAGATAAGGCGAAAGACGACCCTAAGAGATTCTTTCAGTATTTTAGTAGTAAAAGAACAGTCAAGGAGGAGGTGAAGTGCATCAGGATCAGTAAAGGGGAATTAAAAGATACAGATAATGAAATAGCGGATGCCCTAAACTTACATTTTTCTGAGGTGTTCACAAGTGACCAAGTGGATAACCTCCCAGAGGTAACAGGGACTGCTAAGGAGGTACTGAGGGATTTGGAAATTGTAGAGGGAGAAGTGCTGCTCAGATTACATAAGTTGAAATCAAACAAATCAGCAGGACCAGGTAATATTTATCCTCTTGTTCTTAAGGAGGCTAGTGAGGCTTGACACGTATTTTTAGGAAGTCACTGCGCACTGGAGAGATTCCGAAGGACTGGAAAATGCCAAATATCATCCCATTATATAAAAAAAGTGACAGGGCAGATCCAAGCAAGTACAGGCTAGTAAGCTTAACATGCATCACTGGAAAATTAATGGAAGGAATTATTAAGGATAAGATTGAGCAACACCTGGCAAGGACAGGAGTTATTAGGAACAGTCGGCATGGGGTCAGAAGAAGGAGGTCGTGTTTTACTAACAGGCTGGAATTCTATGAGGAGGCAACAAAAGGATACGATCAGAGTGGAGCAGATGATATTATTTATCTGGACTTTCAGAAAGCATTTGATAAGGTGCCACATGAGAGGGTGGGCATCAAACTAAATGAAGTGGGAGTTCAGGGTGATGTTTTTAGATGGGTGCAGAATTGGCTCAGACACAGGAGGCAGAGGGTGATGGTGTGAGGAACCTCATCAGAACTGGCCGATGTTAAGAGTGGTGTTCCACAGGGGTCAGTGCTAGGGCCGCTGCTATTATTAATATATATAAATGATTTAGATAGGAACATAAGTAACAAGCTGGTTAAGTTTGCAGATGATACCAAGATAGGTGGATTAGCAGATAATTTGGAATCCGTTATATCATTACAGAAGGACTTGGATAGCATACAGAATTGGGCAGATTTGTGGCAGATGAAATTTAATGTCAGTAAATGTAAAGTATTACACATAGGAAGTAAAAATGTTAGGTTTGAATACACAATGGGCGGTCGGAAAATCGAGACTACACCTTATGAGAAGGATTTAGGAGTCATAGTGGACTCTAAGCTATCAACTTCACGACAGTGTTCAGAAGCCATTAAGAAGGCTAACAGAATGTTAGGTTATATAGCGCCTTGATGTGTGGAGTTCAAATCACAGGAGGTTCTGCTCAACCTTTATAACACACTGGTGAGGCCTCATCTTGAGTACTGGGTGCAGTTTTGGTCTCCAGGCTACAAAAAGGGCATAGCAGCGCTAGAATAGGTCCAGAGAAGAGCGACTAGGCTGATTCTAGGGCTACAGGGGTTGAATTATGAAGAAAGATTAAAAGAGCTGAGCCTTTACAGTTTAAGCAAAAGAAGATTAAGAGGTGACATGATTGAAGTGTTTCAAATTATGAAGGGAATTAGTTTGATGTCGTCCGTTGCGAGAGATGGATGTCTGAAGCGGAGATCCGCTAGAAGCGGTGTTATTTTTCATATTATTGCTTATTATCCTGAGATATCCTGTATTTATCCAAACTGAGGGGCACTACTACAGTATATGCAAGCATATATAAACATGGCCAACAAGAAATGGGGTCCTAAAGAACCAAAAACTAAAGTTACATCCAAGCTAAGGTCGGCAAGCCCAAGTTCAAGGTACGGCCTTTCAGAGACTGACCTGGATCAGATGGGTGAAAGCCCAGACTCCTTGGCTTTTGCTGAGAGTGAAATGGGGAGCAAATATACGAGTGTGAGTGAAGTAGGTCTCGATAGCTCGCCGATTAGAGAAGATCACCAGAAACTGTAAAAGGCCTTGCAGTCCGCAGTTTCAACTACTCCACGCAAGCCGGGAACATCAGGAACATCGAGGACACCAGCTACAATAGAGCCTGCCGCCTCACCTACGCTGCAGGAAAGCAGAATTGATCTGTCTGAACTGAAGGTGATGATCGCTGAGCTCATGCAAGAGATAAAGAAAAATATAAACAAAAGCGAGAAGGCAAATGAGAAGGCAAGGGAAAAGGCAAATGAGAAGCTGCGACAGGAGTGGCAACAGGATAATAAAGACTTGGAGAAACGCATGTGTGTACTCTTTGAGGCAGCCTTTAAAGATATGCTGGGTAAAATTGAAGAGCACATTCAGGAAACCTCGACCTGATCAACTGGAGGATGTCAAGGAGACATTCACGACTCGGATTGAAACAGCCGAAAATCTAGCTGCCAGTGCTGAAGAAAAAGCAACAACTGTCAGCTCCAAATGCAAAAAACTCGGAGACAGACTTGCTGCTTGGAAGATGGAAGCAGAAGAAATAATATTAGAATTGAAGGTCTACCTGAGAATCGAGAATGTCCAAACCCAGTGAAATTCACAGCCAAACTATTTTCTAAAATAATTGGAGAGGACAGATTCTGAGATAGCAGCGGCTTATCGCGTACGCGGATCAAATACCATTAGACCTAGATCTTTTATTATTCGCTTTGAGAGATTATTATTTAAGCTAGAGGTGATGGCACTCCTCAGACACAAGCAAGAGATTATATATGAAAATAACTACATTCGTATCTTCCCTGATTTCTCTCCAGCAACAGCTACTAAACGTGCAGCCTTCTACAACATTAAACAGCAGTTACGGCAAGCCAATATCAAATACAGCCTCTTGTATCCTGCCAGACTGAAAGTGGAATTGCAGGGTCAATTCTGTCTTCGCTAGCAAGGAAGAAGCAGAAAAGGAATTAAGAAAGCTGATCCCGGAACTATTCTGAAACATAATAGTGAGTCATGGATGTTAATGATATAGCAAGGATTTATTTGTTAAGATACGGGTTTTTATCATTATATATCCTCATTATTACTCATTATTACTCGGACGCTATCTGTTTATGTTTTAATTACAGTTATAGACGTTTGTGCTTAATTCCTTTTTTTTTTTTTTGATCTAATTATTTTCTCTCTACCCTAAACGAGACTGTTCAACATCACACCTTTGGTTTATTGTTATTGCTATTATTGCATTAAGACTTATTATGCTTATTCTGGACCACTTTCTAACACCATTCCCCGGGTTTATTATCCGGGTGTATTATCTTAATACACTAAGATTGCTGAAGATTATATATATTCTAAGTGCACAGTTTGTTAATGATTAAATTTTAGGCATATAGTGTTTAGACTATATTGGTAATATATATCTCTATTTTTTTTTTATCCTAAAACGCTGCTTCGTGGGGGCTTGTTTTGCTTTGGACGTGCTCTGTCTCTGGGTATGTCAGAGGACCTGGACTGTGTGAAGTGGGGTCCAGCCTCACGTGGGGAGGCAAAATGGGAGTGTGGGGGGTTAACGGGGGAGAGAAAGAGAGCAGGCTAGATCTATACCTAATCTATCCTTTTAATCTTTATAATTATAACTACCAACATAATAATAGGCTGCATGGTAATAACTCTTGGGGAAATAGGAAATTAAAGCTGAAGCTATTTCACTTCCAGTTAAGACTATAAAATGACACCAAAAATTCAGAATCAATGTCTCCATGATGGGACAGTTAACTTCGTGAGCTGGAATGTTAAAGGCCTGAATCACAAATTTAAAAGAAAGAAAGTACTCTCTCACATAACAGGTTTAAACGCTAAAATAGTATTTTTACAGGAGACCGACTTACTAAGCAAGGATCAGTTCCGGCTGCAAAAGGACTGGACTGGCCAAATGTTCCATTCTAGTTTTACAAAGAAAACTAGAGGTGTGGGAATTCTCATACATAGAACAGTCCCATTTGTAGCATCAGATGTAGTATTGGATCCTGAAGGAAGATATGTGATGGTCATGGGAGACTTATCTAACTGTTAAATGATTTTGATAAGTGCTTATGCACCTAATGTTGATGATAAGGAATTTATACAAAATTTATTTGCATCCATTCCCAATCTGAACACTCATAAAGTTATAATGGCTTTAATTGTGTTTTAAATCCACTCTTAGATAGGACTTCTACCACAGGGGGGACAACATCTAACACTGCAAAGATAATTACAAAGTTTATAACTGACCACAACTTATCAGACCACTGGAGGTTTTTAAACACAAACTCAAGAACATATTCTTTGTACTCACCAGTACATCATTGCTATTCAAGCACTGATTATTTCTTTATAGATAATAATTTCTTGCCTACAATTAAATCTTTCAAGTACGATGCTATTGTTATTTCTGACCATGCACCTCTGATCTTGGAGCTAAAGTTACTAAGCCCCACACACTCACCACGCAGATGGTGTCTCAACCTGCTTCTATTAGCAGACGAGAATTGTACTGAATTTATATCCAAACAGATTAGTTTCTTCCTAGAGACAAATACATCCTCAGAGATTTCTGCAGGAATACTCTGGGAAACTCTTAAGGCCTTCTTAAGAGGACAGATTATCTCATATCTTTCCCACAGAAATAAATTAGAAACCAAGAAAGTAGCAGAGATAAATTTTGCACAAACATTAGGAAGTCTTTCTTTACACAAAGAACAATAGACACTTGGAATAAGCTACCAAGTAGTGTGGTAGACAGAAAGACTTTAGGGACTTTCAAAACTCGACTTGATTTTTTTTGGAAGAAATAAGTGGATAGGACTGGGGTGCTTTGTTGGACTGAATAACGTGTTCTCGTCTAGAGTGTTCTAATGTTCTAATGACAGCACCACACCAGTTCCAATCCCCAACAAGCCTGACCTCATTGGCTCTCTGGCGGTTTTGACTATTGCGGGGATGAGGCTCCCAATGGCTTCATAATGCGAGCAGCCTTTCTTCCTTCGTGTGGCTGCAGCAGAGTTACTCCCACAGAGAGCAGAAAGGAGTCCTGTCTGCCGTTTCAGAGCTGCGTGAAGTTTGTTTTATGGTGGCTGGAGTGCCAATCCTGCCACCAGCTTTTAAATTTTTCCTGCAAGCTGGAGGACCACTTGCAGGGCTGGATGCAGTTTAACATCATACCTAGGACAAACGGCAAAAGCACGTGATAAAAAAGAATTTCAGCAAAATTGAAATGGAGGTCCTGCTTAGTGACGTGGAAGTAAGGAAGAATGTACTATTTGGTGGCTTGGTATTAAACAACAAAAGGAAACTGATGGTGCGGCATAACGTGGGAAAGACACTCAAAAATTCAGGATCAAAAAGTTACACAAGTTTGAGAGTTCCTTGATAAAAGACAATTTTTTTAGTTCAATAAAGGGTCAATATGAAAGAAAACTATACTCCTTAAAAAATTGTGACATAAAATACCAATTAATAGAATGGAATAGCACTGCACACATTCAGCAGAATGGCTGCCATTTGTAATGATGTACTTTATGGTTTAGTTTTGAAATGTGTTCCCGAGTGTCTCGAAAAAATCAATTAAATACATTTTATTATTAGTGTTCTTTTAATTATTTACTGCTATAATGTACTTTGGAGTTACAGAGGAACCTCCATTGTGGAGCCAGACTCTTCCTCCTCACTTCATGCCAGAACTCGACTCATGCAAGGTTAGTTTTCTTGGTGGTTTTTGTATTACAGATTTTTCAAAGGTTAATTTTTCAGTTCGTAGCGTAAATTGTTGCAATGCTAATTTTCTCTTTTTTCAAATGTTCGCTTTTTTCCCTGTGCTTAAAACTCATTAAAGTGTTTACAGATGGAGTTGTTCATAGTGTGATTTGTTGACATGTTACTTTTCGCTTTTTTCTAATGTTCCTTTTTTTCCGCTGTGCTTAAAACTCATTTTAAAAAAGTGTTTACAGTGATCGGGCTGTAAGGCTAAAATAGCGTGATCTTGTCACTTTTTTGGTTGCTTGTGGTTGGTTTTTAAATTAAAGTTCGGATTTGTTCAAATGTTCCCCACTGTTCAGAGAGAGAGAGAGGGAGCGGGCGAGCGCAGAGAGAGAGCGAGCGCGTGCTGCTGATAGAGGGGGGGTGAGGGGGGAGGGGGGGTGTGGTACAGAGAGAGCGTGAGCGAGATTCAAACCCGTCATTGTCCTGGTAGAACCTCAGACGCTACACACTCCATTTCAAACATTCACTGCTGGTTTATCAGATCGCGACGTCTGCTGCAGCCCACACACCACAAAATGACGCAGCACTCCATGTGCCTTTTCAAAGGCCGACTCTGCAGAATCACAAACTTCTACAGACTGCAGATGTGAATTGTACATTAAACGCGACTTCAAATGGCTCATCTTCGACTTCTGTCATATTATCTGAAAGTGACTTAAGAATTTCTACTTTTTTAAAAATGAATAAACTATCACATACACGGTGGCTTCTACAACAGTTTCAGGGAAATATTTTTTTCTTCTTAAAATCTAAACTTACTCACAAACGGATTACTTCTTTATTGGTGTTAATTTGTTACAAAGTGTTAAAGCTTGCAAATAGAGGATATATTATTGTAAAGATAATTCATAATATTATGTCAGAATAATTTTAAAATATAGAAACAAATTATATGCAGCCTTTCAGAGTCACAGCAAGTTTGGTCGACAAGGTCAGAAACTGTCAGTGTACGCTGTCACACATGTGCACCTGGAGGACAACCTTAGGGATCCTTTAATGGCAGTTACACTCTGCCTAATGACTTCTCTCTTCCTCCTTCTGTAAAAAAGATGAAGGCTCTTCTATCCGTGATATCGCTTCAGGTTTCCAGTCTCCTGAACCTGACCCTTCCAGTTGGCTGCCATGATAACCGGTATTGTCACCACCCTTAGCAGTCTGAAGAAGGCTTCATTATGAACAGGTCATTGTTTTCTATTTTTCCATTTTTTTTTTTCTTTCTGTTTTTGGCCATCAAAAATATGAGGTTCACCTAACTGCCCAAACTCTTGATGTGTTCCTGTGTCTTATTACAATGCTTAGTCTGGTTAGGCCTCTCCTGGCAGCATTTGGCACAAGGCATGAAACCAGTCTGGACAGACAGCACCTTCATCAACACCCACAGTGGGTGAATAGACAACTGACAATTACCGTGACACACACACGTCTGAAGAACATGGAGGAGACCCCATAGATGTTCTCTTGATCCACCCTTCATAACAAGCACCACAAATATTTAGCAGAATCATCCATAAGAGGCTTATCATAGTGGTCTGTAGGATGACATTGGAGATCAAGAAGAGGAAGAGAGTGAGGGCAGAACCAAGGATCAAATGGTGGAAGTTGAAAAAGGAAAACTTCAAGGTTGAGTTTAGTGAGAAGGTGAGAGAGGCACTGGGTGGCAGTGAAGATTTACCAGACAGTTGGGAAACTACAGCAGATGTAATAAGGGTGACAGCAAGAAGGGTGCTTGGCGTGATATCTGGAAAGAGGAAAAGGAAACCTGGTGGTAGAATGGGGAAGCACAGGAGAGTATACAGAGGAAGAGGATGACAAAGAAGAAATGGGATAGAGAGAGAGATGTGGAAAGTAGACAAGAGTACAAGGAAATAAGGTGCAAAGTGAAGAGAGAGATGATGAAGGCTAAAGAAAAGGTGTATGATGAGTTGTATGAGAGGTTGGACACTAAGGAAGGAGAAAAGGACCAGTGGGCTAGACAAAGTGACCGAGCTGGGAAAGATGTGCAGCAGGTTAGGGTGAAAATGGATAAAGATGGAAACGTACTCACAAGCGAGGAGAGTGTGTTGAGAAGATGGAAAGAGTACTTTGAGAGGCTGATGAATGAAGAGAACAAGAGAGAGAAGAGGTTGGATGATGTGGAGATAGTGAATCAGGAAGTGCAACGTATCAGCATAGAGGAAGTAAGGACCGCTATGAAGAGGATGAAAAATGGAAAGGCTGTTGGTCCAGATGACATACCTGTGGGAGCATGGAGGTGTTTAGGAGAGATGGAGTTTTTAACCAGATTGTTTAATGAAATCTTGGATAGTGAGAGAATGCCTGAGGATGTGTACTGGTGGTGATATTTAAGAAGAAGGGGGATTTGCAGGACTGCAATTACTACAGAGGAATAAAACTGATGAGCCACAGCATGAAGTTATGGGAAAGAGTAGTGGAAGCGCAGTTAAGAATTGAGGTGATGATTAGCGAGCAGCAGTATGGTTTCATGCCAAGAAAGAGCACCACAGATGAGATGTTTGCTCTGAGGATGTTGATGGAGAAGTTTAGAGAAGGCCAGAAGGAGTTGCATTGTGTCTTTGTGGACCTGGAAAAAGCATATGACAGGGTGCCTCGAGAGGAGCTGTGGTATTGTATGAGGAAGTCGGGAGTGGCAGAGAAGTATGTAAGAGTTGTACAGGATATGTACGAGGGAAGTGTGACCGTGGTGAGGTCTGCAGTAGGAGCGACAGATGCATTCAAGTTGGAGGTGGGATTACATCAGGGATCGGCTCTGAGCCCTTTCTTATTTGCAGTGGTGATGGACAGGCTGACAGATGAGATTAGACAGGAGTCCCTGTGGACTATGATGTTTGCTGATGACATTGTGATCTGTAGAGAGAGTAGGGAGCAGGTTCAGGAGACCCTGGAGAGATGGAGATGCTCTGGAGAGGAGAGGAATGAAGGTCAGCAGGAACAAGACAGAATACATGTGTGTAAATGAGAGGGAGGTCAGTGGAATGGTGAGGATGAGGGGAGTAGACTTGGTGAAGGTGGATGAGTTTAAATACTTGAGATCAACAGTACAGAGTAATGGGGATTGTGAAGAGAAGTGAAGAAGTGAGTGCAGGCAGGGTGGAGTGGGTGGAGAAGAGTGTCAGGAGTGATTAGTGACAGACGGGTAAGAAGGAAAAATGTGGCTATTTCTTCTAAGGAAACTGAATTGTTTAAAAAAGAAAAATAAAACAATTAAGATACTTTTAATAAGTCTTATTATTGAATCAGATGTGATATTTGCTGTGTTATTAAGCAGCACGGTTGTGTAGTGGTAATGCTGCTGCCTTACTATAAAGAGGGCAGGGTGCTCATCACCAGTCCTCCCAACATGGAGTCTGCGTGTTCTCCTCGTGTCCTAAGGGGTTTCCTCAGGGTGCGCTGGCTTTCTTCCACAATCCAGAGACATGCAGCTAAGGTGGATCGTGGATGCTAAAGTGGATTCATGCGATTCTTGTAAATATTGGAAGATCTGACCAACAGAATGACACACTTTTTTACCTTTCACTGAAAAATATGGAGGAGTAGAGCAGAGGATTGGTAATGCTAAACTGGCCTGTGTATGTGTGTGTCTGTGTTCACCCTGTGATGGAGTGGCGTCCTGTCCAGTGATTGTTCCTGCTTTGTGCCCAGTGCTTACTATGATTGGCTTCAGCTACCCTGTGACCTGCTCAAAATGAGTGGAATAAGAAAATGGATGATGAAAGCTGTTTAGTGAATCTTAAGATAAAAAATAAAACCTGTGTGACTAACAACATTAACATGAGCTGTGAAAGTGGGGGTCCACAGCAGCCTTCTGTCACTGACTGCCATCACAAACAAGTGGTAAAGAAGACCAATTCGATTCTGTCACACAGCAGCCATCCCCTGTCACCAATGTGTCACTTGTGGTCGTCAAGCTGCTGATTTAGGGTCTCAAGTGGAAGACCCCTAGACTGAAGTCCTCTTTTATCTCAGAGCTATCAGCTTTCTGAATTATAGAAACGGTGTTATTTGTTATTATTGATCAAGAATCGTTATTCTGATTTGTAGAAGTCTTATGGTGTGTGCACTGATTACAACAATGGTTGTCATGTGTGGTCCCTTTTATTATTTTCTTGTCTTTATTTAACAATGTCCTACTTTTCACACATTCCTGCTGCTCACAGATTTCCCTCTGGGATAATAAAAGTCTTCAGCCGTCCTGAAGAGTAAAAGCCACACATGCAAAGAGAGAACATGGAAATTCAACACCGACAGTGACCGGCGAAGGACTGGGACAAGAACATTAAATCAAAAGGGCAGAAGTGCGGACCACCACATCATAATACCTCCTGAATAAACACACAAGGGGGTCTGAAATGAGGGGGCAACTCTTAAAGTGGAACAAGTAAAGCATCAGCTGAGCAGAGCAGAAATAAAGGAGCTGAGAGTCCATCAGGAATCGTCTTATACAGTGCAGACCATAATACCTTAAAACACAATTTATAGGTCACGATTACTGGCGTACTCATACCTCATTTTAAAAAATAAAGAAATAAATTCATTTTTTCATAAAAAGGTGGTTTTGTTTTGCATAATGCATTGTTTTACATTTCAGCTGCTTGCTGTTCTCATCACCACAGAGGTCCATTTTGTCTCCTCAGGTCCACCATAAAGGGATGAAGCAGACATGGAGCAGACAATCCAGAGGCTAAACCTCCACCAAAGCACTGAGTGCTCGTCAATCACAGGCCACGGGGACAACAAAAGAACTGCAGACATTTATCAGGCTGCTTTGGAGCGGAGAGGCCGCCATGAAGGCTCTGCATGGACACATTGAAGGGTCAGTCGCTCAGCGGCCTTTTGATTCTCAGCATTGGCTTTACGTCTTCATGGATTATTGATGTGTTTTATTGTGTGCCGTGGATTGTTATAATGTAGGAGTTGAACTTGAACACTGGTTTGAGGGGCTCCTAACATGTGATGCAGTTGAATTGTTTAAAGGAACTCAGCTTCATGATTTGCTGGATCTGTGCTGAGTCTCATATTCTTCTCAGCTTATGCTTACAGGCTGAAAGTGTTATTTTGATATTCACTATGATAATGGTTTGAATTATTAAGAAAAGGCATTTTAGGTGAATTTATAAAAAGAAAGAAGAAAAAGTCATCTTTAAACTGCGCTGCTTGCTCTGTTGTTCTGCTCAGACCAAGTTTCCTGTTGACAGACCCGCCTGAACAGAAGGAAACATAAAGTCACCCAAAGGGCTGAGAACGACATGGACGTGCCTGTCATGTGCGGAGTGAACTTCTAAAAACACCTAAACAGTCACAGACTCCTGAGTTAACAGGACGGTCAATCAGCCGAGTGGGCCGCGTGACCATCTAAGGTCTCGATGTTTTGTGACGTCCTGTTAGCAACTGGATAAACCAATCAGGTTAAAGACTTTCTGATTATGTAATGAACTCCTTGGCATTGTGATCTAATCAATGAAGAGTATAAACAGAGTGAGACAGGCGCCTCTCCTTTGTAACACTCGCTAATAAGGTGCTTGTGCTCCTACTGAGAGACGGAGATAAGAAAGAAGACTGACTGACGCTTTTCTACTGAGTTTTATTGGCTAAACGGGACACCCATAGTGGGGTGCTGGTAAATATGCATCCATCCATCCATTACCCAACCCGCAATATCCTAACTACAGGGTCACGGGGGTCTGCTGGAGCCAATCCCAGCCAGCACAGGGCGCAAGGCAGGAAACAAACCCTGGGCAGGGCGCCAGTGGTAAATTTCTTAAACAATAAATCACAATAGTTTTCATTATTTACTGATAATGCCAAAGTAATAACAGAGAATCTCACATCCACCCTTGCAGAATCACTAAAATCTGACAAAGAGACAACTTGAACAATGTTAATGAAATAAAGAGAGAAATGTCTGCATGAAAATTTTGTGCTAAATTTGAACACAAATACTTTACTGCAGCAACCCTACTTGACAGGAGAGCAGTGAGGATTATAAAGACAATTCAAAATCATTTAAAATATTATTAAACGGTGTGAATAAAGATCAAATTATTTAGAACCAAATGAAATTCCTTTATTAAAGGTTTAACTTTTGCTATTTTTATAGAATTGAGCACAATGCTGTTCTCTGAAGCATTAATTGTGTTCAGTATGAGGTGAGCAGCTGCGGCTAATGAGACTTCACAAATATTAACAAATGTCAGTCTAAAGCAGCAAATCTTACGTTTAATTGTGGACATCAAACCTCATTTGACCTTCTCAGTCGTCCATTTCAGTTCCTTACAGTCACCTGAGTGTCATTTAGTGAGCCAGCAGTGTGAGGAGTGAAGGCCGACTGCTCCGTCTGCACTCGTCTGTCATCTGCTGCCTTATTGAGGAGGAGTGCAGATTAAAGTGCAGGAATAGGAAACATTAACTTCAAGATTGAAATGTAAATTAAAATTATAAAGGATCAAGTATTCTGTAGGATTTGATTATTAAACAAATCACAGTTTTGTTGCTGAACAGAATTTCAGCCGTTGTCTGAGCTCTGCTGTGGAGTATTGAGCTGTGAAATCTGAAAGTCTCTGTAAATTGTAACTCCAGATGTTAAAAGATATTTATATTTACAGATTTTCAGTAAAATTAAAAAAAAAAAATACTTAGGAAGTTATGATAAAATAAATAATTCTATCCAAAAATAATGGAAAATACAATAATTATTTTACAAGTTACCAAGAAACCCTGAAGAGTTTATATGAATTGCCAGGAATCTCCTACATTTTCAGTTCTGTTTATTACACATTCAAAAAAGATTTTTATCAAAATAATTGTGTTGAAATAAGCAATACTCAAAACAGTCCACAGTTTACATGAATAGAGTACAATTTTAACAAAAACAGCCTTAAAAATAATACAGCAAATATAAAATGATTGTATTCTTAAAAACTATGTCTGAGTATTACACTGCTGCTATGAAGAATGAGAAAAATAATTATTTGATTATTTGATTTGATTATTAAACTAGCCAATCCGCTTTATCCTAATTACAGGGTCACGGGGGTCTGCTGGAGTCAATCCCAGCCAACACAGGGAGCAAGGCAGGAAACAAACCCTGGGCAGGTTGTCAGTGGTAAATTTCTTAAACAATAAATCACAATAGTTTTCATTATTTACTGATAATGTCAATGAAATAACAGAAAATCTCACATCCACCCTTGTAGAATCACTAAAATCTGCCAAAGAGACAATCCGCCAAACAGCCTTAAAAATAATACAGCGAATATAAAATGATTGTATTGTTAAGAAATATGTCTGAGTATTATACTGCTACTATGAAAAATAAGAAAAAGGAATATTGTAAAAATAGTTTAAAATATCTAAAACAGATACCTTTGCATTTTTTTCTTTAACATTTACAGTAAATTGAGCACTGAAGAAGCTGAGCTAAATATTTTACATGTCAGGATGATTTTAAGTGCTTTTCGGAACCAGGAATAAAGAAAAGCGTAAAGAATTGGATTAACTCCAAAGCTCACTTCACTTACCAACACAAAGACATTCCTGATGATACGCGTGATTAGGTTAATTCTATCAGTAAAAAAATTATATATATTGATAGGCAGCCAGCAGATAATAAAAGCCCCCACGACTACTCCTAATGTTTTTGCGGCTTTTCTTTCAGACGGTTTTGATATTTTTCTGTCACTCACCTCCTCAGTTTGGCTCTTTTCTATCATACAGTTGATGGCTCTTGAATGGCTTCTTGCAACTACAAATATTCTGATATAAAAACCAATCATTAGTGAATAAGGAATAAAAAAAAATATGAATAAATCAAAAATGATCATTTCATAATAAGTGTATACTGCACAAGCTTGTTCACAACGCTCTGTTTCAATATCACTAAGACATAAAAGTATAAGTGTAATGAAAAGTGCAAACAGCCACACTCCAGCAATGCTGATCTTTGCAGCAGTCAAAGTTATTTTCGAGCTGTAAAAGAAAGGATGGCAGACAGCAATGTAGCGATCAATGGATATTAACACCACATTATATATCACAGATATGCCAAGAATATTTGAAAGTGCCTGATACAAATAACAATAAAGAATTCCAAAGTACCAGCAAGTTTCAATTGAGCTAATCAAAGTCATGGGCATCACAAAGAAACCCACCAAGAAATCGGCCGCTGCGAGTGAAAGGATCAAAAGATTAGTTGGCGTGTGCAGCTGAACAAAATGAGAAATAGAAATGATGACAAGAAGATTTCCAAAGACTGTCGAGAAAAGCAAAAGACACGAGAAAGTGTAATAAGGTCCATAAACTTCAGTTTCAAAAATCAGTTTAACACAAGATGCATTACTGTGAGGAAAGCACAGACCAGTTTTCACTTCTTTAAACTCCATGTGTGTCCCTGACTGAGCCGTCCTGCCTGCACACTGAGATGTTTATACACTGAGGTCCTGCGACTGCCATATTCTCTCTGCTGACGTAATTCACATGAGGCGTCTCTCTGCTGTGTTCCTTCACAAATTCTCTCAGGATGTTTGTTTGTTCATTTCAGTTCTTACTCACTAATGAGTTCATCAAATCTCAGATGTCTTCATTATATTTGTTTGTCATGAGCCGCTCAGGGCTGCGGTGGTCTCTCCTCACAGCTCCACAGTGGTCAGTTGCTGGCTCTCTGCAGTTTCCTTCTTCTCCTCTGTCTGCTGTTTTTGTTTTTTTGTTCTCAGTCACTTTGACTTTCTTTCATCATCACAGCGAGCAGCACATTAAATCAGCAGGTTCAGATGAGCTGAGGTTGTGCCCAGTGGTGGTCTGACACTCCATCCTGTGCTGTGCTGCTCAGAGCCCCTCTGACTCCTACATGGAGTGTGCTGGACCACCCTGTGCTCATGAGAGGCCCTCACACACACACACACACACACACACACACACACACACACACACACACACACATACAGTGTACAGTAACAGCTGTGTGTTTTTGTCTTTTCCGGACCCTCACATTAAATTCCAGACAGTATTCCCCCCGTTGCTCTCTGTCAGTCTGATGTTGTGCTGATTGTCTTTGTCTGATTTACTGGATGTCTTTCTTTTCTTAAATCCTCAAACACACAACATGCATTTCTCTGTGCCAGTGGTGGCAGGTAAACTCCTGGAATTTAAATGCAGCAGTGCTAACTGCTGTGGTTTTTTATTTTGAACATTGGGAGGTAAATTCTAAAATGAAAATGCAGTCTCTGTTTTGCAATTTCAGTTTCAGCCTGGAATGAAGCAATAAAGCTACAAAAATGAAAGTAAAATGTATTTCCACTTTACATTTTAATTTTCAAGTTCTCAACATGCAAAAAGCTCGGATCAGTGAGTGGGGCTTTGCACCTCGATTTCCCACAAACCACAATTCTTTGTCGTTCGTCGCTGTAGAGCCTCTTTGATCGATAGAATACTCCTCACTTCAAATGTGTTTAATTGACGTGATTTTGATCTTTTCACCTCCATACTGTGAGCTTCAAAGAGAAACCCTCTCGTAAAGTCTGTAGACCACCCATAATTGTAGTTCTGAAATATTTAATGTGCTATTTAATTGTAATATTTAACATGACAGAAATTAGCCTTTATTTATGTCATAATTTACATTTATTTACACTGAGGTATAAATGGACAATTTGTATTTTTGTAGTATCATGCTGTAACATCAGCACAGAAAAAATATGAGAGGACCACCATCTCCAACATGCAGGTTCAATTTTTATTGAATTGGCAGCAGCTGTTCGATGATGACAGACATATAAATTTACAGGAGTTTGTGTGTATTGTGTCGTTGCCATTCCCCTCCTCATCGACGCAGACAGTGAAGTGGTCCTCGCCACATGAGTTCATATGTGACACACAGGTGGTCTATTAATACGAACTGTACATGAGGTCCCCTCGTCTCTCCTTGTGTCAATGAAGCACCCTGTAGTGTCACTAGTCACTTTTATATGTTATTTGTCTGCATAGTGGGTGGCACGGTGGCTCACTGGTAGCGCTGCTGCCTCGCAGTTAGGAGACCCGGGTTCGCTTCTCCCTGCATGGAGTTTGCATGTTCTCCCTGTGTCTATTTGGGTTCCCTCCAGGTACTCCGGTTTCCTCCCACTGTCCAAAGACATGCAGGTTAGGTGGATTGGCGATTCTAAATTGTCCCTAGTGTGTGGGTGTGTGTGCCCTGTGGTGGGTTGGCGCCCTGCCCGGGATTGGTTCCTGCCTTGCGCCCTGTGATGGCTGGGATTGGCTCCAGCAGACCCCCCGTGACCCTGTGTTCAGATTCAACAGGTTGGAAAATGGATGGATGTCTGCATAGTACAATGCATTATGGGGGAAAAAAGGTGAGCAGGCTTTAGGTCATAAACCAGCTTTGTCCAGGGAGCCCACACATTTCAGACACTCACATGTCTTCACAAGAACTAAACATGTTTGATTTGAATACACAATGGCAGGTCTGAAACTTGAAAGTACTGCATATGAGAAAGACTTTGGCATTATAATGGACTCATCACTATCAACTTCCAGACAGTGTTCAGAAGCCATTAAGACGGTTAAGGGAATGTGAGGTTATATAGCGCCCTGATGTGTAGAGCAGATATCCAAACTGTCGGTCCACAGATCTGCACCAGTCCATGCAAACTTGTTATTGTGCACAGAACAGCACAGACCATTAAATCAACCTTAATAAAACTTTCTGTCTGTTCTATTTACCCAGTTTCTATTTCTCTGTTTCTCCAACATTTAGTGCTTCACAAGCATTTATAGAAATACAATGTATCACATTTAGTCATTCCAACAGATAATTGTACAATAAGGCATATAAGAGAGACATATGAAGAGTCTGTCTGTGTTTCTGTGTATCTGCGTGTCTGTCAGGTTGTTTGTTATAACTCTGCTATAAGACATTTAGTATGGGATTCATAAAAGTATGGCTAATGGTTGTGATGTGCCATTCTGTTGAAATGCCAAATGCAGTGTACTTTCTTGTCTCCTGAATTACAAAAACGCATTCCATTATATGGTGCACTGAAAATGTTAACACCAAATATGTCAAACAGAGAGTAACTGACAGACAGACAAAAACAGGCATCAGTATCTGAAGAGGAATGAGCTTCCACGAGGGAAAGAGATCAAACACATAAACATATGATGAGACAGGGCAAAACACCCACAGCTAAGGAAGTCGGGCATAAAACAAATCAAGATAGATAGATAGATAGATAGATAGATAGATAGATAGATAGATAGATAGATAGATAGATAGATAGATAGATACTTTATTAATCCCAAGGGGAAATTCACATACTCCAGAAGCAGCATACTGATAAAAAACAAAATTAAATTACAGAGTGATAACAATGCAGGTATACAGACATACAATAACTTTGTATAATGTTAACGTTTACCCCCCCCCCGGTTGGAATTGAAGAGTTGCATAGTGTGGGGTCTCCTCAGTCTGTCAGTGGAGCAGGATGGTGACAGCAGTCATCGCTGAAGCTGCTCCTCTTTCTGGAGATGATCCAGTTCAGTGGATGCAGTGGATTCTCCATGATTCACAGGAGCCTGCTCAGCGTCCGTCGCTCTGCCACGGATGTCAAACTGTCCAGCTCCGTGCCTACAATAGAGCCTGCCTTCCTCACCAGTTTGTCCAGGCGTCCTTCTTTATGCTGCCTCCCCAGCACACCACCGCGTAGAAGAGAGATGTGATGTGAAGATGTGATGCATCAGACCTGGAATGATGAATTTCCTAAGGATATGGATGTGTAAATTATTAAGGATGTCCGTGCACACACAATGTAGTAGAAAACCTAGAAGAACATGGGAGTGGAATCATAAGAATACCACGGCCTTTACAGCAGTGTGGGTCCAGGAGACACCAAAACCAAACCAGAGCCAGACAACAGTATGATGTTCAGGGTCAGAGGGCAGAGAGGCATATGGTCACAGAGGGAGCCCCAAATCTTACCACAACTCCCAAGATTGCTTTAAATTACAACATAGAGATGGTAGGGAAACATATAGTCTGGGAATTTAGTTCAAATATAAAATACAATACAATTTATTTTTGTATGGCCCAAAATCACACATGGACTTCCGCAGTGGGCTTTTGACAGCCCCCCATCCTTGACTCTACTGTATAAGAAGACAAGGAAAAACTCTCAAAAAATCCTTGAAAGGTGTCACACACGTGCGCATAGGAGGACATTGTGGTGACCAAGTAAAGGTAATTCCACACCAGGCCGGGGGGGCGGAGTGCATTAAACCTTCTCCTACTATCTTTGCAGACCAGCCGCGGGAAAACCTTTCTGAATCAAGAGCGTCACTTCCAGTTCCGGCGCCTAGAAGAGCGTCACTTCCGGTTCCGGTGCCTAGGAAAATGTCACTTTCGGTTCTGGCCCCTAGAGGAACGTCACGTCCGGTTCCGGTGCCTGAAACATCACTTCCTGTCTGACCATTTAAAACCGCCATTTTTCACAACCTTCAGCAGTTCAGTCTTGGACTCTCAACAGTCAACTTTATTGTTGCATAAAACTAAATCCTTTGCAGCTAGGAATATTATACGGGTGGCTGCCCCAAACTTTTTTTTTACGTGTGTCAAGTCTCTTCCTTTTACAAAGAAAAAAAAAATGGAAGAAACCTCAGGAAACACAATCTGAAGAGAGACCAATTAGGATGGACGTGCAGTGGGTGTCAAAAAAAGGGGTAAATACAATACAATACACAGAAAAAAAACACAAGGAATCCTCAATACAATATGATGTTACAATAGTAATACTATAGGTACAGAGCAAAATGCAAGAATAGCTGATATCATGTAATATGATTCCGATTTGTTCAGAGTCTTGGAGACCTCAGCCATCAAGCTGCCTCCCCTCACTGGCCATCCCACAGCGGAGTTAGTGGTGGGCCAGCCAATCCGATGAAAGGACCCATTTACGTGACAATTCCAGTCCTCCGTCCCCAGAGATGACATTTCCTTAGGTAGGCAGACAACTTGGCAGGTGGGCAGTGGCACCCAGTGCCACATTTGAGTACCGAAAAGAGAAACATAATAGCTGAGGTTTACTATCAAATTCTAACAATATTCATATTACTGATGTTTTAGTGTTAATGAATAACAACAGAGATGCAGTCTGTACAGTTAATCAGCAGCTCTAGTCAGGATATGCTAAAGTGAAGTAGTGAGTCTTCAGTCGGGATCTGAAAGCTGAGACTGAAGGAGCATCTCTTATAGTATCATGCAGTCCATTCCACTGATTAGGGGCCCTGTAACTAAATGCTCGACCTCCCACTGTTATTTTATTAATCCTTGAAATCATAAGCAGACTGGCATCTTGAGATCTTAATGTGCGCTCTGGTTTGTAAGTCATGTTAAGTTTAGACAAGTAAGCCAGACCTTGGTCATTTAAGGCTTTATATGTTAAAAGGGAAATTTTAAAATCAGCCCTAAACTTAACCGGGAGCCAGTGTAAGGATGTAAGAACTGGAGTTATGTGTTAGTATTTTCTTGTCCTTGTAATAATTCTTGCAGCAGCATTTTGGATTAACTGGAGGGTGAATAAAGAACAGTTTGAACATCCAGTGAACACCGCATTGTAGTAGTCAATCCTACTAGAAATAAATGCATGAATTAATCAGAATCCTGTTTATTTAGAAAGCTCCTTAATTTCCCAAAATTGTTAAGATGGAAGAAACATGAATTTGACAACTGTGTAATGTGCGCTTTAAATGACATGCTAGAGTCAAAGATAACTACTACACTGGGGGTTGATTCAGTGAAATTAATGGGGATTCCAAATGAGTTAAAACGATGACAGAATCGTTGTGATCAGCGTCATTCCCTCCAAAAATTAACATCTCTGTTTTATCGGAATTTAAAGACAAGTAGTTCTTATCCATCCACTCCTTTAATTCACTAACACAACTAATTAAAGACAATATTGGAGAAACTTCATTTGATCTAAATGAAAGGTATAACTGGGTGTCATCTGCATACGAGTGAGAATGAACATGATGTTACCTAATGAGAGATCCAAATGGAAGCATGTAAAGTGAAAACAGTAAAGGTCCCAGTACTGAGCCCTGCGGGACACCATATTGAACTTCTGTGTATAATGATGGAGTCCTGTCAACACGTTTCTGTACATATTGGAATTGATTTGATAAATAAGAACTAAACCAAGCAAGCACAGGGCCTGTACGCCCAACATCATTTCCTAGCCTGTGCAGTAAAATCGAATGGTCAGTGGTGTCAAATGTTGCACTTAAGTCCAACAGCATAATTACAGTGGAGTTTCCTTCATCAGAGAATATCAGAATGTCGTTTCTGTACTATGACCAGTGCAGAAACCATACTGGAATTTCTGAAATAAATTTTTATGCGTAAGGTGTGACTGAAGCTGATTGGCACAAGTATTTTAGAAAGAAAGGGTACATTTGAAATGAATCTATAATTATTAAGAATGTGTGGGTCTAGGTCTGATTTTTACGTAATGGTTATGAATTTATGTTTATTATTTTAACTGATTTTTACCTGATTTTAAGCTACAGTTATTAAATAAATTAGCCAATGATGGAATAAGGGTGCAGATCTCTTAGTCTGACCCCCATTTATTATTAATATTTAGAGATTACTTTTGCTGTAAGATTTAATTTGGTTATAAGTTACTGTAAAGTCAGTTTTGATTTGCTGTCATTTATAAAGCTTTAGGTTAAAATGTAAACCCTTAGAAAGAAATTGCCTCTTATATGTAACCTCAGAGGTTAAGAGCCGTTAAATCTAGCACATGCTTGATTATGAAACATCAGGGACTAAGGGACTCTTGTAACACTTGTGTTAGAGTAATGTTTCATTTGCAACCAAAGGAATGAAGCCTCAGCGGCTAGGCAGCCTAACTTAACGTGTGCTACAAATAATCCAAACTATAAACTGAATGCTCCTCAAATATGAATATTTAAACTGTGAACCTCAGAGGCTGATTCTTCAACGTGTGTCCACAGGGAGAAAGGGTTTGATTTTTACAATGTTAATAGTCCCGCTAGCAGCAGTTAACAACATATAAACTAGCAAAATCAAAATTATATACGGAACAGAAATAATGCAATAACAACAATACAGTAGATAGTGAATAATGACTTAAGAGCACAAACACAGACAATTACTCAAATGAAATGTATTTATCATATCAAATATATCTGCTCAAACCCTTTCGCAACAACATCATTTGAATGATTTTTTTTAATTCAGTTTTATTCTTGAATAAAAGCCCACTTACTTTGTTATACCTTCTTGTAGGAAGCAATGACAAAGTTCCTCTGCAAGATGGGCCAAGGACCATTTTCTTTTCTCAGTGGACCCCATGCATGCCTTGTACAGTACGTATGCATTCAGCGCCACCAGGTCACATGACATTGCTATGAAGGGGTCCAGGCCTTTTTGAGAAAATCTTTACTTTTGATATCAATGCAAGCGGCACAAAGGTATCGCAGCTGCCTAACAATATAGAGATTATGGGTTCACATCCCAGGTCATCCCGGCGTGGAGTACTTCTAATTCTTTCATTTGCGATTTCTTCTAACAACGCTAAAGCAGCCATGGAACTTGGAATAGTTT
>JANRMT010062791.1:187259307-187273235 GCA_026402145.1 Polypterus bichir lapradei | reverse complement strand
ACAAACTGTGACTGCATTCACTACACTTTTGGCAGACTTATCTTGCTAAACTGGAAGAATCCTAACTCTCCTCTTTTAAGTCAGTGGGAAACCGATGTTTTATACTATTTGAAATTGGAAAAAATCAAATACTCAGTTAGAGGATCTGTACAGATTTTTTTTCAAAACATGGCAGGATCTAATCAGTAATATTTTAGAATAAGCTCTTAAAGCACAGAGGAAGCAATTATTTCTGCATTTCTTTTTCTTCTCCATTCATCTCTATTGGCTTATCAAACTCATCAATTTAGGTATGTTTACAAGCCTTAAGTTTTACTCCGTTGGCCTTGCTCTCTCTCTCTCTCAGAGGTGGGGGTCAACTTGTTCTAAATCCTACTTTTTGTAAAAATTGATTGCTTTGTATGGAATGATTACAATAAAATTAATAAAAAAAAATAAAATAAAAAAAAAATCCATGTAGGAACAAATGACATACATAAGGGTAGCCTGTCAGTTCTGCGATCCAAATTCAAAGAGTTATGTGCCAGGCTGAGAAGCTGAACTGACATGATAGTCTTTTCTGAAATTATACCTCGGCTAAGCTCCTGTCCAGGTAAGATTGAGGAGAATAGAAGGTGTGGCCCAAATCTTGGTGCAGGGTAGAAGGCATTAATAGAAGGTTTAATAGGCATTGGGACTCCTTCTGGAACATATGGGACCTGTTCTGCCACAATGGGTTACATCTGAACCAGAGGGCCACCAATGTATTGGGGAGGCGTATATGTAGGCTAGTCGAGGATTGTTTAAACTAGGGAATGAGGAGGCAGGGAGTTTATGACAGGCCAGGTTTAGATCTTAACATGGAGGAACAAACAACAGTGTAGAAATAAAAATGTGTAGTAATGTAAATTCTAACCCAACATTTACTTATAAATGTACAAGAACAACATTTATTTATATAGCACATTTTCATACAAAAAGTAGCTCAAAGTGCTTTACATAATGAAGAAAAGAAAAATAAAAGACAAAATAAGAAATTAAAATAAGGCAACATTAGTTAACATAGAAAAGGAGTAAGGTCCGATGGCTAGGGTGGACAGAAAAAACAGAGAAAAACTCCAGATGGCTGGAAAAAAAAATAAAATCTGCAGGGGTTCCAGGCCACAAAACCGAGAAGGAGTAACACATTAAAAAGAGCTTGCCTTAATGCTAGAAGTATCAAAAATAAATCAAGTGACTTGGAGCTGTACGTAGCAGAACATAATTATATTATAGCAATAATGGAAACCTGGCTAAATAACAAGGATGGGGGTGAGTATAACATAGAGGGATACACATTTATTAGGAAGGATAGACAGAATATAAAAGAAGGTTGGGTTGATGTTTATGTCAAGCAGAATTTAAATGCAAGTCCTCTTCAGTTGGATGATGAGCCCCATCTTAATGAGGACATGTGGCTTTGCCTGGAAAATATTAGGGAAAGATGTCTTATTTAAGGAGACCACCCAATTCAGACAATAATTTCAATGCACATCTTTTTAGTGATATTAAAAAGGCATGTTTACAGGACAATATTATAGTCATTGGGGAACTTTAATTATCGGAATATTAACTGGGATAACCTTGCAAATGGAGGCGCACAAGAGCAGGAGTTTATAGAAGTAATCAGTGACTGTTTCTTAACACAGTATGTTGAAACACCAACGTGGGGTGAAGTCCGTCTGGATTTAGTATTTTGTAATAATCAGGATAGAATTGATGGTTTAAAGGTGATTCAACCACTAGGATCAAGTGACCATAATATAATACAATTCTCCGCAGTGGGTTAATAAAGAGTTAAAAGAGCTGATCCCTGATGTAATCCCAGCTCCACGTTGAATGCATCCGTCACTCCTACCGCAGACCTCGCCACTGTCATACTTCCCTCGTTCATATCCTGTACAACTCCCACGTACTTCTCTGCCACTTCCGACTTCCTCATACAATACCTCAGCTCCTCTCAGTCACCCTGTCATTTGCTTTCTCCAGGTCCACAAAGATGCAATGCAGCTCCTTCTGGCCTTCTTTCTACTTCTTCATCAACATCCTCAGAGCAAACATTACATCTGTGGTGCTCTTTCCTGGCATGACCCCGTACTGATGCTCACTAATAATCACCTCCTTTGTTAACGGAGCCTTCTCTTTCCCATAACTTCATGCTGTGGCTCATCAATTTTATTCCCCTGTAGTTACTGCAGTCCTGCACATCCCCCTTATTCTTAAATATCGGCACCAGTTCACTTCTCCACTCCTCAGGCATCCTCTCACTTTCCAAGATTCCATTAAACAATCAGGTTAAAAATTCCACTGCCATCTCTCCTAAACACCTCCATGTTTCCACAGGTATGTCGTTTGGACCAACAGCCTTGCATATCTTCATCCTCTTCATAGGTGTCCTTACTTCGTCCTTGCTAATCCATTGCACTTCCTGATTCACTATCTCCACATCATCCAACCTCTTCTCTCTCTGGATCTCTTCATTCATCAGCCTTAAAAGTACTGTTTCCATCTGCTCAACACACTCTCCTCGCTTGTGAGTATGTTTCCATCTTTATCCTTTATCACCCTAACCTGCTGCACATCTTTCCCAGCTCGGCCCCCTCTGTCTAGCCCATCGGTCCTTTTCTCCCTCCTTAGTGTCCAACCTCTCATACAACTCATCATACACCTTTTCTTTAGCCTTCGCCACCTCTCTCTTCATCTTGCACCATATCTCCTTGTACTCTGGTCTACTTTCTGCATCTCTCTGACTATCCCACTTCTTCTTTGCCATCCTCTTCCTCTGTATACTCTCCTGTACTTCCTCATTCCACCACCAGGTTTCCTTTTCCTCCTTCCTCTTTCCAGATTTCACGTCAAGCACTCTTCTTGCTGTCACTCTTACTACACCTGCTGTAGTTTCCCAGCTGTCTGGTAACTCTTCACTGCCACCCAGTGCCTGTCTTATCTCCTCCCTAACCTCTTCCTTTGTCAACTTCCACCATTCGATCCTTGGCTCTGCCTTCACTCTCTTCCTCTTCTTGATCTCCAATATCATCCTAGAGACCACCATCCTATGCTGCTTAACTACACTTTCCCCTGTCACCACTTTGCAGTCTTCAATCTCCTTCAGATTGACTTCTGCATAGGATGTAATCTACCTGTGTGCATCTTCCTCCAATCTTGCATGTCACCTTATGTTCCTCCCTTTTCTTAAAATACGTATTCACCACAGCCATGTCCATCCTTTTGGCAAAATCCACTATCTTCTGACCTTCTTCATTTCTCTCCTTGACACCATACCTACCCATCACCTCCTCATCTCCTCTGTTCCCTTCACCAACATGTCCATTTAAATCCACTCCAATTATCACTTTTTGTCCCTTGGATACACTGTTCATCACCTCATCAAACTCACACCAGATATCCTCTTTCTCACCCAACAAACACCGAACTTGTGGGGCATATGCACTAACAACATTTAACACAACTTCAATTTCCAGCTTCAAAATCATTACTTTGTCTGACACTCTTTTCATCTCCAAAACACTCTTGACATACTGCTCCTTTAGATACCTCCGATCCACCTGACCTTACTCCCCTTCCATTTAGTTTTTTCTACGCACAATATATCAACCTTCCTTTTCTCCATTATATCGGCTAATTCTCTTCCCTTATCAGTCATACTGCCAACATTCAAAGTTCCTACCCTCAGTTCCACTCTTTATACCTTCCTCCTCCCCTTCTGCCTCCAGACATGTTTCTCCACTCTTCTTCTCCTTCTTTGGTCAACATTAGCCCAATTTCCACCAGCACCCTGTTGGCTAATAGTACTGGTGGCGGTCGTTGTTAACCTGGGCCTCGACCAATCCGGTATGGAAATTTGTATTGTTGTCCACATATTGATATGGCAAAATTTTACATCAGATATCCTTTTTGACGTAACCCTCCCCATTTATCTGGGCTTGGGACCGACAATAAGAAACACACTGGTTTATGCATCCCCTGTGGCTGGATTAAATAGTTCTCATCCATCCAGTCATTTAATTCACTAACACAACTAATTAGAGACAACATTGGAGAAACTTCATTTGGTCTAAAAGAAAGGTATAACTGGGTGTCATCTGCATATGAGTGAAAACTAACATGATGTGCCCTGGTGCCCTGAGCCCAGTGGAAGCCTGTAAAGTGAAAACAGTAAAGGTCCCAGTACTGAGCCTTGCAGGACAAAATATCTCACTTCTGAGAATATTGATGGAGTCCTGTCAACACATCTCTGTGCATATTGGAATTGATTTGATAAATTAGAACTAAACCAGGCGAGCACAGTGCCTGTAAGCCCAGTGTCATTTTCTACCCTGTGCAGTAAAATTGAATGGTCAATGGTGTCAAACGCTGTACTTAATCTAACAACATAATTACAGTGGAGTTTCCTTTATCAAAGGATATCAGAATGTCTTTTAAAACCTGCATTAGTACAGTTTCTGTACTATGACCACTGCGGAAACCAGAGTGGAATTTCTCAAATAAATTGTGATGCATAAGGTGTGACTGAAGCTGATTGGCAACTCCTATTTTAGAGTGAATGTGTAAATTTGAAATGGGTCTATAATTATTAAGTATATGTGGGTCTAGGTCTGACTTTTTAAGTAATGGTTTGATGACTGACAATTGAAGTGCCTCAGGTACTGTGCCATGCAATAACTATTAATAATATTAAGAATAGGCGTTGCGAGAACATCTGTTGCACTTTTTACCAAGTTTTGTTGGCACTGGATCTAGGGAACAAGTAGTAGGTTTCATTTTAGAAATTAAACTTAAGACTTCCTATAACAGGATTAAAATTTCTAAAGTATTGAATGCAAGGTGTGAAAGGGACTGCAAAGCCACTCTCAGGGTCATATTATAATGTGATGCTAGCTGATGTAAATTGTTTTCCACATTTATATTTGATGTTAGCTGATCTAAATGGTTTTTCACAATTACACTTGTCTTACTCAAAGTAACAATAAATTTTGAATCAGATTTATAATCTAGATGTCACACTGTCATTGTTTTAATCTGTGAGTGTATTACTAAGGGCAGTAAATCAAACACACTTAAGTAGTGATCAGAAATAACTTCATTTAATGGACTAATAATTAAGTTTTGAATTTCAAAACATTTCCAATATTTCAGTTGAAGATTTTTTGAGGTGGAACAGACTAGCAAAGGGAGATACAGTAGGTGTTATAATGAAGAGAGACTTGTCTTACCTCCAAGGTGCACATTCTGAAAATTTCATGGATAACATCAGGTATTCTAGTTGTTCTTTCTGTGAATATTATCCCTTCCTCCTGGTAGAGGACCTTCTTGTTTCCAGTTTGGCAAGTGGCTGGGGGTGGCACCCAGCCGGGATGTCCAGAAGGACCGGAGGAGGGATTAAGACTCCTCCAGACTGTGACGGGGCGACAGCTCTGGTGGCTTTGGGGACTGGAAAGGACGGAGCTTGGTAGGAGTGGAAAGGAGGTGGCCTGAAGAGAGGCATCGTTGTGTGAGAGGCCTGGACTTTGGAAGAGTTTTGGGGTTGTGTGTTTCATTATATATAGTATTTATAAATAAAGCATTATAAATAAAGCATTTGTTGGGTGTCTTATAATAATGTCTGCCTGTCTGTGTCCGGGCTGCTTTCCACAATGGCATCCCAGACGGGACTCTCCGCCTGATGCAAGGCGGGGACCCGCCGTAAATAGTTTTGTGTCCAGCAAGGCCATGCCAAGGGTGTTCCTTAGGACAGACGGGACCCGGAAGGTAAGTTCCCTGCTCACTGGCAGCTGGCCCTGGAAGGCCTGGAGTGTTTTGTGCGTTGTAGACAGGGACTGCCCGGAACCGCATCTGTGGCAAATGCGTGCCAGTCTGCGGGGCTTTGCCAGCTCGGCAGCAGTAGGAAAAGCTGTGAAGAAGGAGTCACTCCAGCTCAAGAAGCCGAGGCAGCTGCTAGGCTGTCCGGAGGCACGCCACCACATTGGGGGGGGGGGGGGGACGGGAGATAAGATGGCCGTGGACCGGAAGTCCCTCCCTGAGAGAGGCAATGGATTGGACGGTGTGTCTTGTGTGCCCGCTGATGATTCAATGGAAGCGGGACCAAGGAATGTCCATCCCAAGCCGGGGAAGGACCCAATTGGGCTAGGAGAGAGGCCCCACAGGAAGCAGCCGGCGAGTGTGTCTGATCAACAGGTAAGTCCACCGTCGTCTGACTCTCTGTGATTGCCAGTGGCTCTGTGCGAGCTGGAAGAGTGCCTTCAGCCCGCAGAGTCACTATTACAGGTAATACGTGCCCTCCGAGAGGAAGAAGCTGGAAGGGAAAGCGGTCGTGTCTGTGAAGACGTTACATGAGTGGACGGATCAACGCGACGCTGGATCCTTCAGCCTGACAGACATGGCAGGGCCAGTGAGTAGAACCGGCCCCATACAGGATAAGGGGGCTCTACTGAAAAGAACTGTGATGTAAGTGATCAGCTTCAAGTACGGGGGGCTCCAATAGTATGTGCGGCGGGGAGAGCTGATTGCGTGGTCAGGGGGGAGAGAGCAAGAGGGCAGGCAGGATGCTGGCTGATGTGTGGTGCAGGTCCTAGCGCCCTACGCCCAGAGCCAGTGACAGTCTCACGTCGCTCCGCAGGGACGCAGACAGGACAGGGTCTATACCTTTCCCACAGGGAGACCCAAACCGCCACAGTGTCCCAGAGAAAGAGGAGGAATCCAAGGAAGAGAGCCGGTTCCTCCGATAAGGGCAGACGTGAGGCTGGGAGCTCACGTCCAAAGAAGGGCCGGCTGAGGTGACGGGGGCACGTGCGGCCCTGTCCGATGTCCCAACACGGGGGGCACGGAGGTCTCAGAAAGGGGGCCGAGGTGGCAAGCACCGCAGTGCCAGTCAGTGGCGGCGTCAGGGAAATGTCTCTGCCCCTTGTTCTGATTTATGTTTTGCAGGACCGGGCCCTGGAGTGGAGCGTGTTAGCTTCCCATCATGGGAGACCTTCCTTTGCGGGACAGTTCGCTGGTCCCTATAGCTCTCAGCTTGCGGTGGGGTACTGTGGCAAGCGGCTAGGGGTGTCAACCAGCCAGGATGCCCCGAAGGACCCGAGGAGGGATTACGCCTTCTCCAGACCGCGAAGGGGCATCTGCCCTGGTGTCTTTGGGGACCACGGGAACTGAGCTTGGAAGCTTAACCCTATAGGGGCCCGTGGTCACTAGCAGGAGGCGCTCCGATGCCTGGAAAGCCGAGGTCCACAGCACTTCCGCCACACCTGGGTGCGCACCTGGTACTTCCGCCACACTTGGGAGCACCAGGAGCACATCCGGGTGATTATAAAAGGAGCTACCTCCCTCCGTTTAGTGGCTTGAGTCGGGAGCGGAGAAGGATGGAGCTCGGGATGAGTGGAAAGAAGGCGGCCTGAAGAGAGGCATAGTTGTACGAGAGGCCTGGACTTTGGGGGAGTTTTGGGGTTGTGTGTTTCACTGTATATTGTATTTATAAATAAAGTGTGTGTTGGGTGACTTATAATGATGTCTGCCTGTCTGCGTCCGGGCTGCTTTCCACACCAGATAAATGATGACTGTCCCCATAGTGCAGAAAATGAAGAGCAGAGGCAGTAGGTTCAACTGTATACACTTAATCCATAGAAGATCAGCAACAGGAAAATGTTTCAGGTGAAAAATTCAAGTTGCTGTCCTTCACTGATGAAATGGTTAAGATGATGGATGCGTGAAATTAATCCTTTCACTCGAGAGTGTAGAGTGATGTTTGAAATTGAACAGGAATGCATGGAGGAACAGGAGCTCAATCAATCACTGTTACAATGACAAATGCAGAGGATAGGAATAGTGATCCACAGAGATGTAATGCTGCAAGGATAAATTAGGTATCCATCATTTTAGAGCTGCCAGAAAGAAAACCACCTCTGGAGTGGGACCTCCTGATCTTTTCTAGGGTGGATGCAAGGAATGTAAATAGGTACACTCAGAAGGTTAGTTTCCTTGATCCAAAATTGGATGCAAAGGTATATTCAGTACTATTTCCATAATGGTATCAGAGCTGGAGAGAAAATATTATTAAAGACTGGAGACATGGAGTACAAAGAAGAACAACTGTGGCAATTATGAGGTTTCAAGGTAACACAAATACATTATTACTTTGATGGTTGGGAATAAGGGACAATACCTGTTTATGAGTGTGGGTAGGCTGAGCCAACAATAATGTGTTGATTTTTATGTGAGGACAGAAGGAAATCAAATGAACTGTGTTACCAAACCCAAGCACAATTGAGGATTGAAATATAAAATGGATGAATTACCTAAAAACAACTGCACTTTTACACACATTATCATTTATACACCTCCCTCAACACTACAACATTATTGTGTTTCAGAAGAGAGCTCTGCCTCAGACACACATCCTTCTGTTTCTCAGGAGCAAAGACAAGCCACAAGATATGGATGTCATCAACAGGCTGGTAAGGATGGCACAAGACCTTCATCTCCATGGGATCATAGTTAAATATATATTTATAAAAAATACTTTTTAAAAACCACACTTATATTAAGTTAAAAAATGTACTAAAAAGTAAAAAATAAGTCTCTCATACATCACTCGTTGACATCGTGCACCAGAAGGTGTGAGCTTATTCAGTGCTAGCAGGAGCACGCGGGTGGCCAGTTGCTTGTACTATAACAAGCTTGACCTGCCAGCGATCAACGCACATGTAATAATAATAATAATAATAATACTTTGCATTTATATAGCGCTTTTCTCACTACTTAAAGCATTTAGCAATTGCAGGCTAAGTGCCTTGCTCAAGGGCCCAACAGAGAAGAGTCCCTTTTTGGCATTTATGGGATTTAAACCAGCAACCTTCCAATTGTCAGTGCCGATCCCTAGCCTCAGCGCCACCACTCCGAAACATGTACTATGCAGGCCATATACAGGGTCCACTGAAATAAAAGAGAGTTCACGGCTCACCTTGCAGAGGAACTTCATTGTCGCTTCTTACAAGAAAAGGCAATGGAAAAAGAAAAGGAGGATGCAATATCGACAAGCTTTTGTTCCAAGACAGCCGCTTTCCGGAAAATAAACTGACTCAGTGTCAGGTGCCCTTTCAATGTAATAATAACCAAAGCATAGAGAGAAGTGTTTATATTGCAACAGGTGCACATGTCAAAAATGTAGGAAGGATGGTCCTTCCGTGTGTGTGAATGTTAACATTTGAATTTGATGATTGCCTATTGTGCGGAACTGACCTCTCTGTACTATTCTTTCCTCTGTATGTCCAGAAGTACAAAAGAAACAGCACAATGCACCAAATGTGGAGACTGGCAAGATTGGAAAAAAATACACGCGGTTACTGATTACAAATGCAAGATGTTATGTGAATGAATATGAATAATGTTGTATCCATGCCACAATGTTTTCCGAAATGTACTAAACAGGTCATAAAACGAATAATTCCAAATATCATATGTACCTATGTCTCTATTTATTTATTTTTTTGACATCATAGACCATAAGGCGCATGCTAATTCAGCGTGAGCAGGAACACTCAATAAAACTGAATAAAAAAAATTCAAGTGACAGTGCGATACGAAGAAGGCAGATTCACCAGCGTTTGTGTGTCTGCCTTTATCCCTCCAGATCAGAGAATGTCCAGTTCCTTTGTCTCAGAACACCACTCACATCTCCAGTTATTCCCAGTTTCAAATAAAAACTATCAGCGTCAGATCCCTAGGGTGGTAGTACAACAACAACAACATTTATTTATATAGCACATTTTCATACAAACAGTAGCTCAAAGTGCTTTACATAATAAAGAATAGAAAAATAAAAGACACAATAAGAAAACAAAATAAATCAACATTAATTAACATCAAATAAGAGTAAGGTCCAATGGCCAGGGGGGACAGAAAAAACAAAAAAAAACTCCAGACGGCTGGAGAAAAAAATAAAAAAATCTGTAGGAATGTATGTATGTATTGCGATCGTGACTGAGAGAATAAAAGTGAAGAAAAACACTAACTTTTACCGCGGTCTGTTACAGACGCAAACCAAATGTATGTGTGTATTGTATAATATTAACAATAAGAGCAGCTCACTACTGAAAACGGCAAATATGGGAGGCAGTTGGGATCGAACCGGGGACTCTTCGTTACAAGTCAGCAAATCATATTGCTACACCACAGAAGTTGTTGTATCATTTTTGAACCTTTTGAGAAAGTGTTTATTTGATCTTTGGACTTCAGGCTTCACACTTTATAAAGTTTATGTCTACATTTTGTCATTTATTACTAAAATATGAAAAACGTTTCTGTTTTAACAATGTGTTTACACAGATTATTGTAGAAACGGAACACACATGAAATGCATGTTTTCCAAATAATGATCTATTATTTCCACTCTAAAACTCCAGCACTTCACTCGCAGATAATCAATCAAGGCATGAGCTGGGAGAATTTTGTGCCCGTTCTGCGGCAGTGGGGAGTTGGAATAGCAGGCTCCTTGCTGCTTGTCTTTATCGGGACATTTACAGGACAAAAGACGCTGGAGGAGAGGTGTGAACGGATTTAAGGTGGGCCGGATTTACGAGTTTTTTTTGTAGGCTTTGTGTTATTGGGATCGTAGCAATAATATGAAAAAATATCTTTGTTTTTAAAGGCTTTAGTAAAAATTCAGAGGTAAAAAAATTTTCACACAAAAATAGAGAAAAAAATTGATAGAGCAAATGAAAGAAAAGTTGTTGTTTAATAAAAGTTCTGTTTAAAGCTTATATATCCTGTATATTTCTTTATTTTTTCTCATACAGTTGAACCTTTTCTAAATGGTCAGAAAACTGTATGCTTATCCTATTTACATACTGCAAATGGCTCTATCAATCCATGCTGGCAATGAGCCTATTCCAAAAAACACTGACTTAATTAACAGACTTTATTACAGATATAGCTAAAAAAGATCTATCTCATATTAACTATTGCAGGTAAAGGCTATACCATATTCCATAGCTATGAAAGAAAAGTATATTCTTTTTTACTTAAGCAAACACTAATATAAATTTAGATTAAAGCATTGACTTTCTAAGACTGGCCGTTACACTGTTTTTAAGAAGGGTCAAGTTTGAATCACCATTTTTTAAACTTTCCACATGTATAAAAGTGAAGCTCTTAAACAATTGGTTATCTTTGTGCATGCTAACCTCAAGGATGGATACTGATATGGTCTGTGAAAATTATATTAGATAGAGAGGGGCTAGGAGTGTTCAACTTGGCCTTCACAAACTTTAAAAAGTCATAAGATTAATGTGAAAAATATTAATTCTATCATCTGCTGAATTGAAGAGAAGAACCAGGAAAGAAGACAAGCAAACAAAGCCACACATCCGTAAAGAGACTAAAAGGCCTCACACCTTCAGGAGTGTCGGCCTGCATCATCTATGACAACTCCTCAAACAGCCAGCATGTATGTCTGATTTACATACCAAATTACCTTTTCATTTGCTTTTACTTTTTTCCATCTTGGTATATTAAAAACATTTAAGAATGTTAAAATCTCTAATGAAAAAGGCACGATTTCTGTCCACCCTCGACATGACAAAAGGCTATTGGCATACTCTCTTGACAGAGGCAGCGAAAGAAAAGACAGCGTTCAGTACCCTCAGTGGCCACTGGCAGTATTGTGTCCTGCCCTTTGGGCTGCACGGGGCTCCAGCGACTTTTCAGTGTCTGGTGGACAGACCGCTTTGGCCCGATAGTGCTTATAGTGCCGCTTATTTAGACAACATTATCGTCTATTCTGGCACCTGGGCAGAACACCTACTACATCTGACAGAGGTCCTTCGGTCCATCCGCAAAGTTGGCCTCTGGATTAATCCCAACAAATGCTATTTTTCTGACAGAGGCTAATTATTTAGGCTGTGTGGTAGGCGGGGGACACATTAAACAGCAGTGCTCCAAAGTTGCTGCCATTCGTGACTGGCCCCGGCCACGGTCCAAGACACAGGTGCAGGCTTTCTTGGGATTGGCAGGGTACTACCGAAGGTTCGTTCCCCGTTTCTCCAAGAGGGCCACACCTCTCACACAACTGACAAGGAAGGAAGCGGATGCTGCATTTAGTGACTTGAAAACAGCCCTCATGTCGGCTCCTGTATTCCTAACTCCTATTTTCTCTCTGCCCTTTCTTCTCCAGACCGACGCCTTGGGGCCGTGTTAAGCCAAGTAGTCAATGGAGCCGATGACCCCGTTATGTACCTCAGCCGGAAACTGCTGGACCGGGAGGTGAATTACGCAGCGATTGAGATGGAAGCCCTCACCATCACCTGGGCAATCAAACAGCTCCACTATTACCTCCTGGGATGGGAGTTCATGTTGGTGACAGATCACGCCCCTCTGCAGTGGCTGTCAGCCCACCAGGACTCCAATCCCCGTGTAACTTGCTGGTTCTTGGCTTTACAGCCCTATAAATTCAATGTGGTGCATCGGCGAGGCTCCCAGCATGCAAACGCTGATGCTCTCTCCAGGGCTCACGACCTCACGGCCAGGTGTGCTCGTACATCTAAGGACGAGCTAAGGGGGGGGGGGGGGGCCGTGTCACGCATGTGCATTTGAAGATCTTCTTCAAGGCTCTCCAGGGTGGGTGAGAGGGGGCACTGTCGCTAAACTTGTTCCCTTTTTTCCCACAGCTGCCAGAAACCTCCCAGTGAAGGAAACTAGCTCCACCCTTCCCATCTTCTCATTATAAAAGGACCGGGTGCCTCCATTAAGTTTTCTTTTGATGAGACCAGTGCCAGAGGGTGAAAGCTCTGAGAACCCGTTTTGTTATTACACTTGCTTACCTGGCACTATTGTAATTTTGAGTTTGTTTTGCTTGCCCTTTGTTCCCTATTAAAGGACAGCACCTGTCTACGTTTGTAAAATTGGAAGGAATTAAAAGGGACCACCCAGCTGGAGTCCTAAACCTTTTTGAATTGATCCGGTACTTCTTGAAACGGCCCCCTCACAAAGGTCACAGGGACAGTTTCCATTCCAAGAAAAACACCTGCTACCTCCTGTCAAATGTGGTGGAGGTTCCATCATGCTATGGGGCTGTGTGACTAGTTCAGAGACTCTGGACCTTGCTAAAGTCGAGGGTCAAGTGAATTCAACCCAATATCAACAGATTCTTCAGGATAATGTTCAAGCATCAATCACAAAGTTTAAGTTGCACAGGGCCTGGATATTCCAACAAGACAATGACCCAAAACACAGTTCGAAATCTACAAAGGCATTCATGCAGAGGTAGAAGTACAATGTTCTGGAATGGCCGTCACAGTCCCCTGATTTGAATATCATGGAAATTTAGGGGATGATTTGAAGCAGGCTGTCCATCAAATTGAACTGAACTGGAGAGATTTTGTATGAAGAATGGTCAGAAATACCTCCATCCAGAATCCAGACACTCATCAAAGGCTACAGGAGGACAGCGTCTAGAGGCTGTTAGATTTACAAAAGGAGGCTCACTAAGTATTGATGTCATATCTCTGTTGGGGTGCCCACATTTATGCGCCTGTCTAATTTTGTTATGATGCATATTGCATATTTTCTCTTAATCCAATAAGCTTAATGTCACTGCTGAAATACAGTAATCCCTCCTCCATCGCGGGGGTTGCGTTCCAGACCCCCCCGCGATAGGTGAAAATCCGCGAAGTAGAAACCATATGTTTGTATGGTTATTTTTATATATTTTAAGCCCTTATAAACTCTCCCGCACTGTTTATAAATATTCCCCGCAGCGTTATACAGCATAATCCCTTTGTATTCTCTTAGATATTAGGTAAGATTCATTGAAATTATGTATATAAACACACACTGTTTATATACAGTAAAACCTAAATATTATTTTAAAGATATTGAGTGTCTCCGATATCACATATGTT
>JANRMT010062791.1:187249066-187259207 GCA_026402145.1 Polypterus bichir lapradei | reverse complement strand
CATCTAATGAATACACTGAGTATGGCTTTACCAAAACAATCATTGATCGCGAATAAAGTATCCATTATTCATGAAGCTTCAATAGGTGAATAGGTGATCTGTCTTTCTGCGTTAACCGCATGCGTTTTCATACGTCTCAAACTAAGGGGATGCGAGGTTAAAATAAATCGAGAAACGCGCGTACATACTTAGTGCATCCCCTCTCGGGAATTGAACCTCGGACGTGGGCGCTACAGGCGAATGCTTTGCTATCGCGCCACTGCGTGTGGTTTATCTATTTGAGCATAGCAGTGTAATTCGGTTTTTGTTCAGCACTCTTTGGAACTGTTACTTTTTGTCTGCGCACTGCGTCAGTTCACGTGAGCCGCTGAATATGGTTTTATATGTCAGTCGCTCGCTTCTAATTGTTTCGCTGCCTTCTTAATTATATAATGCATGTTTTCTAAAGCGTGTTTTTTAGCTCTTCCTGGCTTTCTACGTAATGCGTGATTACGTGAGAGGCGTGATGATGTCATACGAACTCCGCCCCTCCAGCTGAACTCCATTACAGTAAATGGAGAAAAACAGCTTCCAGTTATGACCATTACGCGCAGAATTTCGAAATGAAACCTGCCCAACTTTTGTAAGGAAGCTGTAAGGAATAAGCCTGCCAAATTTCAGCCTTCTACCTACACGGGAAGTTGGAGAATTAGTGATGAGTGAGTGAGTGAGTGAGTGAGTGAGTGAGTGAGGGCTTTGCCGTTTATTAGTATAGATTCGCTCTCTTGGCACTTAAGCTGTTTTAGTAAATGATATTATATTAAGTACAAAATCTGATCTGTGTCTTCTCACTGAAACCTGGCTTAGTAAATGTGACACTGTTCCCCTAGCAGAGGCGTCACCAGATGGATACTCGTTCCTTCATAAGTCTACAGATTCTGGTCGAGGAGGAGGCCTTGGAATAATTCATTGTAATAAAATGCAAATAACTTCTAAAAATATAGGCAACTTTTCATCCTTTGAGGCATTCATTTTAAATATTAAAACAGATTCCAACACAATTATAGTGCTAGTCTACAGACCACCATGGCCATATTCATTGCTCATGACTGAATTTAGCAACCTTTTATCTGATTTGGCTATAAATTATGATTACGTAGTACTGATGGTGGATTTTAATGAACACATTGATGTGGAAACTGACACTTTTAGCAAATGTTTTACTTATTTGTTAAATTCAATAGGATTTTGTCAGATTGTCAAAGGTCCAACTCATAATCATAACCACACATTAGATTTAATTATAGCTTACAAATTTGAATTTCAAAATTTAAATATTACTCCATTAAATAAAGTTATTTATGATCACTACTTAATTACATTTGATTTAGTCCTGCCCTTGCCAACTCAGTCACAGATTAAAACAAAGACAGTGCGATATCTAGATTGTAATTCTGCATCAAAATTTATAGATACTTTGAGTAAGTCGAGTGTAATTGTGGAAAACCATTTAGATCAGTTAACATCAAATGTAAACGTGGAATACAATTTAGATCAGCTAACATCACATTATAATGTGACCTTGAGAGATGCTCTGGACACAGTGGCCCCCCTTAAAACAAAAGTGATCAAAGCACATAGAAACTCTCCCTGGTTTAATGAAAACACTCGAGCTCTTAAATTAGAGTGTCAAAAACTGGAGCACAGAAAGAGAACAACAAAGCTACATGTCTTTCAAATTGTATGGACAAAGAGTGTTAATAAATATAAAAAAGCTCTCTTTAAAGCTCGCTCAGAATACTATTCTACATTAATAGACAGCAATAATAAAAATCCTCGAGTACTGTTTAGAACAGTGGCTAAATTAACAAATGGGAATTCAGAACAACAGAGCAAAATACTACCAGATATTAGCAGTACAGACTTTATTAACTTCTTCAATGAGAAAATTAAAAATATAAGATCACAGATCTCTGCATCACAGTACAAACCAAATACTAGCTTAGCAGACCCTGTTTCACATTGCATTCTGCACTTTAATAATTTTAATCCTCTGACCAGGAAATATTAACTTTAATTTCTAAAATGAAGCCCACTACTTTTTCCCTAGATCCAGTGCCAACAAAACTAGTAAAAAGTGCCATAGATGTTCTTGTAGCGCCTATTCTAAACATTATTAATAGTTCATTATTGCATGGCACAGTACCTGATGGACTAAAAGTGTCAGTCATTAAACCATTACTTAAAAAGTCAGACCTAGACCCACACATATTAAATAATTATAGGCCTATTTCAAATTTACCGTTTCTCTCTAAAATACTAGAAAAAGTAGTCGCCAGTCAGCTTCAGTCACACCTTACACATTACAATTTATTTGAGAAATTCCAGTCTGGTTTTCGCACTGGTCATAGTACAGAAACAGCACTAACACGGGTTGTAAATGACATTCTGATATCCTCTGATGAAGGAAACTCCACTGTAATTATGTTGTTGGATTTAATTGCAGCGTTTGACACCATTGACCATTCTATTTTACTGCACAGGCTAAAAAATGATGTTGGGCTTACAGGCACCGTGCTCACTTGGTTTAGTTCTTATTTATCAAATCGATTCCAATATGTACAGAAATGTGCTGACAGTACTCCATCATTATACACAGAAGTTCAATATGGTGTCCCGCAGGGCTCAGTACTGGGACCTTTACTGTTTTCACTTTACATGCTTCCACTGGGATCTCTCATTTGGAAACATAATATTAATTTTCACTCGTATGCAGATGACCCCCAGTTATATCTTTCATTTAAATCAAATGAAGTTTCTCCGATGTTGTCTTTAATTAGTTGTGTTAGTGAATTAAAGGAGTAGATGAATGAGAACTAATTGTCTTTAAAAACAGATAAAACAGAGATGTTAATTGTTGGAGGGAATGACGCTGATCACAACAATATTTTGTCATCATTTAACTCAGTTGGAATCCCAATTAATTTTACTGAATCAGCCCGCAATCTAGGAGTTATCTTTGATTCTAGCATGTCATTTAAAGCACATATTACAAAGTTGTCCAAAACATGTTTCTTCCATCTTAAAAATGTTAGGAAATTAAGGTGTTTTCTAAACAAACAGGATTCTGAGAAATTAATTCATGCATTTATCTCTAGTAGGACTGACTACTGCAATGCGGTGTTCACTGGCTGTTCAAACTGTTCTTTATACAGCATCCAGTTAATCCAAAATGCGGCTGCAAGAATTATTACAAGAACAAGAAAATACGAACACATAACTCCAGTTCTTAAATCCTTACACTGGCTCCCGGTTAAGTTTAGGGCAGATTTCAAAATCCTCCTTTTAACATATAAAGAATTAAATGGCCAAGGTCCGGCTTACTTGTCTGAACTTATCATGACTTACAAACCTGAGCGCACATTAAGATCTCAAGATGCCGGTCTGCTTATGATTCCAAGGATTAATAAAATAACAGTGGGAGGTTGAGCTTTTAGTTACAGGACCCCTAAACTGTGGGGGATGGAATAGCCGGCTGCTTGCTGCTCGTCCTAATCAGCACATTTAGAAGAAAAAAGAGAGGTGAGAACGGTTTTAAGGTGGACTGGATCTACCAGTTTTTTCATATACTCTGGTAATTCTAGTGATAAACTACAGAAGGAAGTTGATCGAGTGACATCGAGTGTTGGTGAAACTTGAAAGCTGAAGTTCACACAGTGCACGAAATAAAAAAGAAGTTGTCAGATATCAAAGTCACCGTGAAAAGGTGAGTCGTAGCCCACCGTCTGAGTGTCATTTAAAAGCTTATTAGGGTACAGAGAAAAAAAAATAGGAACACAGTGGGAAAAAAGATTGAAATGTAAACTTCAATCTTGAAATTTCCACTTTAATCACATAGTTTATTTTGTCAAAAAGTAGGGCATCATAAACTTCATCTTAAAATCATTTAATTTAGTCATTTCTCAAATCCCATCGTAACTAAAGTAGCACATTAAATGCTTTGTTTTGTATTTGATCTTCTATGTGCTCTGTGTGTGTGAATCACTAGGTGCTTCTTAAACTGGCTTTCTCTTCCTCTGACAGGACACAGAATCCATTACAGTCGTGATGTTACAGCTCTCTGAATAATTAGAATACTGAGATATACACTTGATATTTTCATAATGATAGGAGTTAAAGCATGTTATTAAACATGGGAACACGGTGGCACAGTGATAGTGATGAGCTGGCACCTCATCCAGAGATTGTTCCTGCCTTACACAAGATGCTTGCTGCGCCGTGCGTGACCTTTGATGAAATAATTTATTGCAGCAGTATTGTCTCTGGGCGGCATGGTGGCACAGTGTTAGCGCTGCTGCCTCGCAGTTAGGAGACCCGGGTTCACTTCCCGGGTCCTCCCTGCGTGGAGTATGCATGTTCTCCCCATGTCTGCGTGGGTTTCCTCCGGGCACTCCTGTTTCCTCCCACAGTCCAAAGACATGCAGGTTAGGTGGATTGGCGATTCTAAATTAGCTGCTTTAGCATTGTCACTGTTAGCATACCACTCAGAGTATTTAACCCACTGTATCTGAGTGTGGAATCACAGCTCCACAGTAGCTGATCGGAAAGTGGGTTATCGGGATAGAGCTTCCAGCACACGCTGCCTCAGCCATACGCACAGTCCATTTGAACTTCTCCCATACAACAAACGCTTCAAAGCCTTTCCTGTATGGACCTCACGGTTCAGAAATGGTTTCATCCCAAGAACTCTAAACGCACTCAATCAGTCCATTAAGTGCTCCTTGTAGAACTGTTTGTACTTATAAGTACAATCACCTCACTGTAAATTTGCACTACAGTTGTAATATTGCACAACCTAAGCCACTTCTGCTTTCATATTATATATTTTTCATTTTTTATCATATAATTATTATTATTATCATTATCATTATTATTGTTAATTTTATCATTTTATAGGGAAAATGTTTATGGAGGATTTGCATATTGAATCTTATGGTACCATACAATAACAATAAAGGAATTGAATTCAATAGAAGAGAGCGTGTATTTACAGATGATGATGATTTGTTTCTAAATCAATTTAGATTTCCAAGTATTATCTTCCTGTAGCTCTTGATACCATTTTAAGATGAAATGCAGTTAAAGTATGCATATTACCTTATACAGATAAATTTTTACTTCATTTAAATAATGTATACTGTTAAAAATTAAACATGTGAGGACTTGGTGGCACAGAGGTAGCAATGAGCTGGCGCCCCGTCCATGGATTGTTCCTGCCTCACGCTGTATGCTTTCTGGGACTGGTGCAACCCTGGATAGATAGATGGATGGAAAAATTAAACATGTATTATGAAGATATTTCAATGTTCATTAAAAGTTTTGAAGAACTGAGATTCCAAGCTAAGTGATGGATTTACATTTTCTATAGAGCTGAAAATAGAAATAATCTTTACATTTAAAATATTTAAAATATTTAGTCCAGCTTCTTCGGTACTCAATCTACTGTAAAAGTTAAAGAAAATGAACAAAGTAAAAGTAATTTTGTGTGCTTAGTTATTTTGATTTTTTTGCTTTATGACTTTGCTGATTTTTCAAAGTATCCATACAATTTCTGACCATATTTATTAACAATAAAATCTTTTTATGCTCACAGTACTGCTGTGGATGCTATTTTCAGAAGTGTTCAAAATCTGTGTATAGTGTAGACTGTTTATGAATATTGTTTACTTCACAATTATTTAATAAAACCTCCCATTATTAGAATGTGTAATAAATAAACAGCACTGTAAATGTAGGAGACACCTGGTAATTGATAGACATACTATACTTCAAGGTTTCATGGGTGACTTTATTTATTTTTATATTTAAAAATGATTATTGTTATTTCTTTTACTTTGGAAAATGATTAATCATCTGATTATAAATTATTAAGTAATGTGTTGAATACCACCCAAAATCTGTAAAAGTTAAAGATCTTCAAACTCTGAAGCTACAATTTGCACAGACTTACAGTTTTCACAACTCAAAACTCCGCAGCAGAGCTCAGACGATAGCTGACACTCTGTTCAGCTTTGGTCAAGCAGGCCGTGATTTTAAGATACTTGTACCTTTATTATTTTAGGGTTGTGTCATACAAATTTTTTCATTTTATTGTGAAGTTAATGTTTCCTATTCCTGCACTTTAATCTGTACTCCTCCTCAATAAGGCAGCAGATGACAGACGAGTGCAGACGGAGCAGTCGGCCTTCACTCCTCACACTGCTGGCTCACTAAATGACACTGAGGTGACTGTGAGGAACTGAAATGGACGACTGAGAAGGTCAAATGAGGTTTGATGGCCAAAATTAAACGTAGGATTTGCTGCTTTAGACTGACATTTGTTAATATTTGTGAAGTCTCATTAGCCGCAGCTGCTCACCTTATAGAGAACACAATTAATACTTCAGAGAACAGCATTGTGTTCAATTCTAATAAAATAAGAGAAACTTAAACCTTTAATAAAGGAATCAAATTTAGATCTGAAGAACTGCCTATCTTTCATGACACTTTAAGAATTTTTTATGTTAAAAATGTTTCCCATGTTTTTAAAAACACCCTTGAATGACTTTGAATCATCTTTATAATCCTCACTGCAGTCCCATCTAGTCGGGTTAATGCAGTGAAGTATTTATTATTTCATTAGCTTTTTTTAATGATTATTCAATGATTGCCTATAAGATTCACTGTTATCACATTGTCATTATTAATAAAAAATAAAAACTATTCTGATATTTAATAATCCACACCACACAATAAAACACATCAATTTTCCATGAAGACGTAAAGCCAGCACTGAGAATCAAAAAGCCGCTGAGCGACTGACCATTCATGCAGAGCCTTCACGGCGGCCTCTCCGGTCCAAAGCAGCCTGATAAATGTCTGCAGTTCTCGTGTTCTCCCCGTGGCCTGTGATGGACGAGCACCCAGTGCTTTGGTGGAGGTTTGAAGCTCTGGATTGTCCACTCCATGTCTGCTTCATCCCTTTATGTGAACCTGAGGTAATGTGAACTGCAAGAAAGTGAAATATTTGTGAAAGAAATCAGCATGTTTTGTAAAATAAAAACAACTATTTTATGTAAAGATGAGTTTATTTCTTTATTTTTCATTTGAGGTATGAGTACACCAGTAAAAGTGGCCCATAAATTGTGTTTGAATGTATTATGGTCTGCACTGTATGAGATGATTCCTGATGGACTGTCAGCTCCTTTATTTTTGCTCTGCTCAGCTTTACTTGTTCCACTTTAAGAGTTGCCCCCTCATTTCAGACCCCCTTGTGTGTTTGTACAGGAGGTATTATGATGTGGTGGTCCGCACTTCTGCCCTTTTGATGTAGTGTTCTTGTTCCAGTCCTTCTCCCGGTCACTGCCGGTGTTGAATCTCCATGTTCTTTGCATGTGTGGCTTTTACTCTTCAGGACGGCAGAAGACTTTTATTATCCCAGAGGGAAATTTGATGGCAGCAGGAATGAGTGACATGTAGGACATTGTTAAACAGGGACAAGAAAATAATAAAAGAGACCACACATGACAGCCATTGTTGTAATCAGCACACACACCATAAGACTTCTACAAATCAGAGTAACGATTCTTGAACAATAATAATGAAGAGCACAAAATAATAATTCAGAAATCCGCAGGACTCCTGCAGCTACTAGAAATCAGAAGACTGAGAGCTCTGAGATAAAAGAGGAATTCAGTCTGGGGGTCTTCACCCTTGAGACCCTAAATCAGCAGCTTGATGACCATAAGTGACACTTTGCTGTGTGACAGAATCAAATTGGCCTTCCTTACCACTTCTTTGTGATGGCGGTCAGTGAGAGAAGGCTGATGCAGACCCCCACTTTCACTGTTTATTTTAATATTGTTAGTCACATAGTTTTTGTTCTTTGTCATAAGATTCAATCATTGTCTATCTTGTAAACCCACTTATTCAGAGCGGGGTCATGAGTTAGCTAGGATTAACTCCAGCAAGCATCATCTCCATCACAGGGTGGACACACACTCAGAGGCCAACTTAACCTGCATGTCTTTGGACTGTGTGAAGAAACTGGACCACCCTGAGAAAGCCCACACAAACAGGATCACAACATACAAACTCCACATAGAGAGAACCCAACATGTGAACCCTGGCGCTATTACTACACTACTGTGCCTCCTGGAGAGACAATCTGTAAAAGCAAAAATGACATCTGATTCAACTAAAGAGTAGGTATTTTAATCAAAGGTAAGCCTGCTGTGGTTGATTTTTCCTAAATAGTGTATTTGCAATGCTTGCTGATAGCGTTGGACTAAGAGAACATCTAAGAGGTCTCCTTCCATGGCCTTCAGACGAGTGGGTTACATTAATTGTCAGCTCTCTGCTGGCCTGGTGTAAGTGTTTGTGTAACTTGGCTTCATGATAAAGTTGCAGCCCATTCAAACTTGATTCACACCTTCTGCCCAAAACTGCTGAGACTGTGAACAGCTTCATATGTCTTGTTTTTGTATATTAATTGATTTTGATATAATAATTATGAATTTATTTTAGAATTTTGTAACTTTTATTCACTGGTTTTAAAATATTGTTCAAATTATCTATACTAATAAACGGCAAAGCCCTCACTCACTCACTCACTCACTCACTCACTTACTCACTCACTGACTGACTGACTGACTCATCACTAATTCTCCAACTTCCCGTGTAGGTAGAAGGCTGAAATTTGGCAGGCTTATTCCTTACAGCTTCCTTACAAAAGTTGGGCAGGTTTCATTTCGAAATTCTACGCGTAATGGTCATAACTGGAAGGTATTTTTCTCCATTTACTGTAATGGAGTTGAGCTTGACCGCCGTGGGGGCGGAGTTTCGTGTGACATCATTACGCCGCCCACGTAATCACGTGAACTGACTGTCAACGCACTATGTAGAAAACCAGGAAGAGCTCCAAAATACGCTGAAGAAAACATGCATTATATAATTGAGAAGGCAGCGAAACATTAAGAAGCGAGCGAGTGACATACTACCATATTCATCAGTACAGCTACTTAGGAAACAAAGCGAGGTATAAACCTAAACTTTAAATTAACTTAATAGACAAGCTGCCGCTGGTGCTTTTCGTGCCCACGGGTAATGCGGGATACAAGTTTAATGAGAGGACGCAGGATATAAACGAGAGTTTTGATCACTTTGTAACTAAGTTAAAATTGCAGGTGAAGGGGTGTGCTTATGCAAATTCCGAGAGACTGTGTTTGTGGGGGATTGACAGTTAAAGCGGGTGGGGGAGTCACGTCATCATCTCCCCTCCCATTTACCTCATTTCGCTCTGAGCTGAGCTCCGCGGCTAACGCCGTCTTCCGAAGCAACTTTGTCACACTGCCACCAAATACAGAGAAATCCACAAGTTAATACACACTCTGTCTCTAGACTTTCTCCACACTGAATCCTCCAGGCACTACTTACAAAAGGTTACATTGACAATCGTGTTACGTTATTTTTAAAATGTTTAATTTTCTTAGCACAAGCACAGCTGAGAAGCTTCGATGCATGTGCTCCATAACGCGTTAAAAAATAATGCATTTAATCACACTTTGCATTACAATCAAAGGGGAACTTTTGTCAATGCATGATTTCCTGGTACACCGATAACATTGATCAGCGCATCCCAATTCATTTTAGCCTCGCACCACCTTGGTTTGAGAAGAAGTATGAAAAGATATGAGGTTAACACACAAAAACAGATCACCAATTCAAGCTTTATGAATAATCGATTCGCCATCAATAATTGTTTTGGTAAAGCCATACTCAGTGTAATCCTCCTTCCATTTTATAATTTTTCTGCCACTAGCCATGATTAAATGAACGGTAAAAAAGTAAGAGCGAAGCGAGGGTGACTTATTTAGGCAGGCATGTATATGACAGCAACACTCATGAAAATCATGTTACGTTATTATTAAAATGTTTCCTTTTCTTTTTCATTACTTCTTTAACCCATTACTTCTCCGCTGCGAGGCGCGGGTATTTTGTATATGAATGACCTCCAAAGAGCGCGGAGACTTTTGATCATGTGAACGTGTCTGCAAAAACTGGCGTCTCCTGCCCAGCAAAAGTCGAGCAGCCGGCGCGCGCGCATAGCTGTGCCGGCCTTTCA
>JANRMT010062791.1:187238141-187248344 GCA_026402145.1 Polypterus bichir lapradei | reverse complement strand
GGCCTGGATGGTGCTCTAATCAGTCAACCAGGCAGTTTTGCTGCCATATTTTGGGATAATACATAAGATCCCCTCCAGTTAGGATGAAGACCATCTCTTCTGAAAAATCCAGGCCTTTCCCAAAAATCATCCCAATTGTTCACAAACGCTGTACTTTTATTTGCACACCAGGTTTCTAGCCAGCAGTTAAGGGAATGCAATCTGCTATAAATCACATCCCCTCTATATAATCTTGGTAAGGGACAAGATACAATTAAATTCCGACATTTTCTTTGAACTTTGGTGCATAGAGAGATTAATTCATGCTTTTTTACTTAGAGTCAGAACAGGAGCTTATTCAGCTTCTGATCTGACTCTAACAGCGCCACAGTATAAATTCACACCCGATCTGATGCTGTTCGTTTTTAACTAATATTGCATTACTTCGACGATATTTTCTGATTGGTACTATTCACGTCATAAAATGATTTCATCAAAAGTCACATATATTTGTCTCTTTCTTTTTTTAAAATGTGCGTTGATCACCACCAGCATGTTGTAGCACACAGCAACTGGCCACCTGCATGTTCTTGTGTGCACTGAATAAGACAGCACTATATGCAATCATCAGATTCATATGTTAACAGTTCACACACATGCAAAGATTGTCTTTCTTACATTTACAATGTGTGTACCTGTTACAATGTACTCACTTCTCTCTATGCTGTGGTTTCTATTACACACCTGAAAGAAAGGCAATATATGTGAAAACATCATTGCACTAATCCAATATTATTTGAAAACGAACAGCGTCAGATCGGGAGTGAATTTATGCTGGAACTGGAAATTCTCTGATGTGGAATCAGTTCCATATGGTTGTGGGCGTGGGAGTGAGTGGTGGACATAACTGGGAATTACTGTGAATGTGCGTGGTGTTTTGAGATAATGAAGAGAGCTGAAAATTACAGGTGCTTGTTCAGTGTAATAGGAACCATAGCACAGAGAGGTGTCTACACTGCAACAAGTACACATGTCGTAAATGTAGGAAGGGCGCTCCTTGGGTGAGCTATAGCGCGTCTTTATGTGAAAACAGCAGTGTCAGATGGGGAGTGTCTGATGATTGCATATAGCGCTGAAGTTACTGCTCTTTACTATGCTTTCCTCTGCATGTCCTGGAGAACAAAAGAAACAGTATACAGCAACATGTGGGGAGTGGCAAGATTAGGGAAAAAAAACACACGGTTGTGTGTATCGTGATACACTGCAAAGCTATAGCGCATCTTTATGTGAAAACAGCGCTGTCAGATGGAGTAGGAAAGGATCCTGAACACGACTGAGAGAATGAAAAGTGAATAAAAAAAACAAAAACAAAGCTAACTTTTACAAATATCATAAATTACACTGGCTATTACAGACTGAAATCAAATGTATCTTTTTATTCTAAAATAGTAAAAATAAGAGCAGTTCACTTCTCAAAAGTGAGTTATGCAGGATCAAACTCATGACTTCTTGATTCCCAGTCAGCAACTGATACTGTTCGGCTGTGCGGCAGTCGTAGTAAATGAGTGTCAATGTCACACACTAAGGCGGCTTTTTTTAATGCAGTTATATTTTTGAATAAAAGCGCAATTGTTCTGTTATATTTGTACCTTTCGTAAAAGTGTTTTTTTGATATTTGGATTTCAGGCTTCATACATTATATAGTTTATGTACTTTGGATTTGGCCGCGGGGTATTGGCAGGTAGAGTTGACGCCCAGAGCACGCAAGGCAGCAGCTTTTTGCAGCAGAAAAGGGCTGTTTGAATGGAATGTCATGCCATTTGGTATGTGCAATGCCCCTGTAACATTTCAGAGACTAATAGACCGTGTACTGGCTGGCATGCAGTGGAAGACCTGTCTGGTATATCTGGACGATATTATTGTGTTGGGGAAAGATGTTATGGAAATTCTCGGGCGACTGGGACAGGTGTTTGACAGACTGCGGCAAGCCAATTTAAAGCTGAAACCAGCTAAATGCTGTTTGTTCCACAGACAGGTGGCTTACCTTGGGCACATTGTTTCAGAGCACGGCATTGCCACAGACCCCAGGAAAATTCTAAAAGTTCATGAAAGGCCCCAACCTACCAACGTCTCAGAGGTCCATCAGTTGGTTGGATTGGCTTCATATTATCGCAGATTTGTGAAGGACTTTGCCACTGTAGCTCATCCACTACATGAACTCACCAAGAAGTATGCCCATTTTCAATGGACTGAGGAATGTCAGGAGGCATTTGAGAATCTTAAGAGACTACTTACTACTGCTCCCGTTCTAGGATATCCCCTTGATGATGGTGATCTTATTCTCGACACAGATGCTAGTGCTTGTGGAATTGGGGCCATTCTTTCCCAAATGCAGAACAGGGAAGAAAGGGTGTTAGCCTATGGGAGCAGAAGGCTATCATCAACAGAACAGAACTATTGCACCACGAGAAGGGAACTGTTAGCTGTTGTGGAGTTTACTTCTTATTTCCGCCAGTGCCTGCTAGGAAGATCCTTCATAGTCCGTTCTCATCATAGCAGCCTGCGTTGGCTTATACAACTGAAGGATCCCGAGGGCCAGTTGGCAAGATGGCTTGAGAAACTTGCTGAATACAATTTTCGTGTGGTCCATCGGCCTGGACGACAACACTAAAATGCTGATGTCTTATGAAGAAGACCCTGCCGTATTATCTGCACCTGTAAGATACCAGAACCTTCATTGTTAAGAAATTGCCTTCATCAAGTGCAATTTGAATGACGACCTAGAAAAAGAAAACCCTGGGACTATAGACCCAGAGCTTCCACCAGTGGGGATAGAATTACCTGTCACTTCCAAGTTTCTGGTGCGAGAAATAGATGATGATGATGAGCAAGGTGAGAACAAAAATATTAATTTGTCTCAAAAGGGTGTGGAGAAGATTTACCTCCTGGAAGCCAACAAGCCAGTTTTGTTCTGTGGTTGGACAACTGAACAACTACATGCTGCCCAAGTTGGAGACCCTGACATTGCCCCGGTGTGGAAGTGGATAGACAAGGGAAGAGGACGCCCTACATGGGCAGAAGTTTCGCAGCACAGCCCAGCCACCAAAACATACTGAGCCAGTGGAAAAGGTTGTATATTCGGGAAGGCATCCAACTGAGACATTTTTATTGCACGGAAGACACTGCGTTCTATCCCCAGATTGTTTTGCCCCATGAACTTCGTACAGAGGTGCTGAAGCAAATGCATGATAGCCCAGTTGGGGGTCACTTTGGAGTGGAATGAACTTTAGCGCGTTTGCAGGCCAGATATTATTGGTACCAAATGGGGAAGACGTAGCACTCTGGTGTCGCACATGTACCAGCAGTGCGGCTAAGTCACAACCTTCAAAGCGGCTTCAGGCACCTATGGGGACTGTTCGGGTTGGAGCACCTATGGAAAGAGTGGCCCTTGATTTGATGGGCCCCCTGAATGAGACTGCAAGGTATAATCGTTATATTCTGGTAATGCAGGATTATTTTACTAAGTGGGTTGAAGCTTACTCCCTACCAAATGATCAAGCCACTACAGTTACTGAAGTATTTACTGCCGAATGGGTGTGCCATTATGGAGTGCCATACAGTCTACACAGTGACCAGGGTTTCGGTTTCACAAATGAAGACAGGCACCCTACTAGTGGGGGTAGTGCTGAGCAACAAAGCATGGAAGAGAGTATCTTCAACTCTCCTTTAAACCCACTACCCACCATGAGACCCAGAAGAATAAGAAGACCACCAGAAAAACTTGGTGAATGGGTGGCCCATTGAACTAAATTGACAACTGTTCTGTGTTCATATGTTGAAATGTACTCTGTTGTAGCGAGAGAAAGTTATGCAATGCAGGAATCTGTATATATGTTATTTGGGTTTTGTTTTTTTCTCTTAGTGCTGGAATGGTGCTGTTACTCACCATCCAGCAGTGGGGGTAATGTTGAGATCAGAGCTTAAAATAGCAGCCTGACATCCCAATTATACTGAATGTGGGATGTGGGTGGAGTTGTCGGGGTTTTGGGGGGTTGAGTTTTGAATATAGAGGTTATTGACGGCGTGGTGGGGCTCTTGTGTTTTTTTGGCCTCTGTTAAGCTAAAACAGGCACCTTAAAAGAAGAAGATAATAAAGTCAACCATTGAGCAGTCAAGCCTTGTGTGTCACTCCCTGCTGTAAATTAGGAGAAGGGAACTCAGGGACAGGGTTTTACCCCAGAGCACGTTGTTCTGGCCCTGGAGCTTCACACCACTGGACACGAAGGAGGAGAAGCTCCCCTGCGTCACCCTGACCACGGTCCAGAGACAGGCAGAAAAGGTAACAAGTGTCATATGAAACCTTATTAGGGTACAGAGAAAAAAAAGGCACACAGTGGGGAAAAAGCACAAAATGTCAACTTCAATCTCGACATTTCCACTTTAATCACGTAGTTTATTTTGTCATTAAAGTAGAACATCATAAACTTCATCTAAAAATCGTTTAATTAACCAGTTTCTCAAATCACATCGTAATTAAAGTAGCACATTAAATGCTTTGTTTTGTATGTGATCTTCTATGTGCTCTATGTGTGTGAATCACTACTTGCTTCTTAAACCGTCTCTCTTCCTCCAACTGGACACAGAATCCATTACATTCGTGATATTACAGCTCTCTGAATAACTAAAATACTGAGATGTATACGTGATATCATTTTCATGATGATAGGAGTTAAAGCACGTTATTAAAAATGGGTTTCACGGCGCAGTGATTGTGTGCGACCTTCGATGAAATAATTTATTCCAGCAGTACTCAGGGGCAGCTCTAGGCTTGTGGTGGCACTGGGCAGAGGAAGAATCGGTGGCTCCTTCGCCCGCCAATGTCAGTAAGGTAGCTTATGCACGGTAGATGGCCACGTGCATTGCGGACCCTGCATAGCCGCCTCGTGCTCATGACACAAGCATTTAACTTTTGACGAAATTTGTTGCTGCATTTTGAGCTGAGTTGTTATTTTCTCTTTCTGTTTTATATTCAATATATATTGGCGTAGCCGCCACTGCAGTCCTTGCTTTTCTTTCTCCAAGTAACCGATCGACACACAATCAGCTCTGTAATAGACGTTAAGCCATCTGTAAGCTTAGAGCGCCGATTCTTCAAAACGTTTAAGGAACATTGAACTATCTTCGTAGTGCGTTTAATTATTCTATCCTTCAAGCCAGTCCCAGTGACGAATATAGATTATTTAAATGAAGTTAGTTTTATCTGTATAATATAATAAACATATTTTGCTGCATTTCATATTAAAAATATCGTCATCATATGTAAATACGCGCTTTATAAAGTGGCTCAGGTTGTGCGATATTATAACTGTAGTGTAAGTTTACAGTGAGGTGATTGTACTTATAAGTACAAACAGTTCTACAAGGAGCAATTGATTGAGTGCGTTTAGAGTTCTTGGGATAAAACTGTGTTTGAACCGCGAGGTCCGTACAGGAAAAGCTTTGAAACGTTTTGCCGTGGCCGAGACAGCGTGTCTTTGAAGCTGTATACCGATAATTCTCTTGCCGATCAGCTGCTGCTGTGATTCATACTCAGATACAGTGATATAAATACTCCGAGTGGTGCAGTGAGAGTAATATGGAAAAAGATGATCCGCTGTGGCAACGACTAACGGGAGCAGCTGAAAAAAGAAGAAGGTGCAGTGAGAGTAACAACGCTAAAGCAGTTATGGTATTTGGAATACTATGGCTATTCCCTGGACCTTTACACTAATAACAATATGCGGTTAGTTTCAGTGTATTTATAAAGCCGCGTCAGGACAATAAAGAGTAACCACACAGGAACAGTAGCACTGCTTTGACGCTGGGTGCCGCCAGTATGCAAAACCGAGCGGAGAACTTGCATACGACAAGGTATGAGGTACTGTGGAAAAGTGCGTGGCTTTATGCCAAGTGTAGGTTTTATACATCGCGATTTGAATGTGGAAAAGTTCTTACGCAACATTTCTGTGCGTACGCACCCTTTATACATGAGGCCCCTGGTGGGCCACAGTGGCTGCAGGTTTTCATTCTAACTCTTTTCCTAATCAGTTTTCATTGCTAATTAACTCCTTTTCCTTTCATTATCATATCCCTGTTTTTAAGGATTCAGTCCTCTGAATTGATTTGTTTCTTCATTAAATGGCAGCCAAGCAGAAACGAGATGTGAAATAAGCCAACAGATGTCCAGCTAAATTGGAATGTAAACCTCCAGCCAATTTCAATCTAACGAGTTTCTTAATTGTGAATTGAATATCAGGACTTGTTACTGCTCTCGTTCTGCCACAGCAGACTGTTGATTTTCTGTTTTTACAAAGACCACCATCAAGATGTTTCAGTGACCTGAGCACACCAACATGACCGAGACCTTAACATTTCTTTATTTTTAGGTTAGCTGGTCATGTGACGGATTGTTTTGTGTCTCGTGATTATTTGGTTGATACAACTAAGGGATCTGAGTCACTTCAATTAAAATGAAGGCAAAACAAGTTAATCAGCAGTAAAAACGGATCACTGTTAGAATGAAAACCTGCAACCACTGTGGCCTACCAGGAACAGAGCTGGACGGCCCTGCTCTAGAGAATGATTAACACACACACACACTTTTTCAGTGTAGGTGAGGGGTTGTTGTCCTTTTTTTTCTTGATGCTTAACCCATGTGTACTCTGTCATACGTATCACATTTACAGCAGACTGTATTTTCACTGTCTTGTGTGGGGGGCCACAGCTACCTGATATGCTCTGACATTCACACTTTGTTCTAAGAACTTCTAACTAACAGTAGCAGGCACACTTTTGAATTATGGAGCATTGCTTCCCCCCTACTGATTTCTTGTTGCAGGTACCAAAAGTAAATCTGCTAATGTAAAGTGCCTTATAAATAAAATGCATTATTATTATTTTTATTATTATTATTAAATCCTGTCCCATCTGCTCCAAACCTATGACAGTAATGACCTGCTGTGTCCCCAGTGCCATGGGTGACCTTTTAGAGGGCCAGCACCCTCTCAGACTTAGGAGAAGAACATCTACATGTAATGTGTCATGTCAGGGTTAGTAAAGGGGTTTAAGGAGACGACTGATTGATAAAATCAGCCTGCATGTTCAGTTCATCTGTTTAAAAATAATAAAATGTCAGTTTCTACTTCTTGAGCATTTTAAGTTATTTCTTAAAGCATATGTGAAATACATTTTTTCTCCCACTTCATAGATTTTTAAAGCAAGGGTACTTTCTTTCCAAATAAGTTAAAATGCTTGAAACAAATAAGCCTAATCACCCCCCCAAGCCAACATCATATTTAAAAGAATAAGTTCTGAAATTGAAAGCACAACAAAGGCATCTACAGCAAGGAGTCTGTAGGGCGTAATTAGCAGTCGACAAACGAGACCCCAGAGTGTTGGACCTTCTGCTTGTGACAGGTGGGCTCTGGAGGACCTCCAAAGGTAGTAAACATCTTCAACTTCTAAGAAAAGCCAAAGACTCCAAACCCAGAGAGTCGTGTCAATTAGAGGTGATGGTGGAGCCGTTTAAAGGTGTCAGCCAGGCGCTCATTAGCCGCTTCCAGCTCCTGCTGCTCTGGGCCTGAGGGTTTGATTCTCTCAGGTCGACTCACTGAAGGAGCTGCAGGCTTCATGTCACAATAACTCAAATAACCCAAATACTATTTTTTTTTGTTTTATATTTGGTTCATTTAATTCTTTCTTCATTTATGTATATTCTTTACTCTTTTTGTAAATAACTAAAAACACAAACACACATAAACACATCTGAGCATCTGTCCATCATCAACATTTCATAAATTAAAATGAGAAGAGGATTTTTTTTAACTGTAAATAAATTGATAAATACAGGGAGGGCAGTCTATTGACCAAAGTTACCAGTTCAGCTCCCTGCAGAGACCCTCTGTGTAAACTCGAAGGTCTCACTTGGCCTGGCTAAACAAATGTGAAATGTGTTCTTTTCAGTTATTTTTTCAGTCAGAAATCAAATCTATAATTTACTTAGTTTGTTCCATTTTACATTTTCAGGTTTGTATCTTGCTTAGTGACAGTTCTTTTAAACTCTACATATCTTTATATAAATCTCCATAAACGCTTTAACCAAATTGTGCAGAGTTGCTCTCTTTTGTGAATCTGTAAATATCAGAATTAAACAAGACAGATTAGAACACATACGTTATTTGGTTTGTCAAAACAGATTTTTAAGGAAGAATCAGGCTTGAATATTTGACACATCACCATTAATCTGAATGCCTTCTAAATCATTAGTCATTAATAGATAAAAGCAGCTGTTCAATTATATATTTATATTCTATATATTTGCCATCCCAGAGAATGTGGAGTGTATAACCAATTAAAACAAAAATCAAACATCTAAATAGAAAAATGAATTTAAAATCGTGAGCACTACAACACTTTCTGTGATTTTAGTTTTATTTGCCTTCCTGTAAAGTCTTCATGTTTTATGTGGAAGTTTGCTTTTGAATGTCTAATTACAAATATTAAGATCTTGCAATAGAGAGCCAGCTTTACAGAAAATGGAAGTAAAAAAGCAAACATCATACTTATAATCATCATATTAATCACAAAAACACAAAGGTAACACAGAAACCTCTTCATTATGTGTAATGGACCACAAGGGTTGGCTGACATTCTGGCTGGGATGGATGGCTCCTTACCCAACCGGAATGGAAGGATGAGGGTGGGTGGCCTCCTGACCCGGATGGTGAGTGGCACGTTTCCTCAGCAGGAGGCTGTTATAATGGATGGACACGGGGAAGCTGCTTCCCTCTGGTGTGCATCCTATTTAGACAAATGCAGGGCTGTGTGGGAGTTGTAGTTTTGGTGGGCAGCCTGTGGTAATGCACGACTCTATGTATTACCAAATTTAAGTTAAAGAAACACTAAACCAAATATCATTATTTATAAGGGAAATAAAACGCCAGCATAAAGAAAGGGTGCTTACTGTTTATGTGTTAAGGGTGCTGCTGCGGGAATGTAGGGCTGTCTCGGCCGGTGTGTGCAGTGAGGCGCGGTGGGTCTGGAGGCACGTGGAGCTGCTATAATGACCAGTATGGGCTCTTCTGCACGTGTTCAGTTTTAGACGCCGGTGTCCTCGCAGCCTGCCCATGGAAGATGGATTAAGGTGTGGCACACCTGGAAGAAAAAGCCGGCATTTACTTTTGTAACCGAGGTTGATTCAGAGATAGGGACCACGTATTTTATGAGATTTGCTTACTGGTGAGTCGGCAACTGGTGTGTTTGAGCTCAGTTTATCCATCCATTGGTCATCCAGGGGGTGCTTACTTGCAGGGGTTCAATTTAAGTAGAAAGTTGCCCAGAGCGTGTAGCAGGGAATGGCGTGAACGTACCAGCTTCTACCTGGAATTATTCGTGGGGTGGACAGGGATGGCAGATTGGCTGGTTAATCTCGTCGGTGATGTTTAAGGAGTTGCTGACCAACAGGGGTGGTCAGCGGACATAAAGGCGAGGCAGGGGTAAGCACTGCTGAGCTATTGAAGGAGCAGTTGTGCTATTTGATGGCTTTGTAAATAGAGATTTTTTAATCTTTTTGGTGGAAATATATACTGTATATTTGGTATTGGAATAGTTTTTCTTTTGGGATTGGTGCAATTTTTTTTTTCTTTTTGTATATACACACAATTTATTTTTTTATATTGTGCTTTTTTTTAACTTTATTTTCTCCCTGTTAGAGGAGCTTCCTAAGCCCAGGATGAAGAAAGAAGACTACCTCATTTTTGGAGTGTGCGTGTGTGTAGTTTTTGTAAGAGTTCACTGTTTTTGTTGTAAATAAACCTTTTTTTTTGGCCTTTTTGTTTATATTGACTTTTTGAAGGAGTGTCAGTGCTGAAGAACAGTGAAACAAAGCCCGCTGACACTCCTGTGTTTCGATGTACAGCACTCTTGTAAATAAACTTGCACCTCTCACCCTTCAATGTTAGTCCATCTCTCTTCTCTCCACTGATCCTGAACTATCAGATGTGTAGGTTGGGAGCTGCTTTATAACTACACGGGATGTCACACAGGAGGAGCTGCTGAAGGCTGATTCTCCTATCACAGGGAGGTTCTGCCTGGCCCAAAAGTGCTTTCTGGATCCAATGTGGTAGCACCAGAAGTTCTGTGCTTTACCCAGAGAGTCCGAGTCGAGAGAGCAGTGGGAAGAAGCTC
>JANRMT010062791.1:187218170-187230347 GCA_026402145.1 Polypterus bichir lapradei | reverse complement strand
ATATAGATATGGGAACAACACTCATATCAATGACAAAACAATTACATTAACAATCATGTTACGTTATTTTTTAAATTTTTCCTTTTCTTTTTCATAACTTCTTTAACACACTACTTCTCCGCTGCGAAGCACGGGTATTCTGCTAGTCACTAATAAAGGAGTAATCCATTTATGATTAACTATCAAAGAAAGAAGAAAAGATTGTCCTGTGGTAGAAACCACACTATTACTTTTGTCACATATGCACATTAGTGGATCACCCTTCAGGCTCAACTGAGACAGGTAATACCACCCCAGGTCGAGAGGGGGCGCTTGTGCTATCTGTCTCCTCTTTTTTTCCCCTCCTCAACACAGAGAAGACACACAGTAAGAGTCAACTGACTGCCCCCTTTCTGGCCCCCTGCCTTTGATGCCCGCAGCTGCCAGAAAGAAAGTTCAGTTTGGAACTTGTAGCAGTGCTACTATTAGTTAAAACCGCATCTCCCAGCAGTCCCTGCAGGTCCTGTTGGGGTCAAAGGTGGTCAGAGGGGCTTAAAAGGAGGGCTAGTGTCCAAAGAAAAAAAAAATGTGTTTTTTGTTGTTGTATCTTGTGTTCCGTTTACTCGTCGGACTGCCTTCTGTTGATTAAGCCGTATTTAGTCTTTGAGTCCTGGATTGTTTCGTTGTTGGGGTCTGGATCGTCTTCTGTATAAGAAAAGGAGCGCTCCTGAACCATTCATGCATCTTCACCCTTACAGTGTCTACTGGTAGGACTGTTTTTCATTCTCTTTCAGCGTGCAGATCTAGATCTCTGGACTCACTCTTGTCATCATTCATTGCATCTGGTGTTGTTTTCCATGGACTTTGCTGTGTGGAGTTGTTTGTGTTTATATGTTGAATGTAATATCGCTGTAGGGGTACAGCGGTGGTATTACTGTTTTCATATATATTATTTAATTTCTGTAGCTGCGTTTTCCCAAAATTACCAAAGTTCTGCAGCTTCAACTCAAAAAATGGGATTCAACAAAAGCCTGACACGCAGAAATGGTTCTAAAGACAAAATATCTTCATTTTTTAAAGTTTAGTTAAGTTTCAAAGTAAAACAGTTCACACAAAAAAGAAAATTAAAATAGCAAAAAAGGGAAAAATTAATATTAAGAAAAGTTCAGTTCTAGGCTTAATCTTGTTATATCTCAAATTGTTACCATTTAGTCAACATTTCTGAACCATTTCAAAATGGTCAGAAAACTGTATGCTTATCCCATTTCTAACTTGAAAATGGGTCTTTCAAGTCCCTCTTTACTGGGACCAGTTCTAAACAAACTGAGCTTATTATCGCACTGTTTCTCAGTTATAGTAAGAAGGTTCTATCTCTTACCAACTTATAGGGGGAAAAGACTATACCATAAGCTATGACTATGAAAGAAATTTAGATTCTGTTCAAATTAAGCAAACATTAATATGAGTTTAACTCAAAACTTTAACTTTCTAAGATTGGCTCTTACATTTCTGGCCCCTTATTGGCTATGCAGGAGCAGAAAGAATTACTATACTTTACTTCAATATGAGCCAATTACTTTTATATTAACTATTCTTTTGAAATCACTAAGAATAACACTGCAAACAAACATTTTAAAAAATAATCCCATTTCTTGAAGCAGGCCCAGTTTATTCACGGGTCTGTCCAGTGTGCTGGTTTTGGTTTGCACACAAACTCTTCTGACTGCACCTTTGGCATCTGGCATTGTCTTGATGACTTGACCCATTACCCAGGAATTACAAGGTGTAGCTTTGTCTACAATTAGAACAACGTCCCCTGGTTCAAAATTTCTTCTTGTTGCAAGCCATTTTTGACGTTCTTGAAGTATTGGCAAATACTCTTTTGTCTATCTTTTCCAAAATAAATCAGCCATGTATTGAATTTGTTTCCAGCGTCTTCTTAGTATGGTTCATTTTCTAAAATGAGTTCAGGTGGCATTTCAGGTTGTGTCTTCAGTAATAACAAGTGATTGGGTGTGAGTGGCTCCAAATCATTTGTGTCATCTGATGTCTTTGTAAGGGGTCTGTTATTGAGTATTGATTCCACTCTACACATCATTGTAGGAGGGTTTTCATCATCGAGTGTTTGTTGGTTTAGTGTTGAATTTAAGATCTTTCTTATGCTTCTGATTTGTCTTTCCCACACTCCACCTTGATGAAAAGCTGATGGTGGATTGAAAATCTATTTGATTTGTTCTTCCTGCATCATAGCGTCTCTGATTTTTTTGTGTTCCAATTTTTAATAGCTTCTTGTAGCTCTCTTTCTGCTCCAACAAAATTTGTTCCATTGTCTAAGCGCATGATTTTAACTTGTCCTCTTCTAATCGTAAATCGGAGTATAGCTTGGATACAAGAATCAGTGTCTAATCTATGTGCGATCTCTATGTACGCAGTGCTGGTTGTTACACACGTGAAGATTACTCCGTACCTCTTGACTAGACTTCTTCCTCCTTTAACTATAAAGGGGCCAAAATAATCAACTCCAACATTAGTGAACGGTCGGTTTGGTGCTAGGTGATCTTCTGACAAATCTGCCATTTTTTGCTCACATGCTTTCTCATTGTATCTTCTGCACGTTGTGCACTTTGAAATTATTTTTTTGATAGCTGAAATCACTTGAGGTATCCAGTATTTCTGGTGTAACTGTGCGAGCATGTAGTTGCGCCCACAATGTCCGATTCGTTTATGATTGTGCTGCAATATGAGAGAAGCAACATGTGAATTAATTCTTCTGGAAATTCTTGCTGTTGACTTAGACGAATAAGCTCTGTTTCAGCTTTAACTAAGTCATCTAGAGAAATTGGACTTGGCTTTAAAGTCAGTTTATACTTTTTCATGTGGTTTGTGATGAGTGATTTTTGTTCTTCTGGATTACCTTTACTCTGACTGACTTCTAGTTGAAATGTTTTTCTTTCATTTCTTAAGTGCAGCAGTATGTCTTTAAACTTGAGAAACCAAGCCACTGCTTTCTTCAAGCGATGTCAATTTGAAAAGTAAGTGATGAGTTTGTTGATGGGTTCAGTTGTCTCCTCTATTCTTGTCATATTAACTGCACAAGTTTTAACTTCTGGATCATCTTCAAAAAGTGAATCGTTCAGTTGATCTGCTCTTTTCGGCCACTCACGTTCGGACTTCAATAAGAAACTTGGACCTTGTGACCATGTGGTGCTTTTGAGAAAGTTTTCTATGCTTAGCCCTCTAGATGCTGGATCAACCGGATTAAGGGCCGATGTGACGTACCTCCACTGTGAAGGTTGTGAATGATCTATGATCACGGAGATTCTGTTGTTAACAAAGGTCTTGAATCAAGTGTTTTCATTTGAAATATATTTTAGCACCGCGGTGCTGTCAGTCCAAAATGCAGATTCTTGTAAGGGCATTTGAAGCTCACCTTTAAGCATTTTGTCCATTTTTACTGCCACAACGCCTGCTGTCAGCTTCAATCTTGGAATCGTGATCTGCTTCAGTGGTGCAACTTTTGACTTGCCCATCGTGAATGAACAATGCTTTTTATCCTCTTCATTGGTTAAGACAAGGTAAGTGACAGTGCCAGATCCATCTTCACTAGCATCTGCAAAATGGTGCATTTGTGCTGTCTTTATGGTTCCAAACCCGGTAGGTTTGAAGCATCTGTTCACTTTATAGTCTGTAAGTAACTTCAAATCATCCATCCATTTTTTCCATTTCTGAATGTGTTTGACTTCTACTTCTTCATCCCACCCAAATTTCTCTTTGCATGAGTCTCTTAGAATAAGCTTTGCTGGCAGTAAGGCAGGTGCTAGAAAACCAAGTGGATCATAAACTGAGCTAACAACAGACAGAATACCACGCCTTGTAGTGGGCTTGTTTTGTAACTTAATCTGAAATTTGAAACTGTTCATTTCTGTGCACCACTGGACGGCCAGGGCACGCTCTGTGGGAAGGAGACTGTGGCTCAAATCTAAGTCCTTTTGTTCGTGAGCTCTGTCTTCTTCAGGTATGGACAATAAAACTGCTCTGTTGTTACTCACCCACTTAGTCAAATGGAATCCCCCTTTGAGGCACAGAGCTTAGAGGTCCTTTGCCAGCTTTATTGCTTGTTCTTCTGTCATCACTGACCTTAAACAGTCATCCACATAGAAGTTATTGAGAACGGTGTTAACAGCTTCCTCATGAAATGTATCTCTGGCATCTTCAGCTGTTCTACGCAAAGCATAAGAAGCACAACTTGGTGAAGAAGTAGCACCAAAAAGATGTACCATCATTTTGAATTCTTCTAGGTCTTTACTTAGATTACCTTCAGGCCATCATAGAAAACGTAAGAGATCTGTGTCTTTATCTGGCACCTTAACTTGGTAAAACATTAATGTCTGCCATTAAGGCTACTGGCTCCTTTCTGAATCTTGTAAGGACGCCAATGAGTGTGTTAGTTAGGTCAGGGCCTTTTAGTAATTGTTCATTAAGTGAAATCTCCTGGTAGGTGGCAGTGCAGTCAAAGACCACTCGAATCGTATTTTTCTTTGGATGATACACCATGATGTGGAATGTACCACACTCTGCCTTCATTGAAATTCAGGTTTTCTTTGAGTACCTTAACAGCATAACCCTTGTCTATAATGTCTTTCATGAAGGCTTTATAGTCTTCGTGGAAACCTGAATTTGTGCTCAATTTTCTTTTGAGTCCAATAGCACGCTGTTCAGCAATACAGCGATTGTTCGGCGTTTTTAAGTGTTTCATCCTTCAAAGGCAAATTTAAACAATAGTGGCCACCTACCAGTCTCGCAGATTCTGAGACTATGCGCATGAACTTGATGTCTTCCTGTGACATCTCCTCCTTTTCTTCACAGCTGTGCTCTGGGAAATCTGTGTTATACTGTTGCAGCAGCATATCTTCAATTTCTGTTATTGAGACACGATTGATTGAATGTTTGGGCATCTTACCACTTTGTTTTGCGAGGTCATTTATGTCTTTGTATGGTCCACCAACTACCCATCCAAGTGCAGTCTTCATGGCGTGAGGTCCACCTCCTTGGCTAGGTATGATTCTTGACTGCTTAAAGATTTCTGGAATGGAGACCTGTGTGAAGACCTTTGGCAAATCAATATATTCAACGTCATTGAGACCACAGACTTGTAAATCTGATAAAACAGAACATTGGGTTAGCATTTTTGAATCATCATCATAGTTACTCATAGTTTCCAGGGATACTTGTGTTCTTCTCCCTTGAAGGCTTAATTGTCTTTGGAGCCTTTCAGTGCAGATTGTTACTGTACTGCCGAGGTCTATAAAGGCGTATGTTTCTACATACCTTTCACCTTTCTTAGATTTTACCTTAACAGGAACCACTTGCAGTGCGCATTCTTCTCAGGCCCCAGTAAAGGTACAAGTTCCAGTCTCAGTTTCCTTTTCAGTTCGTGTTGCCACACTGGCTATAGCTTTAGATGTTGCTCCACTGTCTTTTTTGAAGTGCTGGGTGATTTAAGAACATCTCTGACATGTCATTCTTTCTTTACAGTTCCTACCAAGGGATTGAGACAGCGAAAACATAAACCTTTAGATTTTAAAAAGTAAATTCTTTCTTTATGTGTCAATTCTTTGATTTTACTACATTCAACAAGAATATGCTGACCACTGCAGAAAACACAAGGCTTTCTAAATGCACATGTATCATTAACAGTCTTTTTGACAGAGATTTCTTGATTCTCCCTTTTGGCTGCCTCGGAAATATTGGTGGTGAAAATACCTACTGATCTCTGTCCATACTTCTGAGGAGACCTACTTTTGTCAGTTTTGTTCTTTTTCTCCATGTTACCTTATGTAACATCTCCATAAAAGGGATCCTCACCTGACGATGTAGAAAGATAATTACTGTAATTCTTCAATACCTGTCCTTCTTGCTTCCTTTTCTTTAAATTCAAAAGCCCAGTTTCGCCACTTGTCTTGTAAAGTGTATGGGAGCTTAGAGATTATTATACGGATATTTGGATTGTTATTGAATACATTTCGACTTCCTGCACTTGTCATTGCGTCTATACAGCTATCAAGAAAGGATGTATATTCTCTCAGAGCAGCACTATCATTTTGTTTTGTTTGAGGCCACTTCAATGCCTTTTCTATGTATACGTCAGCTATGAATACTTCATCACTAAAATAAATTTCAAGTTGCTTTCTGGCCTTTTGATAACCTCGACTTGATGGCAGTCGCACACAGCGTTTAACTAAATCCTGAGCAGGACCTTGTGTGAATTGGATTAAATAATCTAATTTATCTTGAGGGTTTTCTAACACATCCCCAACAGCGTTATCAAAGGCCCTAATAAAATCTGCATAAGCCATTGGGTCTCCTGAAAATAAAGGGACCTGCCTGTGAGGTACTTCACCACGCGGCGCTGGGGGTGCTGGAGCAGGTGTTATCTTTTGATCAGTTAACGATTTAGCCATGTCTGTGATTGCTTTCTGACATTCGGCTTCATTCTTCTGATATTTGACTTGATTCCGCACTAGCACATCTAGTACTTTGTATATCATTTCTGGAACTCTGCGTGTCTGTGGCTTGTTCCTGTCTTTCCGCTTTAAGTTCATGTAGCATTTGTAGGATACTATCGAGTGTCAATTGTTCAATCAACACTGCTGTAGAAAATGATGATGCAGTAGCAGTTTTCTGAACTAAAGAATCAAGTTTAATATCGAGAGCACGCTTTAACTGAGGAGATGTCTTTCATGTTTTTGACTTTGAATGAACCTGTTCTTGCAATTGCATCTCTTTGAATTGATTAACTAGCTGTTCATCAGATATATGAGTTAACAATCTATTTGCGTCTTCTAGTCATGCTGCTGTAGCGACAACAAATTCATTCCATTTCTTAGAGCTTTCCGCGAATGTCGTTTTCTGTTTCTTAATTGCTTCCTCCTTACTTAACATAGAAGATAGCTTTTTGTGTAACTCCTCTATTTCTCTGTGCGTCACACAAAATATTCTTCAAATATTTTTGCTATAATTAAGCAATTTCCTGGAATGTCTTTCAATTTCATTAATGAACACGGAAAGCTTATCTTTCCTCTGACTTATGTGATCTTTAAGATCTCTAATTATATTTTCTGACTTCGAGTCTGTACTCAGATCACTGCCGATCTCGCTTGAGCTCTGTTTGACAACAGTTTGAGCAAATGACAGGACGTTTCCCGACAGCAATTTCGTCACAATCAGGACGTTCAAACAAAGCAGATTACTTACTTGAAATAAAGCTTCAATGACTCAGGCAAAAGCACATCCGATCATCCAAAATGTCTCTTTTCAAGATGTCTTTTTATAATATCACAGTCTCTCAAATCTTCTCAAGGTACGGCGACCTTGCTTTCATTTACAATCATGCGAAGGTAGTAGATAAGAGCACAGTACCTCCTGGATGATTCAGTTCTTTTTCTTCATTGACGAGTTCTGGAGCAGAAGTGTTCTCCGTTCTCGGATGGTAGATTCCAGTCCAAGTTCAGGCCTTAGATAGCTAGTTTTCTGAAGAAAATGTAGCTGCGTTTTCCCAAAATTACCAGTTCTGCAGCTTCAACTCAAAAAATGGGATTCAACAAAAGCCTGACATGCAGAAATGATTCCACAGACAAAATATGTTCATTTTTTTTAAAGTTTAGTTAAGTTTTAAAGTAAAACAGTTCACACAAAAAAGAAATTTAAGATTGCAAAAAAAAGAAAAAATTATGTTAAGAAATGTTCAGTACTAGGCTTGATCTTGTTACATCTCAAATCGTTACCATTTCAAAACATTTCAGAACCATTTCTAAACGATCAGAAAACTTTATGCTTATCCCATTTCTAACTTGAAAATGGGTCTTTCAAGTCCCTCTTTACTGGCACTTGTTCTTACCAAAATTGAGCTTATTATCACACTGTTTCTCAGTTATAGTAAGAAGGTTCTATCTCTTGCAAACTTATAGGGGGAAAAGACTATACCATAAGTTATGACTAAGAAAGAAATTTATATTCTATTCAAATTAAGCAAACATTAATATGAGTTTAACTCCAAACTTTAACTTTCTAAGATTGGCTCTTACAATATGTCTTACAAAGCAAGGTGTTTCTTGATAAATTTCAGTCAGGTTCTAGAACAAATCACAGCACAGAAACTGCACTCGTTAAAGTAGTAAATGATATGTGGGTAAATGCAGACAGAGGCCATTTATCTGTTCTCATCCTCTTAGATCTGAGTGCTGCATTTGACACCATTGATCATAATATTCTTAGAAATCACCTTAGTGAATGGGTGGGCCTCTCTGGCAGTGTCTTAAATTGGTTTGAATCCTACCTGGCAGATAGAAAATTCTTTGTGAGTTGTGGTAATTACATCTCAAAGACACATGATATCCGATATGGTGTTCCACAAGGCTCTATCCTGGGTCCGCTGCTCTTCTCAATCTACCAATCTACATGCTTCCGTTAGTTCAGATTATCTCAGGGCACAACGTGAGCTACCACAGCTATGCTGATGACACACAGCTGTATTTATCAATAGCACCTGATGACCCCGACTCTCTCGATTCACTAACACAATATCTTACTGGTATTTCTGAATGGATGAATAGTAATTTTCTCAAACTAAATAAAGAGAAAACTGAAATTTTAGTGATTGGCAAAAATGGATTCAATGAGGTTATCAGAAATAAACTTGATGCATTAGGATTAAAAGTTAAGACGAAAGTAAAAAACTTAGGGGTAACTGTTGACTGTAACCTGAATTTTAAATCGCATATTAATCAGATCACTAGGACAGCATTTTTTCACTTAAGAAACATAGCAAAAGTTAGACTTCTTATATCATTGAAAGATGCTGAGAAATTAATTCACACTTTTGTTTTCAGTCGACTAGATTACTGTAACGCACTCCTCTCAGGACTACCCAAAAAAGACATAAATCGTTTGCAACGAGTGCAGAATGCAGCTGCTAGAATCCTAACTGGGAAAAAAAAAATCCTAGCACATTTCACCAGTTTTGATGTCACTACACTGGTTACCTGTGTCATTCAGGATTGACTTTAAAATTCTGCTTATGGTTTATAAAACCTTAAATAATCTCGCTCCATCTTATATATCGGAATGTCTGACACGTTATATTACAAATCATAACCTAAGATCCTCCAATGAGTGTCTCCTTACAATTTCAAAAGCTAAACTTAAAAGAAGTGGTGAGGCGGCCTTCTGCTGTTATGCACCTAAAATCTCGAATAGCCTGCCAATAGGAATTCGCCAGGCTAATACAGTGGAGCACTTTAAAACACTGCTGAAAACACATTACTTTAACATGGCCTTCTCATAGCTTCACTTTAACTTAATCCTGATACTCTGTATATCCAACTCATTATAATAACTATTCATGGTGGCTCTAAAATCTGTACTGACCCCTACTCTCTCTTCTGTTTCTTTTTCCAGTTTCTTTTTGGTGGCGACCTGCACCACCACCACCTACCCAAAGCATCATGATGCTCCAACAATGATGGACTAAAAGCCAGAAGTCTACGTGACCATCATCATCAAGTCCTTCCGTGAGAACCCTAAATACAAAGAGGACTTTTTGATTTATGTTAGGTAGATTGCCCAGAGGGGACTGGGCGGTCTCGTGGTCTGGAATCCCTACAGATTTTATTTTTTTCTCCAGCCATCTGGAGTTTTATTTTGTTTTTTTCTGTCCTCCCTGGCCATTGGACCTTACTCTTATTCTACAGTATGTTAATTAATGTTGACTTGTTTTTATTTTTTATTGTGTCTTCTATTTTTCTATTCTTCATTATGTAAAGCACTTTGAGCTACATTTTTTTTTGTATGAAAATGTGCAATATAAAAAAATGTTGTTGTTGTTGTTGTAAATATTACTAACTCATTGTCCTGAAAAGCTGTATGTGAACTTACGGACATATTATAAAATATTTCATAGCCCTTTTTTTAGTTAGGTTCTCTACTAATACCCTATTTTACAGCATGTTAAGCACAGGCAGTCAGTCATTGTCCACCCCGCTATATCCTAACACAGAGTCACAGGGGTCTGCAGGAAACAATCCCAGACAGCACAGGGCACAAGGCAGGAACAAATCCTGGGCAGGGTACCAACCCACCGCAGGGCACACACTAGGGACAATTTAGGATCACCAATGCACTTAACCAGCATGTCTTTGGACTGTGGGAGGAACCCCACGCAGACACGGGGAGAACATGCAAACTCCATGTAGGGACGACCCGGGAAACGAACCCGGGCCTCCGAACTGTGAGACAGCAGCACTACCATTGTGCCACCATGCCGACCTGTTAAGCACATTATTTCATTATTTTATTAATGTTTATTCACAATATACTACAATGTACATAAGATATCTTGGGGTGGCACACGGCTTTGTGCTGCCATCTCAAAGCTTCAGGAGACTGGAATCGAGTCCTCGCTGGAATGGACCAGACACCTCTTCTGAATTAGGATGCTAATGTTTTTGGCCTAAAAGCTTCTTGTAGCCCAAAGTGAGGAGAAGAACTTCAGTGTGCCATAGTAGGCAGGCAGGCCGAGTCCGTCTTTAAAACATCTCACAATGCGTGGCCTCTTTTGACTTGGAAGACCAGCGTGAGTGGAAACAGTTTTCACCCCACAGTGGTGCGATTTTCCTCTTGGGTGTATTTTAATCAGTCCAGTTTTATTTTTTGCCCAGTTGATTTATTTATTTTGTTCTTTATGAGACAACAAACTTCAATATAATTTCCAGTGCACAGGATATGCAAATCAAATACAAAGTCATCTTCAAATGAAGGCAGGGGCTTCATGTTAGTAGCTTCACGTTAATTTTTAGAAAAAGTGGACAATTAGCACTTTGAACCAAGGTGACGGCCAATGTCATTTTAAAAGTGAAAATGAAAAGGAGTGGAGATGGAAAGCAAGCAAAGATGAAGAGTCCTTGGGGTCAGCGTGTGGACGGTCACAGCGTGTATCCACATTAATTGTAGATATTCATCTTTGCTATTTGATGTACATGTTTTATTATCTTCTGTGTTTCTATTCGAGTACCACAGAAAGTAGTAAACTAAGAAAAAAAATATCATTTGTCTTCTCAATTGTAAAATATTCTCATGCAATCCTGAAAAGAAAGTGAAGCAGAAACTCCAATTCATTTGCACTCCGCCATTTCAGCTGCGTTGCTCGGTGAGTTTCTGTTTCCTGAGCTGTTTTGCTCTTCTGGACTGCTGATGGATTGTGGGTTTAGTGATAAACAGCAGCCATAGCTCTGAGTGTATTTTCTAAAGCTGCTGTGCTCTGTGCGTGTGACAAATCGGCTGCCACTGCTGAAGTTGTCATTTTATAGCATGGCAGACATGTTTATTTGTAAGTATTTTATTTATAGCATGACAAAGAAAGGAGTCTGCTGCCCCTACACTACAGTGAGGCTGATCCAATTACGTGCAACAGCACAATTAATTATGGACTGTCAAAATAATACAGCCGCAAAGGAATTTTGCAAACATTCAGTTTGTATTATAGCTATTACTTCAAAAATATGGAACTGTCCAATTTCATTACAATGGCAACCAAACAGGGCATTGCTAAAATGGTTGACATTCTTGGCATCAGGGCTCAGAAAGTCGATACCATCTGCCTTGCAATGGTGGGCAATGGTGACCTGGTAACTGCAGCAAGAGGTCAGGTGTCATCTTGCCAGTCAATCTGCCACACGCATGTCCTTCAAAGAAAAAGCACGGCTTACAGAGCTCTCCAAGGTATCATGCAAAGTTCTTTGGTCTTTATATAAAATTATATATTATATAAGTATGTTATTTATATAAAAGCCATTATTTACCTTTATTTATTTACTTGTCTTCCTACGGCGTAAAGTCACAAGTGGGCTGTAGAGCTTCCTGTGTGTGATCGACATGGACATGCTCACAAAGTACATATGTAATGCCACTCCTTAACGAGACTGTGGTCATAAAGCTCATGGAGCCGTTTCTGGACAAAGGCAGAACTGTAACAACAGTTGAGTGGAGATTCCACCTGCAGCTAAAGTCACTTTGGTACTCATGTACTTTGTCTGCGTGCCCGTGTCGATCAAACACAGGACTGCTGGACTGGTGATGGGAGGCTTTATGGTCTGCTGGTGACCTTTTACTTTATTTGATCTTTCTGTTGTTACTGTTAATTCA
>JANRMT010062791.1:187174560-187186804 GCA_026402145.1 Polypterus bichir lapradei | reverse complement strand
CCGTCCTGCTCCACTGACAGACTGAGGAGACCCCACACTATGCGACTCTTTAATTCCACCTGGCGGGGTAAACGTTAACATTATACAAAGTTATTGTCTGTTTTTACCTGCCTTGCACTCTCCACCTTGCATTTTTTAAGCTGCACTGCATTTTTATCACTCTTTAATTAATAGTGTTTTTTATCAGTATGCTGCTGCTGTAGTATGTGAATTTCCCCTTGGGGATTAATAAAGTATCTATCTATCTATCTATCTATCTATCTATCTATCTATCTATCTATCTATCTATCTATCTATTCCAGCATGTGGGAGGATCATGGCGGTGCTCTTGGCACTATGTGAAGCTGGTCTGCATATCAATCCAAAGAAATATTAGTATTTAGGCTAAATTGTGAGTAGGGGCACTGGCTGTCCACAGTATACAAAATTTCATACCATACTGTAATGGCCCATCCACAAACTAAGAAGTAATTACAGATTTTTTTAAGGTTTATTGGTGTACAACTTCTAGTGTACGCCTTGGTTCTTGGAATTAATCATACCCTTAAAAAGTTGCCAAAGAAGTGGGCTCCCAATTTGGGGGTTTGGGAAGACACCTTTATTAATTAATTATTAATGGCTCCTGACTTTTCTTTGCCTTTCATGTTCCGGACCGACACTTTGTCTCAGCCTGGCACTAAGACCCGTGGCCATTGGTGTCGAACACCCAGTCTTGTTTATGAGCTGAAAACTGTTGGATCACAAGAGAAGGTAAGTGGCAGCTGAGACACTATCTCCTGGGCTGCGTGTTCACTATAGTTACTGACAATGCACCCCTCCCGTGGATGGCATTGCACAGAGTGGAATCCGTGAGTCAATAGGAGGTTCTTGGACCTTCAGCCACACAACTTTTCATTCCAAGACTTCTAGGGTTCCCTCCATGCCAATGGTGATGCTCTTTCTTGGGTTCATGGCCTTTCCATTCAGGTCGCCTGACCCAATAGGAATGGGCTGCGGGACGGGGCCATATCACACATGTGCGACTAAGAGACAACCTCAGGGCTTCGGTTATAATAATGACTTTCACTGCCATGGGTTGACGCTGTCATCTAATGCCTCTCTTCAACCTCCTTCTACTAAAATGAATGATTGACAGATGGGCTTGTGATGGTGTAGCTTCTGGTTTCTGGTCTACCAAACCCATCTCTTCCTCCAAGTGTCCTCTATAAACAACAATCTTGGAACAGTCAGGCAATGACCATCTGAAGTAGGCTTCTCCAAATTTGCTACGCCAAACCTTTATTAGCTCTTTTTAATATCAATTAATAATGTTAACTATACACAAAATAGATCTGGAGGACCCCAGACCTCCAGCTGAAACTGCAGGATCCATCCAGTTCCTCAGCCGTTTCCCAGTAATCTTATCATAGGTGAGGACGTGTTACTTACAGACCTGACTCACCCCTTATGATGAGTTCAACCCAACAGTACCTTGGAATCAGCCGCATAGCCAGCATCCTTGGAGCCAATAACAAACAATTGTAGTTACCACGTTTTGGAAGAACACTGAAATCTGTGCCCTTCAGCTGAGTTGCTCCATCCTCAGTTGCTTCCCATCAGCTCAGCTGTCTTATAACGGGTGGCTACTGTGTCAACTGCAGACCCGACTCAGCCTTTCCCTTGTGAACAGACAAATCGGTACTTTTAACCCGGACGCACAGCTGTCATTTTACTGCATGCTGGACCAGCTACTGCTGAGTTTCTGTTTAGATGTTGCTCTGTCCTTTTTTAAAATGCAGTTGTATTTTTAAGAACAGGAACATGTCAAACATAATTTAGTAGGGATTAGAGATTATGTCATTTTTGTGCAGTAAAACTTAAATCAACCCTATAAGTAAATGTGTGACTATAATAATAATAATTTATTTTATTTATAGGCACCTTTCAAGGCACACAAGGGCACCTTACAGAACATATTAATAACAACTAGCCAACCCGCGACGTACCATATGCAGCATAATCAGGCCGGTTTTTTAATGATTTTTAAGCACAAAGAGAAAATTAACATTTGAAAAATCGGTAATGTAATAAATCAGCAAGAAAAGCAACATTGTAACAATGCATGGAATGAACCAACACACAATCGCCCGTGACTGAAAACTGGCGGACCGCCATCGTTCATGTGCCCACCTCCAACTCGTCACTTGAGTCGTTGTCGTCTTTCCACAGTTCAGATGCACCTGTGACTAACGTAGACTTTCCGTGTTCCTGCAGGAGCATCTAAGAACACGCATGTTTGTCGTGGATGCGAATTGCTGTATGTAGCGTGTAAAACAGTTTGCTATGGTGCACGCGGTCGTGAGTCGTAACCGAAAACTCGTTTTTTAAAGACTGCTTACTTCATTGTGTTTTAACCTCAGTTGTAAAGGATTGTTTTAAGGATCCCATGGGATACACCTCGCAAACCGTTTTACACTCTGCATATGGCGATTCCCCTCTGCGAGAAACATGCCTCTATGAACGTCGGCGGCTTAGTGAATCCACACCCCTTCCGGCGTGCTTTCCATGGGTGTCTTGCCTTAGTGAATTATATATATAGATAGTCACAATATAAAATAGAATATTACAGTACAATAAAACCAAAATAAACACAATAATAAAATTGAATTTTAATTTATCAGCTAAAATTATCAGACAGAATAAGTCAACTGAAAAAGATGAGATTTAAAGGTAGTTAGAGAGTCAAAATTACTTAATGTCTTGGGTTAGAGAGTTCCAGAGGTGAAGGGCTACTTGACTGATAGCTCTAAACCCCATGGTAGTCAAGCGAGCAGGAGGGATAATAAGATTGATAGCGGAGGAAGAAGATGGGTGTAAATGGCTGATATTACGTAGATGGAAATATGCAGACCGAGTAACATTATTAATATGCTCCTCAAATTTACCTTGTGAATTTATGCTGGCGCTGTTAGTTACGGTCAGATCGGGAGGATCTGGGCTAGCATGAACGTGACTGAGTAAAACAGAAAAAAAGCTAACTTTTACAAGCACAATAAATTTATACCTGATCTGATGCTGTTCATTTTCAAATAATATTGCATTAGTGAGATGATGTTTTCCGATTGATGTTATTCAGGTCATAAAATGATTTCTTAAAAATGTCCATATATTTGTCTCTATCTTTTTTTTTTCTCCGGTGCTGCATTGACATCATGGAGTAGAAGGTGTGAGTTTATTCAGTGCGAGAAGGAGCACACTGGTGGCCAGTTGCTTGTGCTATAACAAGCTTGACCTGGCAGCGATCAACGCGCATGTACTGTACAAGGCATGCACGGCTGCCATCTGAGTAAAGAAGAGTGTTCATGGCTCACCTTGCAGAAGAGCTTCGTCATCACTTCTTACAAGAAAATAGAAACCACAGCACAGAGAGACGTGTGTACTTTGCAACAGGCACACATCTTTTAAACGTAGAAAGGACGGTCCTTGTGTGTGTGGGAACTGTTAACATTGAATTTGATGATTGCATATAGCGCGGAACTGACCTCTCTGTATTATTCTTTCCTCTGCATGTCCTGGAATACAAAAGAAACAGCACTGTGTGCACCAAAATGTGGAGAGTGTGAAAGATCGGAAAAAAAAGAAACGCGGTCACTGATTACAACTGCAAGAAGGTATGCGAATGAATATGAAAAATGTGAATAATGTTGCATCAGTGCCACAGTGTTTTCCGAAATGTACTATACAGGTCATAAAATGAGCTATTCCATATATCGTATATACATATGTCTCTGTTTTATGTCAGTGCGACTTTGACATCATGGACCATAAGGTGCATACTAATTCAGTGTAATAAAAAAAAAAATCAAGTGATGGTGAGATACGAAGAAGGCAGATTCACCAGCATTTGTGTGTCAGCTTTTATCCCTCCAGATCAGAGAATTTCCAGTTCCATTCTCTCAAAACACCACTCACATCTACAGTTATTCCCAGTTTCAAATAAAAACTAACCATATAAGATCTGTGTGTGTGTGTGTGTGTGCATGTGTAGGGAGGGTTGTATCGTGATCATGACTGAGAGAATAAAAGTGAAAAAAAGCTCTAACTTTTACAAGTACTGTAAATTTACACCAGCTGTTACAGACAAATATCAAATGTATATTTTTATTGTATAACATTAACAATAAGAGAAGCTCACTACTCAAAATGGTAAATTTACGAGGAAGCTGGTTTCAAACTCACGACCTCTGGATTATAACTCAGCAGTTCTTACCGCTGCACCACCGAAGCTGCTGTATTGTACTTGTACCTTTTCTGAAAGTGTTTATTTGATATTTGGCCATCAGCCTTCACATATTATACAGTTCATGCCTACATTTTGTCATTTATTACTAAAAAATGAAAAATGTTTCTGTTTTAACGATGTGTGTACATTGATTGTTGTAGACATGAAACACACATAAAATTATTTGTCCTTACAATTCTGGGTAACTCATTCCCATGTAATCAAGGCAGGAACTGGGAGAACTTCTTGCCCTTTCTGCGGTGGTGGAGGGGATGGTATAGGCTACAGGAAGCGGAAGCACAGAGCGGATCAGCAAGGGGAAGCACAGAGCAGCGGCGTCTCCCACAGGCACGCAGCCCTTCGCAAGCACCCGAACAAGTTCACCTGAGGTAAAGCTGGCAGCTGACCAGTACAAATAACCGGCAGTGAGAAATTAAAGTCGATCGCTCAGCGGGTGGTGGAAACTTAAAGCCGACGGTCTCGTAGCGATTCAGCTAAACACGGAAAGCGCCGAAGCACCTATAAAAACGGCAAAGATGACTTCAACACTTTACGTAAGTTCTATCTGCTCTCTGCCCATCGAGGGCACGTTTATATGTTGTGTGTCCTGCAGTATGTACAGCTCAGGTTTTCCGGCCGACAGTGAATATAGCTTCACCTGCCAAAAGTGTTTAGTTAATTTAGAGTTGGTCGGAAAATACGCGAATTGGAGGACCGCGTTAGGAATCTGATAGCGATTAGGCAAACTGAAAATTGGATAGACTCAGTTTGTTTAGACAATTCGGCTACTTTTGATTCGGCTTCAGTCTCTCCAGGTCTCACTGTAGTCAGTGCGCGGCCGAAATCAGCAGCACCAATTCAGCCACAGGGCGAGTTGGTAACAGTAAGACGGGGGTCTAAGAATCCAAAATGTAGTCCCCCGGCACCCAGGTCACCAATTCAGACCCAGAACAGATTCTCAGCTCTCCGCAGCGCGCCTGTGGAAAATGAGAATAATAAAGTGCTCATAATCGGCGATTCCATAGTGCGGAATGTTAGAATTCCAAACTATGTTAAACCAGCAGTTAATGTTAAGTGCCTCGCAGGGGTCAAGATTTCTGGCATAGAGGCCGCATTGGACCGTGTCACCGATGATGAAGTATGTACCTTATTGCTGCATGTCGGCACTAATGATATTTATTTACAGCAATCTGAGGTATTAAAGAGGAACTTCATCTCTCTATGCACCAAAGCTAAAAGAAAATGTCGGAATTTAATTGTATCTGGTCCCTTACCAAGATTATATAGAGGGGATGTGATTTATAGCAGATTGCATTCCTTTCACTGCTGGCTAGAAACCTGGTGTGCAAATAAAAACATAGCATTTGTGAACAATTGGGATGATTTTTGGGAAAGGCCTGGATTTTTCAGAAGAGATGGTCTTCATCCTAACTGGAGGGGATCTTATGTATTATCCCAAAATATGGCAGCAAAACTGCCTGGTTGACTGATTAGAGCACCATCCAGGCCGCAGTCATGTGATCTTAAATCACAGGCTGTTGTTTATCCCACCTGTTATTTTCCTGAAGCTGTTACCCATAATCCCTGTTGTGGGGCATCCAGTAAATTTAGTATTGATACAAACCTTAAATTAATTGATACCCAAAAAATAAGCTGTATAATTAGACCAAGGGATAAAACCAGACCCTCCACCAGGAGCATCTGTAATAGAAATTTACTTCAAATTAAAACAAAAAATATATCACCAGTTCAGAAAAAATCATGCAGTATTAAATGCTGTTTATTGAACATTCAATCTCTTGGCACTAAAGCTGTTTTAGTAAATGATATTATATTAAGTACAAAATCTGATCTGTGTCTTCTCACTGAAACCTGGCTTAGTAAATGTGACACTGTTCCCATGGCAGAGGCGTCACCAGATGGATACTCGTTCCTTCATAAGTCTAGAGATTCTGGTCGAGGAGGAGGCCTTGGAATAATTCATTGTAACAAAATGCAAATCACTTCTAAAAATTTAGGCAACTTTACATCCTTTGAGGTATTCATTTTAAATATTAAAACAGATTCCAACACAATTATAGTGCTAGTCTACAGACCACCAGGGCCATATTCACTGTTCATGACTGAATTTAGCAAACTTCTATCTGATTTGGCTATAAATTATGATCACGTAGTTCTGATGGGGGATTTTAATGCACACATTGATGTGGAAACTGACACTTTTAGCAAATGTTTTACTTATTTGTTAAATTCAGTAGGATTTTGTCAGATTGTCAAAGGTCCAACTCATAATCATAACCACACATTAGATTTAATTATAACTTACAAAGTTGAAATTCAAAATTTAAATATTACTCCATTAAATGAAGTTATTTCCGATCACTTCTTAATTACATTTGATTTAGTTCTGCCCATGCCAACGCACTCACAGATTAAAACAAAGACAGTGCGACATCTAGATTGTAATTCTGCTTCAAAATTTATAGATACCTTAAGTAAGTCGAGTGTAATTGTGGAAAACCATTTAGATCAGTTAACATCAAATGTAAACATGGAAAACAATTTTGATCAGCTAACATCACATTATAATGTGACCTTGAGAGATGCTCTGGACACAGTGGCTCCCCTTAAAACAAAAGTGATCAAAGCACATAGAAACTCTCCCTGGTTTAATGAAAATACTCGAGCTCTTAAATTAGAGTGTCGAAAAACTGGAGCGCAGATGGAGAACAACAAAGCTACATGTCTTTCAAATTGCATGGACAGAGAGTGTTAAGAAATATAAAAAAGCCCTCTTTAAAGCTCGCTCAGAATACTATTCTACATTAATAGATAGCAATAATAAAAATCCTCGGGTACTGTTTAGAACAGTTGCTAAATTAACAAATGGGAATTCAGATCAACAGTGCAAAATACCAACAGATATTAGCAGTACAGACTTTATGAACTTCTTCAATGAGAAAATTAAAAATATAAGATCCCAGATCTCAGCATCACAGTACAAACCAAATACTAGCTTAGCAGACCCTGCCGCACATTGCATTCAGCACTTTAGTAATTTTAATCCTGTAACTGAACAGGAAGTCTTAACTTTAATTACTAAAATGAAGCCCACTACTTGTTCCCTAGATCCAGTGCCAACAAAACTAGTAAAAAGTGCCATGGATGTTCTTGCAGCGACCTATTTTAACCATTATCAATAGTTCATTACTGCATGGCACCGTACCTGATGCACTAAAAGTGTCAGTCATTAAACCTTTACTTAAAAAGTCAGACCTAGACCCACACATACTAAATAATTATAGGCCTATTTCAAATTTACCATTTCTCTCTAAAATACTAGAAAAAGTAGTCGCCAGTCAGCTTCAGTCACACCTTACGCATTACAATTTATTTAAGAAATTCCAGTCTGGTTTTCGCACTGGTCATAGTACAGAAACTGCACTAACACCGGTTGTAAATGACATTCTGATATCCTCTGATGAAGGAAACTCCACTGTAATTATGTTGTTAGACTTAAGTGCAGCATTTGACACCATTGACCATTCTATTTTACTACACAGGCTAGAAAACGATGTTGGGCTTACAGGCCCCGTGCTCGCTTGGTTTAGTTCTTATTTATCAAATCGATTCTAATATGTACAGAAATGTGCTGACAGTACTCCATCATTATACACAGAAGTTCAATATGGTGTCCCGCAGGGCTCAGTACTGGGACCTTTACTGTTTTCACTTTACATGCTTCCACTGGGATCTCTCATTAGGAAACATAATGTTAATTTTCACTCGTATGCAGATGACACCCAGTTATACCTTTCATTTAAATCAAATGAAGTTTCTCCGATGTTGTCTTTAATTAGTTGTGTTAGTGAATTAAAGGAGTGGATGAATGAGAACTACTTGTCTTTAAATACAGATAAAACAGAGATGTTAATTGTTGGAGGTAATGACACTGATCACATCAATATTTTGTCATCATTTAACTCAGTTGGAATCCCAATTAATTTTACTGAATCAGCCCACAATCTCGGAGTTATCTTTGACTCTAGCATGTCATTTAAAGCACATATTACAAAGTTCTCCAAAACATGTTTCTTCCATCTTAAAAATGTTAGGAAATTAAGGCGCTTTCTAAATAAACAGGATTCTGAGAAATTAATTCATGCATTTATCTCTAGTAGGATTGACTACTGCAATGCGGTGTTCACTGGCTGTTCAAACTGTTCTTTATACAGCCTCCAGTTAATCCAAAATGCGGCTGCAAGAATTATTACAAGAACAAGAAAATACGAACACATAACTCCAGTTCTTAAATCCTTACACTGGCTCCCGGTTAAATTTCGGGCAGATTTCAAGATCCTCCTTTTAACATATAAAGCATTAAATGGCCGAGGTCCGGCTTACTTGTCTGAACATATCATGACTTACAAACCTTAGCGCACATTAAGATCTCAAGATGCTGGTCTGCTTATGATTCCAAGGATTAATAAAATAACAGTGGGAGGTCGAGCTTTTAGTTACAGGGCCCCTAAACTGTGGAATGGTCTGCCTGCTACTATAAGAGATGCCCCTTCGGTCCCAGCCTTTAAATCCCGGCTGAAGACTCACTACTTCAGTTTAGCATATCCTGACTAGAGCTGCTGATTAACTGTACAGACTGTGTCTCTGTTAGTCATTAACACTAAAACATAAGTAACATGATTGTTATAATTTGTTACTAACCCTCACCTATTTTGTTTCTGTTCTCGGTACTCAAATGTGGCAATTGGTGCCACGGCCCACCTGCCAAGTTGTTTGCCTGCCTGTGGTAAAGTCATCCCTGATGGAGGATCACAGGAATCATGGGAAAAAGGGGTCCTTTCATCAGATTGGCTGGCCGAGCAACGTTTCAGCCGTGGAATGGCCAAATGGGGAGGCAGCTTGATGGATGAGGTCTCCAGGACTCTAAAAATATCCAAATCTTATTATGTGATATCATCTACTGTTAAATTCTGCTCCGTACTTCTAAAATTTTTATTATTATGCTGTATTAAGAATTTGTTCTGTTCTGTGTATTGTATTGTATTGACGCCCTTCTTTTGACACCCACTGCACGCCCAACCTACCTGGAAAGGGGTCTCTCTTTGAACTGCCTTTCCCAAGGTTTCTTCCATTTTTCCCTACAAGGTTTTTTTTGGGAGTTTTTCCTTGTCTTCTCAAAGAGTCAAGGCTGGGGGGCTGTCAAGAGGCAGGGCCTGTTAAAGCCCATTGCGGCACTTCCTGTGTGATTTTGGGCTATACAACAATAAACTGTATTGTATTGTATTGTACTTGCTGCTTGGGCTTATCAACACATTTACAAGACAAAAGACGCTGACAGGGAGTTGCAAAGGGATATAAGGTGGGCCGGGTTTACACGTTTTTCCATAGGCTCTGGTAAATCTAGTGTTAAACATACAAAGGGTCAACATCCTTGGCTATAGACCATTTATCAACCAGTGAGATCTTACTTTTACAGTGCTGTTCTTGTATTGGATAGAGCTCCTCTACTCAGACTGATAAACCCTGAAGATCGGAGCATATGGCAACCTCCTACTACTCTGGGTGCTCTTAGTATTTACTTATGTCAGTCACAAATTTAAAAGCAATGTGGTATTTATTAAAGTATAATAATACCAGTAGAAGAAAGTATAAAAGAAAAAATAGATAGCAAAGTCTGGATATATATATATATATATATATATATATATATATATATATATACGTATATAGTCTTTAGAAAAAGCTTACAAGGAATGCTCAGGATTAGAAGATCAACACAACCCGAGGCTTCACAGCCATTTCCTGGGACCTCATGCATAACGCCGTGAGCAGAATTCACACTAAAACATGGCGTATGGACAAAAGCAGAAATGTGCCTATGCACAAACAAATCCAGATGCATAAATCTGTGCGAATGCCAACTTCCACGTTCTTCTGCTCCATAATTCCCATGTGCACGCACCTGCTGCCACTCCCCAACTCCTCCCAGAATTACGCTTCTTTGAATATGCAAATTAACATAAATAGCCCTTACGTTCAGCGTTCTGTGAAAAGGCAATGGCAAAAGTACGGGGGAAATAGAAGAATTTCAGCGAATACCAAGTGAAGGCAAAGAAAAACGTACTATTTGATGGTTTAAATAATAATAATAATAATACATTTTATTTATATAGCGCCTTTCCCATGCTCAAGGCGCTTAACAAAATAGTGTTAAGCACACCACACAAAATAGTGGTATAAACAACAAAAGGAAGTTGATCGAGTTACATAGAGTGTCGGAGAAACTCAAAAGTTGAAGTTCACAAAGTCGCACAGTGCCCGAAATAAAAAAGAAATTGTCAGATATCAATGTCGGCATGAAAAGGCGAGTCATAGCCCACCATCTGATTGTCATATGAAAGCTTATTAGGATACAGAAAAAAAAGGGACACAGTGAGAAAAAACCTTGAAATGTCAACTTTAATCTAGAAATTTCCACTTTGATCACGTAGTTTATTTTATCATTAAGGTACAACATCATAAACTTCATCTTAATTTTTTTATTTACTAGTTTCTCAAATTCCATCGTAACTAAAGTAGCATATTAAATGCTTCGTATTCTATGTGTTCTTCTATGTGCTCTATGTGTGTGAATCACTACGTGCTTCTAGGCTTTCTCTTCCTCCGACAGGACACAGAATCCAATACATTCGTGATATTACAGCTTTCTGAATAATTTAAATACTGGGTGTATGCTTGATATCTTTTCAGTATTCATATCATATCAATTAAAGCATGTCATTAAACATGTATATATATATGTATACACCTATACATATACATATATTGTCAAACACACACACACACACATACACACATCTCCATGTAAGTTTATGGGGATTTTGGCCTGTGGGAATTTCTGTTCATTTTCAATGAAATTCTCCTGAAGTGGATCAGCTTGGAGGTCTAGGAGGGATACTGGATCAACCCCTGGACCATGGACGAGTCAACGGATTAAGACCTACTAAAGGCTATCTCTGCTCAACTCTTAGGAGCAGACAGATTTTTGAGAAGGTCTGCGTGTCATCTTACAAGGCACATTTTACGTCTACTGTCTGTAGACAGATTCTGCCTATAGATGAATGAGCACCAGGTGGCCCGTAGGGCTGGGTTCAGAACCTCAGAACATCCATGAAAAATGTTTACGAGTAAAGGGTCACATCTGATAGGCATCGAGCCAACCTGGAAAAAGGCTGACCTCAGCAGTTCTTCTTCTGGTCAAAGGGGTTGATGTTTGGTAGCATTTCCAAAAAGTGCCACTGTAGACATGAGGTTAGCCGTTTTGGCACCTGTCAGCCACTGGGTCAAGGAGGAAAAGAGCTAAGGCGGTCAATTTCACTTCCTTAGCTCTTCCAGAGATGTGTCACCTAGTGGAAGGAATACCTGGGCCTCCTCAAATTAGCCTAGTTGTCTTCCGTTCACCACCCAGGATGAATGGTGTTCAAGCAAACCTTGTTGTTGTTAGTGCTTGTTAAAATTTGAAGTCCCATTTTCCACATGGCAAATGCGGATTCCCTTTTAACCCCTTAGAACCTTTGTGAGAAAGTCACTGAAAGTAGTTTGCCTAGGACTTTTATTTGCAAAGTGTTGAAAATATCTGTCGATATTGAAATGCAGGAACCTTCCACCACAGACCTGACATCTATGAAGGGTACCAGTAGATTTGAGAGACTTGGCAGTGGAAGGTTGGGGGGAGGGGGGGCATGGGGAAGGTGCTCAGCTGTAAGGACCTGATTTCACTGGTTGCCAAGCCTCTTAGACCGAGGGTCAAACAGCTGGTGCAATTGACTGCCACTGGCTACTCTGCTTGAGGGGGCCATTGCTGACAACTTAGGACTTCCATTTCCCCCCAGCAAATGACAAAGGGTCATAAGGTTAGATTATCCCACAATTTGGCTGCTTTTGGCTACATGACCAGGGGCT
>JANRMT010062791.1:187159759-187174460 GCA_026402145.1 Polypterus bichir lapradei | reverse complement strand
CTATATATATATATATATATATATATATATATATATATAGTGACAGATAGGGGGCGCTGTTGCTCCCTTAAACCCTTGTCCAATATGCCAGACACCAGATAAAAGTCCAAAAGTAGACTTTATTAATTCTACACAGTGCACAAAGCATCCTCCTCTCCACAATACTCATTAAATCAAACACACAATAACTACAATAAACTCTCCACCACTCCCAGACGCATTGCCACCCTTCTACCCAGCTCAGCTCGCCATCTGGAAGTTCCCATAATCCTTTTATCCTCCCTGACCCGGAAGTGTTCCAATCCCCAGTCCATGTGATCTCCTATCACTTCCGGGTCAGATAAGTAGTCCTTTTCTTCACCCCGGAAGCACATCATTCCCCTTGTCCATTTGACTCGGACATACTTCCGGGGCGTAGGGTAAATAAGCATCGTTCATCCCTGCAGCGTCTCCTAGTGGCCCCCATGGTATCCATCCATGATGCCCTGCTGGTCTTCAGGGCACCTCCATGCTGCTGGGAGAGCTCCAGCTGGCGGCTTGGGGGTATTGGCCGGGATAAATGGCCAGCCATACACCACAATATATATATCCATCCATCCATCCATTTTCCAACCCGCTGAATCCGAAAACAGGGTCACGGGGGTCTGCTGGAGCCAATCCCAGTCAACAAAGGACACAAGTAACATCAGTACAAAAATCAAACAAAGTGACAGGCAACCAGCAGATCATAAAGACGCCCACCACCAGTCCGAGGGTCTTTGCTGCTTTTGTTTCAGACGCTTTAGGTGTGTTTGAATTGCTGCTCTCCACCCACTGCGTCTTTTCAATCAAACATTTAATGGCTTTAGAATGTCTTTGGGCAACTATAAATATTCTTGTATATGAACATATCATTAGTAAATATGGAATAATACAAATAAATATTAAAAAAACAAAAGTTGAATTCTCATATCCATAAAATGCACATATGTGTTCACATTCCCCTGTTTCCATATAACTAAAATATACATAAAGGAATGTAAATATAAATGAATACAACCACAACACCACAATGCTGACCTTTGTGACATTCACAGTTATTTTTGTTCTGTAAAAGAATGGATTGCAAACAGCAATGTAACGGTCAACAGATATTAACATCAGATGAGTAACAATGGCCACATCGAACAAATTAGCAAGTGACTGACAGACGTAACAGTAAATTACCCCAAAATACCAGCAAGTTTCAATCTGAATAATCAAAGAAAAGGGCATCACAAACAAAGAAATCAAGAAATCAGCTGTTGCAAGTGAAAGGATCAGAAAATTAGTCGGCATGTGGAGCTGCAAGAAATGAGAGATAGAAATGACAACCAGAAGATTTCCACAGATAGTGACTGAGATCAAAAGAACAGAGAAAATATAAAAACATACATAGCCTTCTGTGTCATAAATTAATTTATAGCAAGATGCATTACTATTAGGAAAGCAGTAACCAAGTTGTGGCTTCTTAAATTCCATTTTATTTCCCTCAGCAGTTCCATGTTTACCCACAGACATGCTAAGACTGTTGTTCCTGACCACAGGCGTCTGCAGGTGATATTTATACAGTCTCTAGATGGATTACAGCAGCCTCTCTGCCATCTCATCATCGTCAACTATCTTAAACACTCCTAATGAACCCCAGGGGACTCTTTAATCCTAATTGTTTGTTTTTAAACAGATAATTGGCTACCATGAGACACACAGACAGTTTGCAGTGCGGCTGAAGCTGCTGTTATTTGTGATCTTCAAGACTGCTGTTAAGTTTTTCCACTTTGACTTGTAATGCCCAGTGAAAGGCCTGCTGTCATTCTTATATTCAGTTTAGATTTTTTACTTAACTGATCATATTTAGAAATACATTGAAATCATTAAAGAAATCTCCAACTCATTTGAAATTATCTTTGAAACATTTTTAGAAGTAACTAATTATTTTAAGATGTCATTAATTGATTTAGACTTACCTTGAATTAAATTACAAATATCTATTAATGATTTACAGACATATTTTAAGCACTTCGTCTTTACTGAATCATATCTTTAAAGGACAAACAAATATGTTTATGGTTTTACCCAAGGGACTAACAGAGTTTATCTAATGTAATATAAATCACTCACAAATATCTTTTTATCATTTCCTCTTTATTTAAATAAAGATCAATTATGGACATGAAGGTTCTACTCCATAGTTGAAATGCTGCTGTTCAACTAATAAAAATCAAAACTGGATAACCAATATTGTGTTCAGTTGCTCACTTGACAAGTGCCAGTCACACTCAATGATTCACAAAGAGTTTTCACCCAGAAATCATCATGTTGCCCATCAGCCCTTAAGGCTGACAAATAAACACCATCTGCTTCTGTCACATGCTGATAGAGTGAAGACCCTCGGCATTTCCTGCCATGAGAAAGTATAGCCGGTGTACTTCACATCAGTTCACACAGTGCACTGCTGGGGCAGATCACCTTTACAAAGGTCTGAGTTCAAAACTGAACTCACTGCTAGGCAAAGGCCTCACTTAGTCACTGTGACATAACACCTCAAATGTAAACAGAAGTCAATGGCGTGCAGCACTAATGTCACTATGGATTAATGACCCTATGGATTAAGCTGCTACACTGTGTCCAGACTAAAAGGAAGGCTTAAGCAGAATATCAAAATAGATGACCATCCAAGAACTTGTGGTCCTCAAGTGACTGCTCACACCTCCATGACATTTGACCCTAGAGTAGGACAATGTCAGGCCACACACAGCTGCTGTGTTCACATCTGTCCTGAGCAATGCTGGTGTGTGGACGGTGCCTTCACCTGCCTTCTCTCCAGATGTTAACCCTGAAGAGCTATGATTATGTCAGCTACAGTTATATCGGTTCTCCAAACTCACCTGAGGATTAGACTAGTGCAGCCGGATTCCAGTCATCTAAGATGACTGCGCGATCCCATGCTGCTTGAAAAGCCCATATATATCAAGACTAGAAAAGACAATCGGCAAGTCGCTTGTTGGTAGATAGAAATGGCAAAAGAAAGCACACATTTTTTTTCAGGCTGAGCAAGAAGTTTTACTGGAGGGGTATGATGAATTCAAGGAATTAATATATGCCAAAGGAAAAGTGCAAAAGGGGCCAAATCTCGAAAAGAGGACTCCAGATTCCACCCATGCTGAAGAGCTGGCTCTCCAGTAAAATGCCTCCTCAGAACTGGTGGTAGGAAGCAGCAGTGGTCACTTCATTGTGTGTAAAGGACATATCCGTGCTTTGTGTGTGCCATAGGTGTGTTTTCAGAGTTCTTGTGGTTCAACTTCCATATATTCCTGTATTGATGGGTCAGATGCAGGGAATATCATGACTCTTCCACCTGTGCTTGAGTAACGAGAGGCTGACCTATGTGATGTGATGTGTTGGACACAGCATCTGACCACTCGTCAGAAGAAGAGGTAAGTATGTAAATGCTAGAAGTATCAAAAATAAGGTAAGTGAGTTGGAGTTGTATGTAGCAGAGCATAATTTTGATATTATAACAATAACGGAAACCTGGCTAAATAACAAAGATGGAGATGAGTGTAACATAGAGGGATACACATTTTTTAGGAAGGATAGACAGAACAGAAAAGGATGTGGGGTTGCTGTTTATGCCAAACAGGGTTTAAATGTAAGTCATCTTCAGTTGGATGATGAGCCCCATCTTAGTGAGGACATATGGCTTCACCTGGAAAATATTAGGGAAAGAGGTCTTATTTTAGGAGTGTGTTATAGACCACCCAATTCAGACAATAATTTCAACACACATCTTTTTAGTAATATCAAAAAGGCAAGTTTACAGGGGGATAGTATAGTCATGGGGGACTTTAATTATCCAAATATTAACTGGGATAACCTTGCAGATGGAGGAGCACAAGAGCAGGAGTTTTTAGAAGTAATTAGTGACTGTTTGTTAACACAGCATGTTAAAACACCAACACGGGGTGAAGCCTGTCTGGATTTAGTATTCTGTAATAATCAGGATAGAATTGAGGTGATTGGACCACTAGGGTCATGTGACCAGAATGTCATACAATTCTCAGTATTTTGTAAGAGTGCAGATGCAAAGACTAAAATTGTTAAGTTGAACTTTGGTAGGGCTAATTTTGAGCAGATGCGACAAAGTCTAAGTAAGATACACTGGGATAAGACAGTCGTGGAACAGTGGAGCAGGTTTAAAAATGTTTTACATGAAATGCAGGACAGATACATACCTAAATTTGGAATTAATATGAAACTAAAAAAAACTCCACGATGGATTAATAAAGATTTAAAAAAGAAGTTGCAAAGGAAAAACTGCTTTATAAGGCATATAAGACTAATGACTGCAAAGAGAATCATAGCGCGTATGAGAACATGAGGGCAACCATTAAGAAGGATATCAGAGAGGCTAAAAGAAAGTTGGAGTGGAATATAGCAGATAAGGCGAAAGAAGACCCCAAGATATTCTTTCAGTATTTTAGTAGTAAAAGAACAGTCAAGGAGGAGGTCAAGTTAATCAGGAATAGTAAAGGGGAATGAAAAGATACAGACAATGAAACAGCAGATGCCCTAAACTTACATTTCTCTGAGGTGTTCACAAGTGAGCAAGTGGATAACCTCAGAGCAGTAACAGGGACTACTAAGGAGGTACTGAGGGATTTGGAAATTGTAGAGGGAGAAGTGCTGCTCAGATTAAATAAGATGAAATCAAACAAATCACCAGGCCCAGATAATATTTATCCTCGTGTTCTTAAGGAGGCTAGTGAGTACAGATATAAACCCTTGACACATATTTTTAGGAAGTCACTGTGCACTGGAGAGATTCCAAAGGACTGGAAAATGGCAAATATCATCCCATTATATAAAAGGGGTGACAGGGCAGATCCAAGCAACTATAGGCCAGTAAGCTTAACGTGCATCACAGGAAAATTAATGGAAGGAATTATTAAGGATAAGATTGAGCAACACATGGCAAGGACAGGAGTTATTCTGAACAGTCAGCATGGGTTCAGAAGAGGGAGGTCGTGCTTTATTAACATGTTGGAATTCTATGAGGTTGCAACAAAAGCATACGATCAAAGTGGAGCTTATGATATTATTTATCTGGACTTTCAGAAAGCATTTGATGAGGTGCCACATGAGAGGTTGGGCATCAAGTTAAAAGAAGTGGGAGTTCAGGGTGATGTTTTTAGATGGGTGCAGAATTGGCTCAGACACAGGAAGCAGAGGGTGATGGTGTGAGGAACCTCATCAGAACTGGTCGATGTTAAGAGTGGTGACCACAGGGGTCAGTGCTAGGGCCGCTGCTATGTTTAATATATATAAATGATTTAGATAGGAATATAAGTAACAAGCTGGTTAAGTTTGCAGATGATACCAAGATAGGTGGATTAGCAGATAATTTGGAATCCATTATATCATCACAGAAGGACTTGGATAGCAAACAGGCTTGGGCAGATTTGTGGCAGATGAAATTTAATGTCAGTAAATGTAAAGTATTACACATAGGAAGTAAAAATATTAGGTTTGAATACACAATGGGCGGTCGGAAAATCGAGAGTACATCTTATGAGAAGGATTTAGGAGTCATAGTGGACTCTAAGCTATCAACTTCCCAACAGTGTTCAGAAGCCATTAAGAAGGCTAACAGAATGTCAGGTTATATAGCACCTTGATCTGTGGAGTACAAGTCACAGGAGGTTATGCTCAACCTTTATAACACACTGGTGAGGCTTCATCTTGAGTACTGTGTGCAGTTTTGGTCTCCAGGCTACAAAAAGGACATAGCAGCACTAGAAAAGGTCCAGAGAAGAGCGACTAGGCTGATTCCAGGACTACAGGGGTTGAATTATGAGGAAAAGATTAAAAGAGCTGAGCCTTTACAGCTTAAGCAAAAGAAGATTAAGAGGTGACATGAGTGAAGTGTTTAAAATTATGAAGGGAATTAGTCCAGTGGATCGAGACTTGTATTTTAAAATGAGTTCATCAAGAACACGGGGGCACAGTTGGAAACTTGTTAAGGGTAAATTTCGCACAAACATTAGGAAGTTTTTCTTTACACAAAGAACGATAGACAATTGGAATAAGGTACCAAGTAGTGTGGTAGACAGTAAGACGTTAGGGACTTTCAAATCTCGACTTGATTTTTACTTGGAAGAAATAAGTGGATAGGACTGGGGAGCTTTGTTGGGCTGAATGGCCTGTTCTCGTCTAGATTGTTCTAATGTTCTAATATCACTTGATTTTGCAATGGCAAGTAAACGAATATTTAATAATGTATAAAGTCCACTCTAAGCATTCCTGTATTGATGGTGATATAACTGGATCGGAGGCTGTTCGTTTTCAAATAATATTGCATTTCTCTCTATGCAGTGGTTTCTATTACACACCTGAAAGAAAGAGACAATATATGTGAAAACATCATCGCACAAATGCAATATTATTTGAAAACGAACAGCGTCCGATCAGCTGTAAAAGTATGGCATTTCTAAATGTTTGCTCTTTTTCAGTCTGATTCTCTCAGTCAGACTGTATATTTGTCTCTTATTCAGTGCACGCAAGAACATACAGGTGGCCAGATTCTGTATGCTACAACATGCTGGCGGTGATCAACGTACATTTTATAAAAAGAAAGAGACAAATATATGTGACGTTTTGAAGAAATCATTTTATGACACGATTTACCTTTATTTATTTACTTACTTCCTAAAGCCTAAAGTCACAAGTAGTGTGCAGAGGGCATGCGCAAAACTGTGTTTAATGCCACGAAAAGTGCCTGCTGATACTTTAGTATGCAAGCAATGGTATGTGCAGTGTCAGATGTGGGGGTGGGGTGTGTTTGGGCTCGTGAACGCGGCTGAGATAATAAAACGGACTAAAAAAAAAAAAATCCAAAGCTAACCTTTACAAGTATCATAAATTACACCAGCTGTTACAGACTGAAATCAAATGTATGTTTTTATTCTAAAATAGTAAGACTAAGAGCAGTTTACTTCTCAAAACGGAGTGGTGCAGGATCGAACTCGCGACCTTTTGATTCCCAGTCAGAAGCTGATTCTATTGCACTACAGAGGCAGTCATAATAAACAAGTGTCAATGTCGCATGTTAAGGCGGCTTTTTGTTTCTGCAGTTACATTTTTGAATAAAAGCGCAATTGTTGTGTTTGATTTGTACCTTCTGTGAAAATATTTCTTTGATATTTGGACTTCAGGCCTTACTATATACATTATATAGTTTCTGCCTACATTTTGTCATCTACTACTACAATATAAAAAACGTTTCTGTTTTAACAATGTTTTTACACAGATTACTGTAGAAACGGAACAGACATGAAATGCTTGTGTTCCAAATAATGATCTATTATTTCCACTGTAAAATTCCACTTCACTCCCAGATAATCAATCAAGGCATGAGCTGGGAGACGTTTGTGCACGTTCTAAGTCGTTGGGGGGATGGAATAGCCGGCTACTTGCAGCTTTTCTTTTATCAGCACATTTAGATTAACAAATGACGCTGGCGGTAAGGTGAGAGCGGTTTTAAGAAGCGATTTAAGGTGGGACGGATTTACGAGTTTTTTCGTAGGCTCTGGTAATTCTAGTGTTAATTATTTTTTATGGCTATTTATGTTAATATGCTATTTATGCTAATATAAAAATTTTTCTCTTCTATACTGTCAGCCTTTTCCTGACCCCACCAGAGGGCTAACACATATCACTACAGACAAAAATCCTAAGGCAATTGTATTTGATATTTATTTACAGAAAAATGTGAGTGCTTTGTAAAAAGAATATCATCAACAAAAAATTAAAAATGAGAAAAACGCAGCAGGATATGGAGCTACTGTAGAACTGAGGAAAACCAAAAACAACCTGCCGATACAACTACTTCAGAAACAAATGGTAAAGAATGAATCTCTCTCTTTGTCTCTCTCTCATTGTGTGTACTTATTAATCATTCTCTTCCCCTTGCAGGCTGAAAGAAAATAAAAAGTCATAGGTAATAAACATAACATTTGTGTTGAACAATTGTGTTGTCATTATTGAAAATACTGGGCCATGACTCTGTCTCTGGCAGCTCTGCCACTGGGTTGGTGAAGGTGTAGTGGTTCAAGACCATCATACACCACCACCTCAGGGGCCTTTTCCTTTCTGAATGTGGCTGTGTTGTGTAAGACAGAGCAAGAATTATGTCACCTGCTCTGTCGGGTGCAAACCTTCAGCCTTTTTAGACATTGAAATCTCGCCTTTGGGTTTGCCAAAGGTCATTCCAGTTTGTGCCCTTCTCCTAGACAGAGCTGCGTTATATCAGGTTTGTGGACCAGGGTTGGGGTTGGGGAATGAGGTCATTTAAAATTGTCTGCAGGCGTAGCTTCTGTCTCCACTCAGGATTCCATTCTGATGAATTTGTGTAAAATTTAACAACTGTGAGTAAAACAAACACTTCTCCAGGATTTCTAAATATGTATGGGCATTACCTTGTTCAAGTGTCCAATACAAGTGTGATTCCCTAAAAATTCTGGAGTCATGAACTGACCCTGTCCATCTAGCCACCATATTTGAAATGAGGCAAGATGCAGCACAGATCATCTGAGAATCTATTCATGGCATTTATGGTAGACAAATGTATTTACTATCTCAACAGGCCGATCGGCTATTTCCAGCCGTAATGCTATAGGTTACACTACCTGTACATTAATACTGTGGAAGCCTTTTCTATTCATGTAATCTCCATCATTTGCACCAGACAGGACCTTGATTTGGATCTGAGTACAGTCCAATGCTCCAATCACATTAGGGAATCCCGGAAAATGAGAATATTAGTCTGGAAAAACAATAAACACTCTGAGGAAGTGTTTCAGGGCCAAGCAGACTTTGTGACTTACAGAATCTTTGACAGATTTTCTGCATCACATACTGTATACGATAAAGTGCTGCTGACAATAAACCTCAGAGCAATGCACACAGTCTGTGTGGTCATAAGAGCTCTAATATAAGGAGCTAATAAATATATGATGTATACAATTCTATCTGAGGTGGCACGGTGGCGCAGTGGGTAGCACTGCTGCCTCACAGTAAGAAGACCTGGGTTCGCTCCCCGGGTCCTCCTTGTGTGGAGTATGCATGTTCTCCCTGTGTCTGCGTGGGTTTCCTCCCACAGTCCAAAGACATGCAGGTTAGGTGCATTGGTGGTCCTAATTTGTCCCTAGTGTGTGTGTGTGCGCCCTGCCCAGGGTTTGTTTCCTGCCTTGCACCTTGTGCTGGCTGGGATTGGCTCCAGCAGACCCCTCGTGACCCTGTGTTAGTATATAGCTGGTTGGGAAATGTCTGACTGACTGACAATTCCCTTTCGTCTGAAGCGATATTATTCAAAAAGATCATCCGGACAGGCTAAAGGATCTTGACGATCCTGCAAAACTCACTTGACTTGAAATTCTTGTCTTAAAATCTGCGCACCGATTGCAACTGAACACTAATCTATGAATGGCGGGGCCATGGCTGAATGGATTTCCATGCATGAAAACTAGTTAAGTGTGCCAGCTAATCCTTGTCTACATAGAACAAACCTGCCCCTGAGTAGGTTTGAGGTTTACGATTTGTTGCTACGACGATACATCCAACAAGAGTTTTGAAGAACCGACAGATCTAGGATAATCGTCAACAGTTTAATCCTGCTAAACTGGTAATCCTCGTCTGGAGAATACCCCGAGGAGTCAGGAAATGCGGCACAGAAGATGGATGAATGTTAACCTGTTCTTGGCTGGAAGGTAAAGAACTGACCGCACTGGGAGGATTTTGTTGTGCAGGTACTGGTGCTGCTTTTGCCTCAGTAGGATGTTAATTATTTTCTGGCCTAGAAGATGAAGAGGAACCATTTGGTGAGTGAAGTTGATACTCAGCACCTGAATCTAGAAGTTGTCTAAATTGAAGAAGAGAAGCAGAAGTTAACTTTATTACATTTTTTATGGGCAAAATAAAATTGCCTTATGCATGGCTAATTCATCCACCCAAGGTAAATCTTAAAGAATGATAATAATAGCCTCTGTATGGTGTGCCCTCACTATGGCAATTAGACTTTCAATCCATTGTTGTGTGTTAGCTTTGATCCTGATAAAAAACTTGAGGATTCGGGGACAAAGGTTTAAGAAAAATTGTTAAGTGTGTAATTTGATTCACTATACATTTTTCAGTGTCTTTCAGTTCCTGTGTCTCGTCTACTGTTCCTGTTAAATGTGCTGTTCCTCAGGGATCCATTTTGGTTCCTATTTTATTTTCTATTTATCTTCATCCTATAAGAGCTATTTTCAGCAAATGTAATATTTCTTTTCACTGTTATGCTGATGATACACAGATTTATATTCCTGTTTGTAACTCTACAATTAATAAGCTGCACAATTGTCTTTTTAAACTAAGATTCTGGATGGATGACAATTTTCTTGATCTGAATCAGAATAAACTGGAAGTGTTGATCGCTGGTTCCCCTGCTAAACCTCAAATTGGTTTCAAACTTTTCAGCTTTTTCTCTGACTTTTGCAAATCTCAAGTCCATAATTTTGGTGTCATTTTTGACAGTAGCCGCTCTTTTGAGAAACAGATTAACGCTGTATTTCCCAGCTTTGTCTTTTAGCTAAGGTCAAATTTTTTTTATCTCCTAGGGATCTTGAGAAAGCTAGTCCTGCTTTTATCTTTTCTCAGCCTCATTACTGTTATTTGTTGTATTTGGGGATCAGCAAATTCCCGATACGCAGGCTGCAGTTGATTCAGAATGCTGCTTCCAGTTTTTTTTGTTAGGGCAGGAAAGTTTGATTCTGTTTCTCCAGTATCAGTAGACGCAAATACCAGTGGGAAAAATAAAGGAGGGGGTGTCGTTGTATGTCAATACAAAGTGGTGCAACTCAGGACATGTAAACGTTAAAATCTCCACTTGCTGCAGGGACATCGAACTGTTGGCCGTAAGTTTGCATCCCCACTATTTGCCCAGAGAGTTTGGACACGTCATTGTTGTTATTGTTTACATCCCCCCTCGAGCGAATGCTGAGATAGCGAGTGACGTCATCCATTCCGCAGTTGCTAAATTACAAACGCAGCACTCTGAGGCACTTGTGCTAATCTCTGGGATATCCTGCTGGGGTCACATAGTGAGAATATTGAAGAGCCTGTTGACTGCACAACTGATTACATCAACTTCTGTATGGACATTGTAGTTCAGGTAAGAACAGTATGCTGCTATGCTAACAACAAGCCATGGATTACAAGTGACATCAAGGGCCTTTTGAACCAGAAGAAAAGGGCTTTTAAAGGCGGTGATCAGCATGAGCTCAAGCGCATGCAGAAGGAACTCCGAGTCCAGCCCAGGGCGGCGAAGGAGCAGTACAGGGGAAAGCTGGAGCAGAAGTTGCAGATTAACAGCATGAAGGAAGTGTGGGATGGGATGAAGATTATCACTGGCTGCAGCTCAAAGCGGGGTGCCACCATCGAGAGAGACGTGGAGAGAACAAACCAAATGAACAACTTCTTTAACAGGTTTGACCACCCTAACCCACTCTCAACTCGGAGTACTGCATCCTCTAACCATCCTTCTGCTGATACCAGAATAGCAGAGACATCCCAACCCACAATTACAATTACAGCAGCGCAGGTGAGCAGAGAGCTGAGGAGACTTCGTGCCAGCAAAGCAGCGGGTCCAGATGGAGTATCACCACGACTGCTGAAGGCCTGTGCACTGGATCTGGGGAGTCCTCTACAGCGCATCTTCAACCTGAGCCTGGAACAGGGGAGAGTCGCGAGGCTTTGGAAAATATCTTGTGTCACCCCTGTCCCAAAGGTATCACGTCCTAGTGAGCTGAATGACTTCCGGCCTGTTGCTCTGACGTCACATGTGATGAAGACCATGGAGCGGCTACTGCTTCACCACCTGAGGCCACAGGTCTGCCACGCCCTCGACCCTCTGCAGTTTGCATACCAGGAGAAGGTGGGGGCAGAGGATGCCATCATCTACATGCTACACCGATCCCTCTCCCACTTGGACAGAGGCAGTGGTGCTGTAAGAATTATGTTTTTGGACTTCTCTAGCGCCTTCAACACCATCCAACCTCTGCTCCTCGGGGACAACATGACAGAGATGGGAGTAGATTCACAACTGGTGACATGGATTGTGGACTATCTTACAGAGAGACCTCAGTATGTGTGTCTCGGGAACTGCAGGTCTGACATTGTGGTCAGCAACACAGGAGCACCGCAAGGGATTGGACTTTCTCTGGTCCTGTTCAATCTATATACATCAGACTTCCAATACAACTCGGAGTCCTGCCACGTGCAAAAGTTTGCTGATGACACTGCTATTGTGGGCTGCATCAGGAGTGGACAGGAGGAGGAGTATAGGAAGCTAATCAAAGACTTTCTTAAATGGTGCGACTCAAACCACTTACACCTGAACACCAGCAAGACCAAGGAACTGGTGGTGGATTTTAGGAGGCCCAGGCCCCTCATGGACCCTGTGATTATCAGAGGAGACTGTGTGCAGAGGGTGCAGACCTATAAATACTTGTGAGTGCAGCTGGACGATAAATTGGACTGGACTGCCAATACTGATGCTCTGTGTAAGAAAGGTCAGAGCCGACTATACTTCCTTAGAAGGTTGGTGTCCTTCAACATCTGCAATAAGCTGCTGCAGATGTTCTACCAGATGGTTGTGGCAAGTGCCTTCTTCTATGCGGTGGTATGCTGGGGAGGCAGCATAAAGATGAAGGACGCCTCACGCCTGGACAAACTTGTTAGGAAGGCAGGCTCTATTGTAGGAATGAAGCTGGACAGAGAGACGGGCGCTGAGCAGGCTCCTGTCAATCATTAAGAATCCACTGCATCCACTGAACAGGATCATCTCCAGACAGAGGAACAGCTTCAGCGACAGACTGCTGTCACCATCCTGCTCCACTGACAGACTGAGGAGACCCCACACTATGCGACTCTTCAATTCCACCTGGCGGGGTAAATGTTAACATTATACAAAGTTATTGTCTGTTATACTTGCATTTTTATCACTCTTTAATTTAATATTGTTTTTTATCAGTATGCTGCTGCTGGAGTATGTGAATTTCCCCTTGGGATTAACAAAGTATCTATCTATCTATCTATCTATCTATCTATCTATCTATCTATCTATCTAGAACGTTTCTGGTTCTTTGGAGTTATTTATTGTTATTTGAATTTTGCACTTGCAAATTATTTTACTTTAGTTGTTGTACATAATGTGGTTTTAATATCCATTGATCGCTACATTGCTGTCTGCCATCCTTTCTTTTACAGCTCAAAAATAACTTTGACTGTTGCAAAGATCAGCATTTCTGTACTGTGGCTCCTTGCACTTTTAATTACAGTTGTACTTTAACGTCTTAATGATATTGTAACAGAGTTATGTGAAGGAGCTTGTTCGGTATACACTTATGATGAAATGGTTATTTTTATTTTACTTGTGACTTTTTTATACTTTATTCAGTAATGATTGTTTTTTATATCAGAATATTTGTAGTTGCAAGAAGCCATTCAAGAGCCATCAACTGTATGATAGAAAAGAGACAAACTGTGGAGTTGAGTGACAGTAAAATATCAAAAACGTTTGAAAGAAAAGCTGCAAAAACATTAGGAATAGTTGTGGGGGCTTTTATTATCTCCTGGTTGCCTTTTTATGTCTTCAATCTGAATGCTGGAAGGAGATATCTAATCACACATATCATCAGGGATGTCTTTGTGTTGTTAAGTGAAGTGAACTTTGGAGTTAATCCAATTCTTTACTCTTTTTTTTATTCCTTGTTCCAAAAAGCACTGAAAATCATCCTGACGTTTAAAATATTTTGACCAGTTTCTTCAGTGCACAGTTTAATTTAAATGTTAAAATCTAAAGTATACAACATAAAAGTAATTTTCTGTGTTTAGATATATTGAAACTTTTGTGCATTATACCTTTCCTCATTTTTTAAATTAGTACTGCAATTCTAGATCATACAGTGCATCCGGCAAGTATTCACAGCGCATCACTTTTTCCACATTTTGTTATGTTACAGCCTTATTCCAAAATGGATTAAATTCATTTTTTTCCTCAGAATTCTACACACAACACCCCATAATGACAACGTGAAAAAAGTTTACTTGAGGTTTTTGCAAATTTATTAAAAATAAAAAAACTGAGAAAGCACATGTACATAAGTATTCACAGCCTTTGCCATGAAGCTCCAAATTGAGCTCAGGTTCATCCTGTTTCCCCTGATCATCCTTGAGATGTTTCTGCAGCTTAATTGGAGTCCACCTGTGGTAAATTCAGTTGATTGGACATGATTTGGAAAGGCACACACCTGTCTATATAAGGTCCCACAGTTGACTGCTCATTTTAGAGCACAAACCAAGCATAAAGTCAAAGGAATTGTCAGTAGACCTCCGAGACAGGATTGTCTCGAGGCACAAATCTGGGGAAGGTTACAGAAAAATTTCTGCTGCTTTGAAGGTCCCAGTGAGCACAGTGGCCACCATCATCCGTAAGTGGAAGAAGTTCGAAACCACCAGGACTCTTCCTAGAGCTGGCCGGCCATCTAAACTGAGCGATCGGGGAGAAGGGACTTAGTCAGGGAGGTGACCAAGAACCCGATGGTCACTCTGTCAGAGCTCCAGAGGTCCTCTGTGAAGAGAGGAG
>JANRMT010062791.1:187080584-187109713 GCA_026402145.1 Polypterus bichir lapradei | reverse complement strand
CCACCGTGTGCTTTGTTTCTGCAGTAGCTGCAGTTATGAATAATATGCTTGTATGTATCAGACACTTCATATTTTTTTGCTGCCTTTTCAATTGTGTAATTCGGTTTTTGTTCAGCGCTCTTTGGAACTGTTGCTTTTTGTCTGTGCACTGCGTCAGTTCACGTGAGCCGCTCGGTGTACATGCATCGAAGTTTCCCAGCTGTGCTGTTGCCATGTCGTGCTATGTCCATGGCTGTATTTAATGTTACCGAAGTCCCAGCACTTAAAACTTTCTCTCGCAGTTTCGCTGAGTTTGTGCCAAACACCACTCTGATCATCTTATCTTCCTCTGCATAAGCACAGTCCTTCACCCGTGAATATTTACCCGTGGCAGTTTGCTATTGGATTGCCGCTGACGGACGGCCTTATATGGGCAGGCACTAAATTACAAACACCAGCGGCAGCCTGTCTATGAACTTAATTTAAAGTTTAGGTTTACATCGTGCTTTGTTTCCGAAATAGCAGAACTCATGAATATGGTAGTATATGTCACTCGCTCGCTTCTTATTGTTTCGCTGCCTTCTCAATTATATAATGCATGTTTTCTTCAGCGCTTTTTTGGCCTCTTCCTCGTTTTCTACGTACTGCGTGATTACGTGGGAGGCGTGATGATGTCACACGAAACTCCGCCCCCACGGGTTTCAAGCTCATCTCCATTACAGTAAATGGAGAAAAACAACTTCCAGTTATGACCATTACGCGTAGAATTTCGAAATGAAACCTGCCCAACTTTTGCAAGGAAGCTGTAAGGAATAAGCCTGCCAAATTTCAGCCTTCCACCCACACGGGAAGTTGGAGAATTAGTGATCAGTCAGTCAGTCAGTCAGTCAGTCAGTGAGTCAGTGAGGGCTTTGCCATTTATTAGTATAGATTATTATTCAGTGAATCATAAATTGTCAAGAATTTCTTAGGATTCTGTCAGTACAGGTCTGGGTTCACAGTTCAATACAGTGTCCTAACATGATTAATTATTATTGTTATTTTTTCTGATTTTATTCCTTTTCATGCTTTTCCACTGTGTACAACCTTGCGTTTGATACCAAAAACACCCCATTCACACTGCAGCTCCATTCCCATTTTTTCACTCATATGTGACAACAATCTGATTTCTAGAGAAGTATAATTAGCAAGAAGTGTGATGAAATTAGAACTTTTCAGAAGTATCTCCACTGTTCTCGTAACGACTGTTTTGCATCCAAACCATCCTCATCACTCTCAGCATTCTTTGGGCCACGTCTTTCTATGCACTCAAACCCACAGTTCTGCTCTTTCGTTTTTCAGTTCATTTCATTGCCATCTTGAGCTGACAAATTCATTCACATCCTGCACTTGAATGATGTGAAGTCGAGCAGCAACCAGCATCTTTTAGATGGCATTGGTCTGACAGAATTACTTTAATCATTTTGTGAATGTGGGGCACATTCAGGTTATAAGATTTGGATCAGTCACTAACTTTATCTGAGGAGTCAAAATAAATAAATAAAATAAAAAACAAGACAGGAGAAAGAAAATGAGTTTAGAGTTAGAGTAAAAAATTTAAATTTATGGAAATTCAAGATATTGTAAATGTGCCCACCTCCATTAATAGGTGGGATGTTATATCTGAATTTAATAATATTGCACTGACAAAAGGTGAAAGATGGAGGAGGTTTAAAGTAATAAACTGTAACAGGTTCTTGTTGCTGAGTACACGTTTCACCAGCGTTTCTCAACCTTTAAGTATTTGCGATCCGAGTTTTCATAACAGTTTTATTCGCGCCCCCCCCCAACATTTTTTTGAAATGTAGATGCATATTTTATTATACCTACTTAACTTTTATTGACATTTATCTAACTCTATATTTATTGTTCTAGTATCAGAATGTAGTTTAAGTTAATTTGTTTTGGTTTCAACAGATGTTTTTTTACATATTTTTGATTCTTGTTTTCTTTTTTTCACATCTTTGCGCCCCCCTTTTTGTTACTTCGCACCCCCCTAGGGGGGCCCGCCCCACAGGTTGAGAACCACTGCATTTCACCGTAAGCGTAATACAATCAGCTTCCCATTGGCTCCCCAATACCCATAATTCCTTATTATTGCAGAACCCCCAATGGTTCAACAGACTTACAATATATTGCATATTCCTCCCCTCGTAAAACTGTAAATGTGGGTAACAATTAACAAACAGCATCTGCTATCTAAGAAAAGGAATATCAAGATGTTGTCAATGCAGTTTACATTCTAACAAAAGAGAGACAGTAAACCTCCTCTACATCCCGCTAACACAAAAGATTATTCTGTTCCTTTTTATTATTTTCTGACATATAGGGTTAGCTACTATAAGTTAAGATGGTCAGGAAGCTTTCTTCTTCACAGAGGGCTACGTCATACATCTGGTGTGTGCTCATCTCCTAACTCAGCCTCAGGTAACTTTGACATCAGTAGGAGTTGAAGCCGTAGAGACAGGTGGCTTCCCAGGGGGCTTTAGGTCAGCTCACTAGGACTTGTTGCCTCAGATGTCTCTGTGCTACTCACTGTTTCAGCAGGTATACTGGGTAGCAATTGTTCAACATGTCATCTCCATGTCTGGTAGAACTGTATGCATACCTTATAAGAAAAAGGTCCAGTATTCTGAAGAATGGTTGCTGGTACCCATTTATCAGTGATGGAGTAATTATGAGCAAGAACAGCATATCCACTGGGAAGCTCACAATCTTTAGTCCACTTGGCCTGTTGATTTACTTGATCCTGCTGCTTAACATAAACTCGCACCTGAGTGGTAGCTGATCTCAACAAATCGAGACGTGTTCTAAACCACCTTTTCAGAAACAGATCAGCTAATGACATATCTGTTGTTTTATGGGAAGAAATGTGTAAAGATATTGTTTGAAAGGTGTTTCCCTTTTTGATGTTTCAAGAGTATATTTAAGGGTTGCACCATGCAGGCCACTAGGAATAGGGTATAGATAGAAATGACAAATACCACTTCTTTTTAGGATTCTGTTCATTTCTTGGGACACAAACAAGGTGCAAACATCTCTCTTAAGGTTTGGATCATCTTTTCTGTGTGATGGTGGACATCCAACATGACAAGAAGCATAACACCCTCTACAGGCCTTGCAGAGTCTGAATGAACACACTGCCAAGGACTGGCAGGCCATTCCGGTGGATGCATTGGTTCTGGACTTGGTAAATGTCTGAGGCCTTGGCATGAGGAACATGAAGTTGCCTTTCTTCAATATCACAATCAAGTCCAGGTCCTTAAAAGTAACTCTGGGTTAGCTCTTTCCTTTGGTCTGTGCTACAGTATCTGATGTGTTAACTCATCCAGAATGGGCTTCCTCGGTCTTGGTGGTATAATTACTCTAATGCCCCACATTAGACATCCTACTGTCACTGATAGCTCATTACCCCATGTAAGGTAAGGCTGAACATCACACAGTGCATGAAGGGTGCTAAGCTGCTGACCTCTGACAATGCAATCAAGTAGTTCTAAATGTTGAATCGCCCTTGGTTTCCTGCCTGATCGGGTTACAGGTGTATTTTCAACCATCTGAAAGTAGAAAATCTTTTGCCTCTTTTTTCTGGGTTTTTCAAGTAGAGGCAGTCTTGACAGCCATCTGCATTTCCATGTGCCTCAGCAGTCCTGTGTTTATCTCATAATTGTAAGCACCAAGCAGCAATGCCCACCTATGATATCTGCTTAATGTCATAGATTGCACAACAGTATACTGTATGAACCAAAAGTAGATGTGAGTGTTTGGTATCTTTTACCAAAGTAAGTTTTTGACCAAACAGGTAAGTTTGATTTTTTTTTTATTCCAGAAATTATGCTTATGTCCTCTTTTTCAATCTGAGGAAATTTTATTTTACTTTTGTTTAATGTTCTTCAGGTAAATGCAATTGGTTGCCCCAATATTTGACACAGGAGCACCAACACCATAAGGGGAGGTATGGAATGCTAGAGGAATTGGTTAGGATGCGTCAAAATGTGTGAGAACTCCAACAATTAATTGCCCACCAATCACACAGAATAAGGAACCAAAGCAGGATGCAGTTCAAGACAGAGAAGTTTTTATGTGTTGCCCCTCCAAATAACAATCATATTTTTCTTCGCTCTCAAGCCTACACAGTATTAAATCATTGAAAATTTAAAGACCTGTATATACATAATGTCTTTGTATCTTATGAAAAATTTGTTTCAGATTTAACTTATCAACACAATGTTTCCACTATGTTACATTGCTAAAAGGACATTTTCAACATCTCCCACCCATTTCTATTCCAGAATAAATATTGATCAGTCTTGAATACTCAGGCAGCTTCTCAATAATATATAAAAACATATTAAAATCTCTTCTTTTCAAATATCCCAAGGTACAATGGAGAATATTTTACTTAACATCTCAGAAAAGGAGTGGAAGTCAGCCATGAACAGAATACACTCTGGCTTCATTTGCACAAAGCATTCAATCATTCAACTTAATTTTTCATTGATCACATTTATCTCATTTAAAATTGTACAAAATGTATCCAAGGTCAAGATTCAACCTGCGAACATTGCAATCGAGCTCCAGCCTCACTGGGCCACATGTTTTGGAAGTGTACCAAATTAATATAATTTTGGACAAAAATCTCTGAATGCTTACCAGACAGCTTTGGTATCACAATCCCTCCTAATTCATTAACAGCTGTGTGTAGTGGGCTGACAGAGGGGCTTAAAGTGGAGAAGTTGACAAACTGAGTGTAATGGCCGACACCACACTATTGACATGTAGACTTATCCTGCTTAACTTTAAGAATCCCAGCCCATCTTCTATAATAAGTCAGTGGGTAACTGATTTTCATTTAGAGGAACTGTTGAAAACTTTTTTTTTTTTAAATATGGCAATATCTATAGTAATTAATAACATTTTAGAATGTGTTTATATTGGGGAAAAGGACATTCTCCCATACTTGGTGCTTTTGAAGATTTGCTCTTGCTGTTGGCTCTCCTCTGTTTCTCTCAGGAGGTGGTCAAATTCTGCTTTGTGATTTTGACTTGATTATATGGAATGTTATTTTGTTCAATTAAAACTAATTAAAAAAACAGGTGTTAAAACTCTCTTGCCAGTCATTGTAGCCTTAGATTTTCTGAATGCCATTTCACACTTATTTCACATTTTTGGACCATTTCCAGGGTCTGCTGTCACACAATAATAATGTTAGCTGTGGTATGAAATGCCAATAATAGTTCAGGACACCCAAGAAGGATCTCTGTTGTCTGACATGCTTGGAGCAGGGCATCCACTATGGCCTTCACTTTTGAAGGAGCCGTGTGCAAAGTGTCAGCCTCAATTACTTGCCCTAGAAGTTTTGAAGAAGTCACATGCAACCCATACTCTTTTAGCCTGCTTAAAAGTTTATCCAGATTGGCCACATCCTCCTTGTCATCTTGGCAAATGACCAGGATGTCTTCCAAGTAACACTGGACACCTGGTAGTCCACTAAGCATCTGATATACTGGAATAAAGCCGGTAATCCCAAGTAAGTATTCCCAAAAGGTCAGTGGCTATAAGGGTCGAACCCTTTATGTGATGTTATCATGAGGTACTTTTGTGAGCCTTCGTCCACATGCGTTTGCAAGTAAGTTTGCCCAAGGTCTATTTTACTATTTTTTTTCTCCTAGTTAACCCAGCAAAAAGATCTTCAATCACAGAAAGGTGGTATTACACAATAATGAGCACAGGGTTAACTGTTATCTTAAAATCCCCATGCGATCATTCTCGACCACTGCTAACACAGGTGTGTCCTACTTAGAATGAGAAACATATTTTAGGACTCCCAGTTTGACAAGTGTAATCTCTTAAAGAGGAAGGAACACTCCCTGCCTTCAAAAACCTTGAGTGACAATTTGGTGGCACTCTTAGTGTAACTTTAATTCCCTTCATACTCCACTGTTCCTCTTGGAAGACAGTTGTGTGCTTTCTCAAAACCACAGCCAACTCAGACTCTCTGACAGACACAGCATTCACCGTGGTCCAATCCACCTGTACTTTAATAAATAATAATAAATGACAAAAATCAAATGCAATAACTCTCCTAGGCCATTACTGCAATGATGCAGTTCAGTGGCAAATAGGGGTTGCCCCAATCATGGAGAAAATGTGACAAAGGTGATTTCAGTAGTATGAACACATCCTACGGGCAGCACCGGGAACCTTTGCTGACATCGCCTACCACTTCACAGTTGATGGCCAATGACCACAAAGACAGCCAAAACATAACTGCCAGGACACAATCAGAAAGGACATGAAGATCACTCAACCATACCTGAGTTATGCACTTAAAGAAGCTCTAAGAAGCAGAACCAGCACCAGCAAGATGACACTAAGATAAAGAAGAGAAGACTAAATGATAAAAATATCCTCAGTTTTTACGATCAAATCTCTACAGTAGAAATTCATTTTTGCTTTGTTCATGAAATTCTCAGCCTGCCCTGTAGATGGTAAAATTCAGCATATAAACTTTTCTAAGATGGTATCAGTGATCAACATGACTGATAGAAAACGACAAACTGCTGTATGAGAGTTTTCTAAACATAACAATGCAAGTGACAATAGTAAGTGCACAATATTAGAGCTGGGTACCTTGTATGCTGTACTGATTAATGGCAAAAACCTGACAAACCCTAAAGTTCACTTAAATAGCCATCACAAATCAGCTTACAGTCCATTTGTGGGCAATGGAAAAGAGAGGCTGAAGGGAACGAGCAGTAAGAGCACGCATGCAAGTGTAAGTTCACATAATATGAAACAGCAAACATTAACATCATGTCTGCAGAGGCAGCAATTTGGGGTGCAAACTCAGTTGACCTCAAAAAATGCAAAGAAGTGTTTTAATCAAACGTGCAGGCTACGTGACATGCTGTCATACATGTGCTGCATGAATAAATGCAACCCAGTTAGGTAAAAGCTGTCAGCACTGAATTGGCCCACAACAATTGATTTTAGTCGGCCCACTACCAGCCATCAGTTACAGGGATGGGTGTTTTTTTCTCCCAATCCTGTCTGCAGTTGCTCTTTGTGAAGAGGTGCACCTCAGAAGATCATTCACCTTCTGGACTCTGGTGGTAGGTCTGTGCTCATTAGCCATTTTCCAGGAAACAGTTTACAAAAGACTATTGTATCACATCAATTCTTCTGTTAACTGTTGTTTGCACTTCAGGATCCACACCATAAAGACTTTATCGGAACTATAAACTTCATTGTGGGGTTTGCTTTTAGCATTTGTTTTGTATTTTTGCCATTACCATTCATTGCTGTGTTTTTAAATAGCTATTATAGTAAATTGTTGATATAAATATTTGATGCTTAATATATTTAATCTATTGTGACATTTTTCTGGTTGGTTTTGTTAATATCCAGACTGTGTGTGAGGTGTATTATAGACTAAGATCCTAGATCTGCTCAAACTGCTGATATAAACTTCATGCTCTGACATCTGCAGTAAGACACAGTAAGTTTATATGACAGTCTGCAGAAAATGGAAGCCACCACTTCATCACATCCACAACTTCTTTGTTAATTTGTGGGTCAGAAGATATTTTCTAATAGCAGCTAAAAAGCCAAGAGACATTTAAATAGCTATGACAGCAATGGCGACTCATGTTAAACACGTGTGCAAACAGTTTAACTGTGATGTCTGCCTGCAAAACAAATTGCACTGTAAGGGTATCACTAACAGAGTCATGGGTAGCATTACATTATAATGGGGGACGCATTTTTTATTGAGTTAGATCTTACTCTTGTTTTTTACTAATTTTTGGGTTGTTAATTACAGAAATGACCCCAGTTTTTTGCTATCACATCCAGTTATTATGATACAGGGTACCCTACATTTTTGTCAAAAAACACAAATTTTACATACAACGATAAAGTAATGAAATAATAACTTGAATGTACTGTTTATTTAAATTTCTTTTGTTCATACAAAGGATTTATTGTTACTCTATGACATTTTTTTTACAGTAAAACATTTGAAAACGAATCGGGTAAGTGGTTAAGGTAAAAATTTACGCTTATAGCTTTTCCTGGAGTGTTCAGTGTTAGGACAATCCTGCTGGATGCTCCAGCAATAGTCAGCCATCATATGTCCATCCCATCTACCCTGATACCGTCCTTCCATGACCTTCAAATCTTGGTGGAATCGTTCACCTTGCTCATTACTGACTGTACCAAGGTTTTCCGGGAAGTTAGAAAGATGGCTATGCAGAAAATGCACCTTGATGCTCATATTGCAACCAAGCATTTTGTAGCTCTCCAAGAGTTTCTGGACAATTTCTGTGTAATTATTCGCTTGTGTGTTTCCAAGAAAGTCCTTGACAATGGCTTTGAATGATAACTAAGCATTCTTTTCGACTTCTGACATTGTCCTGATGAAATGTTCATCTTTGATGAGCTGCCGAATCTGTGGACCATAAAACACACCGGCCTTTATTTTTTCAAATGACAGGCTAGGAAATGCCAAAATGAGGTACTTGAAACAGTCTCCTTCAGTTGGCAAAGCTTTAACGAACTGCTTCATCAGACCCAGTTTCATGTGCAGAGGCTGGAATATAATATTCTTTCTATCAACAAGTGGCTCATGTAGAGTGTTTGGATCACCTGGGTTTAGGGCAGATCTTGGAGGCCAATTCCTTTCTACCCAATGCCTCTCACAAGCTCTGCTGTCCCACATGCACAGACAACAGGGATACTTGGTATATTCACGTTGCTGACCAAGAAGGAAGCATACCATTTTAAGGTCAACACAGATGACCCAATTGTATTGGTGATATTGCAACAACTCAGTGACTATCTTTATGTCTGCATATTCTTCACAAAGAGAAACTGAATGGCCAATTGGGACTGACCCAAATATATTGCCATTGTGAAGGACACACTTTAAGCTCCGCTTTAAGCTATCGATGAATAGTAGCCATTCAGTTGAGTTATAGATTGGAATTCCCAATTCCTCCATTAAACCAGGTTTGTTATGGCAATTCACAAAGCCACTGTCAGTTCTAAAGTACTGCAGAAATGCAATTTTTCTGCTTCGAAAGTATGATACCTTTGTTCCTTTTTAAAGTAAGTTTTTCTCACGCAGTCTTGATGCTAGGAGTTCTGAAGCCTTCTTCGATAGTCCCAAATCACATGCCAAATCACTCAACTCATGCTGATTAAATCCCTTATGAAGACAGTCCTCTTCAATTTCAAACTCTTCATCATTGTTGACACCTTGCTCATCACCATAATCATGTTCTTCCAGAGAGGGTAGTGTAACGAAAACTAGCACTAGGATTTCATCTGAATGAGCCACTGGGCGTATAGCCAATGGTAGACTAGGATACTCTATGTTACATTTCTTTTTCTTGTTATATCCTGAAGTTTTCACTATACAAAAGTAACAGTCACTGAAATGATCTCCTGGCTCTCGCCAAACCATAGGCGAACCGAATGGCATCTTATCACGTGTTCCCTTTGTCCACATCCGTAAACCTTCAACACACTGTTTGCACACCTTATGAGGGACCCAAGACTTATCTTGATCACCAAGTTTAACTTTGAAATTTGCCAAATAGGCTTGCTCTACAAATGTGCTGATGTTCACCCTTTGACTTGTAATGGTGAAGCTGCCACAGATATAACAAAATGAATCAGTATTGTTTAGGCACTTATGACGAGAAACAGCAGAGCCAGACATGATCTGAAAGAAAGGAAATATGTGTGTAAGTAGAAAAATAGATGTTGCGTATTCACTACGTAGAGCAGTGCACAACATCTGACCACACCGTCCTGCGTGTCAATGAATAGCCTAAACAAATCCATGCTACAGTAATCGCAATAATATAAGCGGTAGAGAAAAAACCTGACACGATAGAAGAAAACTAACTACACTTTCAGAATCAGCAGACCTATTTTAGTGTAAATAAGCTTAAAAATTGAAGTCAACAAAAAATTTGTTCAAACTTGTTCCCCAGTGAAAATATATTGATAAATCAGTGATCACTTAGCCAAGAGTGATCAAGTGAAGCTAATTATGATAAAATTACAATGCAGATACACTAAAGCAAAGGGAATGAAAAGAGAAAAATAGTAATGATCCCATCATTTGGTTGAAGGGAGGCAATTGAGGTTTCCCCATTGAGCCCCCTGTAAATCACATTTGCACAGAGTTCTCTTCATATTTCCCCACACCGTTTCCTTATTGTTTCCCCCGTTCAAATCTGAATAATTAATCTGAGGAGATGCGACTGTGACCAATGCACAGTATAGACAGGCTGTGTACGTGTAAAGGTGAAGATCACTCGATCTCAGTTGCATGAAAAGCTGTTTGATGTGAAATGGATGACTGAACAATTTCTCTTTCATGTCTGGACTGTGCAGTTGACATTCCTGAGTGTGCAGAGCTTTCAGGTCATTTAGTTGCAGAAGCCCCTCTTCAGTGTTGTCAGTGGAGGTCTGCTGTTGTGTTTGCGTCAGTTCAGAATGAGTGACTGCTGCTCAAGGATTATTTCCTGCTGAATGAGCATCTCCCTCATCAGAGCTGAAAGAGAAAAAGAAAAAATTAATTAAGACGTGTAACAAATGTCAAACACGAGTGCATGTGATGTCATTAATGTCATACAGTACAACAAAAGGGCAATCCCAGCAATACAACAGAAATACACGCAGCATTCTGTGTTGTGTAGACTTCAGTTTTTTGTTATGTAAAAATCCTTAGAGGGCTTCAACAGTCACATAGCAGAGAATTAGAAATCCTTTACTGGTCATTGTGAACACACCACAGCGCACTACAATGAAATGTGACCTCTGCATTTCACCTCCTCAGTGTAGGAGCAGTGAGGAGCTGTTGAGCAACACCCAGGGAGCAGTTTGGGGGGCTCGGTGCCTTACTTAAGGGTACATCACTTGTAGTAATGAGGGATAGACGAGGATGATTGAGAGTGGAAGGTCACTAATCTGGTATTCAACCTGTTGCCATTGTGGGGGTGTCTGTTGGGGCCAACAGTCTACAAGATAAATAAAATGCAGTAAAACATTTACACCTGAGAAGAATTATGAAGCTTGCAACATCCAAGATATATCAATGGTGAAAACTTAAGGGTGGAATTTTATTCTGAAGTAAAAAAAATAAAACAACATGCAAATATGGCCAGCAAACATGGTTTCTCAATGCACTTGCATAGTTTGAATAGTGTGAGATGCCAATCAATAGATATCCATCTTGGGAAAATATTTGAGCAAAATATGAATTTCTCACCATCAAGAATTTACCTGCAGGTGGTGCTGGATGCTTCAGTTTGAGATATTTCCTGGGGTCACAGATCTGCAAGATAAACATCAACAAAATGCAGGAACAAAGGGGGGAAAAATTGCACTTGAAAGTGAAAATGTAATGGTGGAATAAGTGATTTGGGTGTGATAATCAACACTGAATGAATGAGAGTGTTTTGCAGTATTTTATTTCTCAGTGTACACAGTTTGTGAAGCCTCCCCTTTCTACAACAACTTCACTTATTGGAGTAAAGCTCATGGATGCAGTGGTCAGCTAAGGAGGTGATGACAGAAATAACTAACTGCCCCTTGTCCTCAGCCACATTGTACACGTTACATTCTGATAGGGCACCATAATGATGATGTGGTCCAGCCACATATAGGGCAGGGTGCAGGGCTGTGAATGATTTTGGGCCGATTCATGGAGCCATTGGAAGACCAACCCTGCCTCCTCCTTCATCCTCACTGTCACTAGCTGATTGGTAAGCAGCCACTAAGGGCTCATTTATACTTCACGCTCAGAACGCGTACGCGCCCGCATCATGGCTGCCACGCGTTCCCAGCATTCATTTCACGCGTCCTCTGAGGAGGTCCTCAAAAATTAATGTGACGCGTGCGCGAGTTGCAGTAACCAGCAAAAAGTCAGGGGGCATGGTGTGCTAAAAGTTGGAACGTGACATCAAAGTCTCTGTTTACTATCTACATGTGACAGAAAGCCTCTATGCAGATCCTACGGGATGAATGCTTCGATATGGTGAAGCAAAATGCCGACATACAGATGCATTTGTGGTGCTTTTATATTCAAGCGTCGCATATTCCGGATCGTAATGACACAATACATTTTAAAAGTCTCACATACCATCTTTTGTGCCGTCCTTTTTTTTTTTATTATTATTTTTGCAACTTAACAACAGCAACATAATGTATAGCGCTGTATTTGAGACACTGAGAAAAAAATAAAGGACACGGTGAAAACGTGTATTTTGTGATTAAAGTGGAAATTTCGGCTTTAATCTCGAAATGTCCACTTTAACCTCGTAGCTTACTTTATTATTAAAGCAGACCATCGTAAATGTCATCCCAGTTTTTAATCGCTACGAGCTTCTTGGACCTGACAGCAGCGGCAAGCAGCAATATATCACCACACAGAACACATGACATGTATGATATTTCAACTCTCTGCACATTTAGAATCTTTAGATTTGTACTTGATATCACTTTCATGATTAAATGCATTAAAGTGTGTATGTTACATTTTACATATAATTTCATTTAAATAATGAATACTGTTTATAATTACACACATGGGGGAATAATTACACACATGGGGGTGACACGGTGGTGGAGCGATAGCACTGCTGTCTCACAAGGAGTTATGTTGCTGGTATTTCCTGCTTGTATTCCACACTGTGCTCCGGTTTCCTTCCAAATATATGCAGATTTGGGGATTTGGTGCAGCTGAAATGACGCTAGTGTATGTGTGTGCTTGTATTCATCTTGCGATGAGCCGAGGCCTCGTCCAGGGATTGTTTCTCAGTCGTGCCCAATGCTTGCTGGAATGGACACATCCCTGGATTGATAGATTTAATCAATAAACATAATTTTCAGAGATATTGCGGTAAGGTGTCATCGGAATTTAATGAGTGTTCCAGGCAATTTACAACACAGAGAAGCCGAACATGTTCTCACCGTGATAATATCTCGCACTGCCACCTCTTGGATTCCTCCAGATTTATGTAAAGTACATGCGCAAGTATAAACACTACAACGCTTGCGTAGCAGGAGCGTCCACTGCAGCATGCGTCACGTCGCGTGAAGTATAACTTCGGCCTAAGAGTTGACTGCTCAGCCTAGAAAAGCTAAAAAACAAAACAAAAACAGCATTTTTGTTATACATCTAACAGCACAAAATATTCATGATTTCCATCCTTCCTGAGATTTTAATTGTATTGTGTGAATGTGATGCTTCTGGCACTAAGGCCTGTGGTTTATGGCATGACTTCCTGAAAACTCAACACAGGAATATTCTGCTATTAATATGTGGAATGGCCTACAGTGTAAGTGAAGGTGTGTCTCACTAATGATGGTCTGCAGATTGTTTTAAAAGAACAATACATACATCATCCTCCTCTGCTTCCTTTGGTTCAGACACTTAATCTTTGACTGCAGTTAAGCCTCCCTGACTTTTCTCCATCCCTGCTCAGAATTATCAGTTGTTAACAGAAATTGTGATACAGTATGCATACAGACATCATTGCATACAATTAACATTGAAGTTCAAGTTTTAGGAATTCCAGACCAGTTTCAAACATCTGGCATACATTCCACTGTGTCGAGAGGGTCAGGCAGTATGGCCTGCTTGATGACATTTACAAGTTGTTTTCCACCAGCACACACCATCTTTCACCAACACACTAGACGTGAACTCCACCTCATTTTTGCCCTTAAATTCCAGCACTCTAAACTTATTGCTCTAAAAAAGCAGAAAACAAACTGATCATAACCCCACGTCAAGGAGTGTCAGTGGGAGCCTTTCTAACAAACACTTCCAGATGTCAAATTTTCATGTGCTAAAATGCTGGAGTGGCACAACAACATCAGATAGATAGATAGATAGATAGATAGATAGATAGATAGATAGATAGATAGATAGATAGATAGATAGAGATACTTTATTAGTCCCCAAGGGGAAATTCACATACTCCAGCAGCTGTATACTGATAAAAAACAATAAATTAAAGAGTGATAAAAATTCAGTGCAGTCAGTGGAGCAGGACAATGACAGCAGTCTGTCGCTGAAGCTGCTCCTCTGTCTGGAGATGATACTGTTCAGTGGATGCAGTGGATTCTCCATGATTGACAGGAGCCTGCTCAGCTCCCATTGCTTTGTCACAGATGTCAAACTGTCCAGCTCCGTGCCTACAATAGAGCCTGCCTTCCTCACCAGTTTGTCCAGGTGTGAGGCATCCCTCTTCTTTATGCTGCCTCCCCACCACACCACCGCGTAGAAGAGGGAGCCGAGTTGTATTGGAAGTCCGATGTATATAGGCTGAACAGGACCGGAGAAAGTACAGTCCCCTGCGGCGCTCCTGTGTTGCTGACCACAATGTCAGACCTGCAGTTCCCGAGATGCACATACTGAGGTCTGTCTGTAAGATAGTCCACGATCCATGCCACCAGGTGTGAATCTACTCCCATCTCTGTCAGCTTGTCCCTGAGGAGCAGAGGTTGGATGGTGATGAAGGCACTAGAGAAGTCCAGAAACATAATTCTTACAGCACCACTGCCTCTGTCCAAGTGGGAGAGGGATCGGTGTATCATATAGATGATGGCATCCTCCACTCCCACCTTCTCCTGGTATGCGAACTGCAGAAGGTTGAGGGCGTGGTGGACCTGTGGCTTCAGATGGTGAAGCAGCAGCCGCTCCATGGTCTTCATCACGTGATGTCAGAGCAACAGGCCAGAAGTCATTCAGCTCATTTGGACGTGATACCTTTGGGACTGAGGTGATGCAAGATGTTTTCCAAAGTTTCGGGACTCTCCCCTGTTCCAGGCTCAAGTTGAAGATGCACTGTAGAGGACTCCCCACTCCCCATCTCCAATGCACAGGCCTTCAGCTGTCGTGGCGATACACCATCTGGACCCGCCACTCTGCTGGCACAAAGTCTCCTCAGCTCTCTGCTTACCTGGGCTGCTGTAATTGTGGGTGGGGGGGAAACTCACTTCTATGCTGGTATCAGCAGAAGGAGGGGTGGAGGGTGCAGAACTCTGAGGTGAGAGTGGGTTAGGGTGGTCAAACCTGTTAAAGAAGTTGTTCATCAGGTTTGCTCTATCCACGTCTCTCTCAATGGTGGCACACCGTTTCGAGCTGCAGCCAGTAATGATCTTCATCCCATCCCACACTTCCTTCATGCTTCATGCTTCATTCAGGGGACTGGGCGGTCTCATGGTCTGGAATCCCTACAGATTTTTTTTTTTTTTCTCCAGCTGTCTGGAGTTTTTATTTTGTTTTTTCTGTCCCCCCTGGCCATTGGACCTTACTCTTATTCGATGTTAATTAATGCTGATTTATTTTGTTTTCTTATTGTGTTTTTTTATTTTTCTATTCTTTATTATGTAAAGCACTTTGAGCTACTGTTTGTATGAATATGTGCTATATAAATAAATGTTGTTGTTGTTGTTGATGCTGTTATTCTGCATCATTGTCTTTATATGGCAATCTTGCACAGCTTTGTATATTTTCATCCAGGTCAACAGTTTTTAAGGTTTATGAAAGATTAGATACTCTATTGATTCCAAAATTACATGAATTTATGGGGTACTCCAAAAATGTGTCTTTTCTCTTATATTATCTACGCACAATGTACATTTTGCTTGTAAACTCAGGATGTATACTTTTAATGCAATATTTTTGCCAGGCTCAACACAGTTCTCCGCCTCATTCCGTGTTTTAAATATCATGGATTTGCCATCCAAATCTACTTAATGAAACTAACAAACTCTGTGGTGTTGAAAAGATGTTGGGGGTCCATCACACTGTTCTTTTGTCAAGATTGGATTTCCCTCTGTGAGCTCATGACTTGGTGACATATCCACTTCAGAAATTCACTGTATGATCTGTGCTAATGGACTATGGGGTCTTCTGATCATCTTCTTAATCTGACTCAATTAATTCTCAAAGGGAGATCCAGATATTGAGTCAAATTACCAGACAACATGACATCCTCACACGGATGAGTCAGCCCAGGCACATTGTAGACTACATTTCCAGGATCATATAACTGACTGAAGTGCTCCACAAATGATGTGAATAGACAGCGAGCAAAGTCCTTCATAGACCAGAACAGCTATGGACTGAAAGCATGAAAATGGAAACACTTAACAACATAAAATAATTGTGCAGTGGGCTAGGAAGAACACCGGAGAGAACTACAGAGCCTGAGTATACAAATCCTGTCACAACTCTGTGGTTTTCCACCTCAGCTTTTAGCACAACTTATTGGGTTTATGTGCAAAATCTATAGGGGTGTCATTTCTTAGGTTAATAAGCTTACCTGAGATTAGTGCATTCTGTTCAGAACAGATTTGATGATTGAGAGAATCTGTACACAGCAGTGTGAGGTAGTGTGTCCTAAATGCCATGTAAACTGGCGCTCTTCAAGGTGCTCTTGAGTGGGGTAAGAACAGAGGGGGCTTCATCTGCCACTCTCAAATAAAGCAGCAACTGGGATGCTGGGGTTGAGAATTGGTAAGGAAGTTCTTATTGAGAACTATCTCAGTGATGTCTACATATGGTTGTATTAGTTTGGACAACAGTTTGTTTTAAATTTGCACATTCAGTTAAATTAGAAGAGCAATAAGTCAATTTTCTTGATTCCTGCAGCCACTTGCTTATGCAGTTTATTTCTCCAACCTGGAAACTGATACTACAACAACAACAACAACATTTATTTATATAGCACATATTCATACAACAGTAGCTCAAAGTGCTTTACATAATAAAGAATAGAAAAATAAAAAACACAATAAGAAAACAAAATAAATCAACATTAATTAACATCGAATATGAGTAAGGTCCAATGGCCAGGGGGGACAGAAAAAACAAAATAAAAACTCCAGACGGCTGGAGAAAAAAAAAAATAAAATCTGTAGGGATTCCAGACCATGAGACCGCCCAGTCCCCTCTGGGCAATCTACCTAACATAAATGAACCAGTTCTCTTTGGATTTAGGGTTCTCACGGAAGGACTCGATGATGATGGTCACGTAGAATTCTGCCTTTTAATCTATCAATCATTGTTGGAGCATCATGAAGCTTTGAGCAGGTGGAGGTGGCGCAGGCCACCACCACAAAGAAACCAGAAAAAGAAACAGAAAAAAGAGTAGGGGTCAGTATGGATTGTAGAGCTACCCTGAATAGTTATTATGAGGAAATTGAACATACAGAGTATCAGGATTAAGTTAAATTAAGTTAAATTGAAGTTATAGAAAGGCCATGTTAAAGTAATATGTTTTCAGCAGTGTTTTAAACTGCTCTACTGTATCAGCCTGGTGAATTCCTATTGGCAGGCTATTCCAGATTTTAGGTGCATAGCAGCAGAAGGCCGCCTCACCACTTCTTTTAAGTTTTGTTCTTGGAATTCTAAGGAGACCCTCATTTGAGGATCTGAGGTTACGATTTGGAATATAAGGTGTCAGACACTCTGATATATAAGAAGGGGCGAGATTATTTAAGGCTTTATAAACCATAAGCTGAATTTTAAAGTCAATCCTGAATGACACAGGTAACCGGTGTAGTGACATCAGAACTGGAGAAATGTGTTCGGATTTTCTTTTCCTAGTTAAGATTCTAGCAGCTGCATTCTGCACTAGTTGCAAACGATTTATGTCTTTCTTGGGTAGTCCTGAGAGGAGTGCGTTACAGTAATCTAGTCGACTGAAAACAAACGCGTGAACTAATTTCTCAGCGTCTTTCAGTGATATAAGAGGTCTAACTTTACTTATGTTTCTTAAGTGAAAAAATGCTGTCCTAGTGATCTGATTAATATGCGATTTAAAATTCAGATTACAGTCAACAATTACCCCTAAGTTTTTTACCTCCGTCTTGACTTTTAATCGTAATGTATCCAGTTTATTTCTAATAGCCTCATTGTATCCATTATTGCTAATCACTAAGATTTCAGTTTTCTCTTTATTTAACTTGAGAAAGTTACTATTCATCCATTCTGAGATACAAGTCAGACATTGTGTTAGTGAATCAATAGAATCGGGGTCATCAGGTGCTATTGATAAGTACAGCTGTGTGTCATCAGCATAGCTATGGTAGTTCACGTTGTGCCCTGAGATAATCTGACCTAACGGAAGCATGTAGATTGAGAAGAGCAGCGGACCAGGATAGAGCCTTGTGGAACATTATATAGGATGTCATGTGTCTTTGAGTTGTAATTACCACAACTAACAAAAAATTTTCTCCCTGTCAGGTAGGATTCAAACCAATTTAAGACACTGCCAGAGAGGCCCACCCATTGACTAAGGCGATTTCTAAGAATATTATGATCAATAGTGTCAAATGCAGCACTCAGATCTAAGAGGATGAGAACAGATATATGGCCTCTGTCTGCGTTCACTCACAAATCATTTACTACTTTAACGAGTGCCGTTTCTGTGCTGTGATTTATTCTAAAACCCGACTAAAATTTATCAAGAATAGCATGTTTATTGAGGTGGTCATTTAACTGCATAATGACTGCCTTCTCCAGAACTTTGCTTAAGAAAGGCAGGTTAGAGATGGGTCTAAAATTTTCAAGAGCCGAGGGGTCAAGATTATGTTTCTTAAGAAGGGGTTTAACTACAGCAGTCTTAAGACAGTCTGGGAAGACCCCCGTATCTAATGACGAATTTACTATGTCAAGAATATTATCAATTAGCACGCCTGATACTTCTTTGAAAAGCCTTGTTGGTACTGGGTCAAGGACGCAGGTGGAGGATTTTAATTGAGATATTATTTTTTGTAAATCAGGTAAATCTATCCTAGTGAAAGAGTTTAATTTGTTTATAACAGAATGTTGGGGTTTAGGAGGATCCTTAGTGTTGGAGGGATATACTATGTTATTTCTAATATCATTAATTTTTTGATTGAAAAATACAGCGATAGCCTCACAGGTTTTACTGGAAGTACTTAGGAGGCATTCCTTTGAGTTACCTGGGTTTAGTAGGCGATCAATTGTAGAAAATAAGACTCTGGGATTACTAGCATTGTCATTTATAATCTTGGACAAATAACAGCGTCTCTCAAAACGGACAGTGTTATTGTATTCTGTTATTTTGACTTTTAATATTTCATAGTGGATAGTTAGTTTAGTCTTCCTCCATTTACGCTCAGCTCTATGACATGTTCTTTTTAAATCAGACACTCTTTGGGTCTTCCATGGTATAACAATACTAGAGGATTTTTTCACTGTCTTTTCAGGTGCAACTATGTCAACTGCAGCTCTCACTTTAGTATTAAATCTTTCCACCTTACTATTTACATTATCCTCGCTATTATAGTTGGCACTATAAACAGACTGATTGCTTAGAATGTTTGTAAGTTTTAAAGCTGCTGCTGAGTCAAAGAAGTGTTTTTTATCATTATTTCTATATTAAAAAGTAGAAGAAAATGGTCTGATAGACCAATATCAATGATCTGCTTTACATCAACTTTCAGTCCTTTAGTAATCACTAAGTCTAACGTATGACCTGCTTTATGTGTAGGCTGATTTACGAGCTGCCTCAAATCAAAAGAATCCAGGAGGTTCATAAATTCTTTTACTTTTAGATCACACTGATTATCTATATGAAAATTAAAGTTGCCAACTATTAGGAGTGTGTCATAGTTAGTAATTAAAATTGACATTAAGTCAGAGAATTCCTCAATAAAAGACGCATTGAATTTAGGAGGTCTATACACGGATAATACTAGAACTTGAGCATCTCCTTGGATAACAACGGCGAGATACTCAAAGGACTTGAACTTACCAAAACTGACATCTTTACATTTTAATCGGCTCCAGTAAATGTTAGCCAATCCGCCTCCCTTTTTCCCTGACGGTCTGCACGAGTAAAACTGTAATCCGGAGGCGCAGATTCGATTAAAACAGCCGCGCCCTTTGAGTTAAGCCACGTTTCACTTAGTGCAATAAAATCTATTTTTTTATCACTAATAAGATCGTTGATAAAAAAAGTTTTGTTAGTTAAAGCTCTAACATTTAATAGTGCCATATTTAATGTTTCGGAGGTGCAGAGATGAATACTATGTTCGTTATTGATATTTGGAATAGGGACTAAATTATTTTTATTAGCGCTGCTCTGTGTGTATTTTTTGTTTAATCTGTGATCTGTTTTAATAGTTTTCATACATTGTTCCTTTAACATGGTAATTTTAATTAGATTATTGGAGTTTATGCCATATTTCCTAGATTTTCTACGTGCATTGAGATTGCTTATTACAGTACTAATGTTGTGCACTTTAACGGAAGATTCTATTAAACACTTATCATGTCCTAGCACAACAGTATCATTTCGGAAGGGTTTAAGAGCAGAGATAGATAGTCAAGATAAACGAATTACCTTCGATATGTTTTCGGAGAGGACCCGGGCGCCGAAACTGTTCGGATGCAGGCTATCACGCTTGAAGAAACGCCGCCTTTCCAAAAAGAGATTCCAATTGTTGATGAAACCGACATCCTTCTTCTTGCAGAAACCCTGTAGCCAGTTGTTCAATCCTAGCAGCCGACTGTAGTACTCGTTGGATCGTCTGACGAGAGGCAGTGGACCCGAAACGAAGATCTTTGCCGATGGGGTCCTCTCCTTCGTGTCTTTAATCAAAGCTGCGAAATCAGCCTTCAGGATTTCTGATTGTTGGTGCCTTATGTCGTTTACGCTGGCATGCAAAACGATTGCTCCAATTGCCCTCTCCTTGTGTTTCTCGTAGACTGCTGGTGCACGTCTCATCACATCTCGGACACGAGCACCGGGAAAACAAGAAACAAACGATTTTGCATTAGGGCATGCGACATTAAGGTTCCTAACAATAGAATCACCTACCACTATTACATCACCAGGGGCTGAAGGCGAACTGGGGACGCGGAGAGGGTCAAACCGGTTCTGAGATAGGATGCTCGCCTGTGCCGATGGAGGTGCTCTGGCCTTGAACCCCCGCCTGCATAGCTGAAATCCACCGAGGTCATCAGCGGCGTCGCTCCTACGAGACGCGGGGGTGAGGTCGGCACAACGTGGGGTTGATGTTTCGCCAGTTATAGATGGTGCGGACGGTTTATCCAACAGTCGGACCTTCAGATCCCTAAGGTATCTCCGTCGGGACAGGAGTTTCTGAATCTGTCCGTCGAGTGCCTGAAGTTCTTCAACTACGATTTCAAAGCGAGTTACCCCACTGTCGGCCATTTTCTGCTTCGTGCCCTAGGAGGAATGAGAGAGAGAGAGAGAGGTTAGGTACTACATATAATATATTCAACAATGAACTCATACTTTATTCTGTTTTTCCCCAAAGAATAGAAAATGAAGTATGAAGCATGTGAAGCGTATGAGAAAAATTTTAAAATGTATTTAAAAAGTGAAGAAAATATATTTATCAAATAGTTTACAATGATTCCTTATACAGCGTTAAACAGTATACTGAAATCAGTGAAAATTGTGAGTCGAGTAAGACTGTCGAATTTTAGTGTAACAGATATTCAGAGGAATATGCACCCTGTATTTCATAAAAATCAAAAAAGGTCTCAGAGCACATATAGTCTGAAATATCAGAGGAGTTGTTAGACTTCGTAAGCCTTTATGCAGCTGTCAATCTCACAAACCATGTAAACCTTTGACTTCAACCATGTAAAGAGCTCAGTCATTGGAGTCCACACTACAAAAATACAGCAAATTAAAAAAGTCTTAATGGCTTGGAAAAATGTTTTTGTGTACAAAAGAGTCTGAAAATCCAATCGAGTTTATCTTAATGAGTTACTTTTACTGTCTGAAGGGAAAGTAGTTTAGTTATCTGTCTTGCATTTCCGAGACACAATAACTCAGAGATTTAATAAGAGACAATACATTATATTAAGCTTTAAATTTATAATTAATAATGGGGAATAGTAGTATTGTCTTTTTTTGTCCTCGATGATCAAAGTGGGTAACAACGCCAAGTTTACCAACAGAAACTTCACACAGCGAACTCACAGGCTGCATACAGATGAGCCTACAGGTTAACAAAACAAATGAACAGATGAGTTTAATTTGAGCCTGACAACTTCTAAATAATATTTAGAAATATCCTAAAGTATGTTTTAAGATATCTCAAAATCAGTTTTACAGTATTATAGTGAATTACATATAAATGAAAATAAATCTCTTTTCAGATATCTCAAACTGGCTGATGTTTTAAAATTGGCTTCTGCTCAGTTTCAGATATCTTTCAAGATATTTAAAGATATACCGAGTTTTATTTCAGGATACTATAAAAGCATTATAAGATATCTTAAAAACCATTTAAAGAGATGCAGTTAATTTACTTGTAAAACATTTCCAGCATTGTGATACATTGTGATATCTGAAATATTCTGAGCCTTTTGAGGTATCTAAAATGAATTTCCAACACCTTCAAGTGCATACACTCAGATTAAAATATTCTAAAATGCAGAGGAAGTTACTTTAACAAATCTGAAAATTGATTTTATTTTTCATAAAATTGGTATCTTCAAGTGAGCTTCACCTCTCTGCAACGATGAACTGCATTTTAATGCACATTTTGGTTAAATATTAATTTGGTTTCCAATACTATTTTTGACTTTCAAACCTAAAGCTAATCAGCATCTCCTGAGCAACTTCAAATAAAAGTAAAATACGCAATGAAAAAGATTACATTTGTTTCATGAAATGTCAAAATGTTTAATAAAATTGTATTTAAATTGTGTTATAAATATTTGTTGCATGAATGCGTCTATACAGCCACTGAAAGTTTGGCATTCTAAATGTTGCCTCCAATGATGAATCCAATCTGACGGTCACTCTGTTCCTAACAAAGACGCTCAGCTCCTGTCTGTTGATTTGATGACAATGGCTGCTGCCTGTCACACATGTGAAATTATGAACAGTAACGTGGCTTGCTGATTTTTATTTACAGATGTAAATATTAGTGATGTGCTGCTGATAACTCTTATGCATGTTCATTTAAAGGTATCTTTTCCATGACTCAGATAACTTTATTAGGAGAACAACGGTCAGGCAAGCAGTTCATCCTGAAGTTAATACCATGACTTAGGCCTGGTTATAGAACCATAGTGGTTTAATGTTCATCAAACCTTGTGAATGTTACAGAGCATAAAGTTCATTAAGTTAAATTAGATGAAGTAAAACCAACATGTGGTGGTATTTTCAACCAGTGTCTTCTATACTAGACATCATGCTGCGGTATGATCTACGTCCTGAGGATAACCAAAGATGAAGAACCTAAGAGATACCCTTCAAAGACAAAAAATATTTTATGTTCTCATTAACTATAAAAGGGAAAACATGCAAGAATGTAAGCTTTAATTTAAATGTTTGTTGTATGTTTTGATATTAGCCTTATTATGAACCTTATTAAATTTTGGTCAAAGATAATAAGCAGTACAATGAAGAAGAAAAGAAAAAATGGGTGGAGTTTTACAAAATATTTCAGTTCCATGGGGTGTGGTAGAAACTGCTGAAATTCTCCATGGCAGTAAGTGAAAGTGAGCTCTGGCCCTTCATGATTGATGTTTTCATTATTTGGTCCTCCACAGGTCCACAGGACATTGCATTACCGAAAGTGCTGCCATTATTGTTTCTTTCCTCAGCTGCCCTTCCAAAGAAGCTGTGACATGCGAGTGAGGCCTTGACTCGTGTTCTTGAGGTGAGATGTGTTAAAACAATAAATGAAATAATTGTGGAAATGAAGAATCTGCTGTTGTCTGTTGGTGTTCATTTATTATTTACATTTTTTAGTATCAGTCAAAAGATGCCCTCTACTCAAACCTACAGTATATAAGAACTATGTGCAGATTGATATCTCTTAAATTAAAACACACTCACATATAAAATAAAGAATAAGCTGCTGGTTGTGAGCCTTTGTTTGTTAATAGTCAATAATCTGGGATATTTTAGGTTAAATTGCTCACCATAAGAGTTTTCCTACTAATTTTAAGATGTGTGTCATTTTCTTACTTTTTGTAAGATGTCTTATCAAGAGTAGTTTCTCTTTTTCTACTGGCAGATTTTCTCATTTATTTTGATTAGAATAAGTTCAAGTTAGATTTGTAACTTCATTGCTTATTTTTTGAGAGTCATTTTTTGTTGTGCATGGAGTCCACCACTTCATGCCACCTTTGGACCACGTAACACAGCACAGCTACTGACATTTCTCATTGACCTTAGACACAACAGCAGCAGGACCAGCCATGGCAGTCTTGTGTGATTATCTTGGATATGTCACGTTTCATTGGAGTAATGATTACATGTTATTCTGCATTCTAAGGTTGAAATGAGGGATTAATACAACATTAAAACATGGATGCTCAGCCCCACAGTAGAAACATCATTAGTTTAGTTTAAATTTATTGTCAAATGTGGAGAGTAAAGTACAGTGAAATTCTATCTTGCATGCTTAATTCCGCTCTCTGCCTCCATGATTAGTGCTGCGTATTCTTATGTGGAGAGAAATTAAGCACATCAGCAGGGGTCTGAAGCTCAGCTCTGTCATGAGGTGATGATAAGGTGTTCAACGCTTCCCTTCTGTGAGGTGATCTGTCGATTACAAATGAGCAGGTAAACCTGCTCGTGATGAGCTGCACTCACCATTACTAGGGGTGCCCTGTTGAACACCATTGGCTACTTGCCATTCTGTAAAGTCTATGGATTAGTAAAAGGACTCATCTCAACTACTGTAGATTTGTTGAACTCCAACCCTCTGCATTCTCTAGTTTAGTGAATTATGGGGTCCACCTCTTTGCAACAACTTACAACACTCTGTCAAAACAGGGGGAATAGGAAAATATTTAAAAGGGTCTCCTCGCCTCATTTTGTGTAGACTGGTTATTTTGTTGTGGACAGAGAGTTTGGATCCCTGGAGTTAGCTGTTGAGGGTCCTACCTATCAATGTCAACTGTAGAAACTTAGTAAATTAGGGTCATTCAGATTTAAAAAAAAAAAAAAAAAAGAAGATTATTCAACCACTTGGACCAAGTTTATATTTTAATGGGAATATTCTGGGAGCAGGGACTACAACACCCTGGTCCACTGTCATATCTGACTTTAAACAGCTTTTCCCAATCAGAGTATTTATAACCAAAGTAGAATTTTGACAAGATAAGAAAGTTGTTCTCTACATTTGTACATAAATGAGTTAAGATTATATTGCTGTTCTGCTTCTGATTTTGTGAGACACAGGGAGAGGGAGAGACCCTTTAAATCAATAAAGAGGTTTAGAAACAAAGGCAAATCCTAGCAGATGATTTCCTTACATCAAAGGGTTATTTTTTCTGACATCAAAGGGTTGTTGCGGTGACTCAGAATAAGTGTGCTAGATGATAAATTGCTGTTTGTAACTTGAGACGCAGCCTTCTTTTTACAATAGCCATGTCCTACCTGTAATTCCAGTTCTCCTGGTCTTATTTGAGTGCAGTTCTCATAGATCACGTGATTTCACCTGAAGCCTGCATGGCTGTTACAGAGCACCCTGTGCAGTTCTCCTTTCAGTGTATTTCAAGGCAGGCAGTTTCTAGGTTTTATTGGTCTTATGTATCTTGGTAATACTACAATTACAACACAAAAGTACTATAATCTTGCCTCATATTGACAGGATACCTGCTGTACATGGAGAATGTTGGAATAAAGTGCCATCTTGGTTCATCTTCTTTTTTTCTTTTTGCACTTTGTCATAATAAAACAAACTTTAAAGTCTAATGGGCCTCTCCTCTTGTTTCTTTTTTTTATAGCTCACATTGTTTGTAAGTATTGTGTTTTATTTCAGCCAGGGTTCCTCGCCTCTCTTGGGTTCAAATTCTTTTTTTATGTCCTTTGTGTTCATTGATTTGCCTTTGATTTGTGTTTAAGTTACTTTGTTTATTATCTGCTTTTTGTTATGTTCTTGTGTTTTGTGTGCAATCACATGTGCCATACACTGACATGTTTACAATGAGACAAATATTCCCATGTGACCCTTCAGTCAGCTTTTAGGGCTACCGCAGTTCAGGTGGTCATCAGGACTATATGGTTCAGGTTACTTCATTACAGTAGCTGTTTAGACTGTGTGGCAGATGGCTGTAGCACTTGACTGGCCAGGACACCTCCGCACTGGAAGGACAGGGGGAGGAAAATGCTCACAGGGCATTACCTCCCCCAAGGGACTAAATGGTAGTCCCCTGGGTTGTGGTGGCACCATGGTTTCCCACAGGGCTTCATGGGAATTGGAGTTCTGTGACTCAGCCCTGTTGGGTGTTATGGGGGCTTCCAGGGGAAACTGCGGGAACTGGGGAATCCTACTTAGTGGGGCTTCACCCTTACGTGGAATTGCTCCCAGGCAAAAACTTAAGGACACCAAAAGTACTTTGGGGGTTCACTTAAAAGGAGCCACCTTCTTTCATTTCAAGAGCCAAATTTGGGAGGAAGAGCAACAAAGCTTAGCCATAGAGGAAGAAGAAAAAGAAAGTACTGTATACTTTAATAATGAAACTGGTGCTTGTTGTACTGAACTGTGAAGGTGGGTAATGATTGTGAAGAGTTTCCCAAAATGAAATAAAATGATTGATGTGTAGAGACTTGTGCCTGGCATCAGCTGTGTCAGTTTTGGAGAGCTGGTGCACCCCCGGGCAGGCACAACTGACAAAACATTGAATTGCAGAAGTTCAGAGTAGAATAGCCATTATGCTCTTTGTATGGCAAATGTATTTAAATTTGTTTAGATGGGTTTTATTTGCTTTTCATTTTACTGTTAGTCTCTTCAACAAAATGTAAGGATCTGTTAACGTAAACTGTGTTCTAAAATCAAGTATTTTCCAGAAATATTAAGGTGTTGTACCGTGTTAGCCATTATGAATGTAAGGAAAAACCAAAAGGTGTCATTTTGCTTGGCTTTTCTCTACAGAAATATTAAAAAATTCATAGGCTGTCCTTGAATTTTATAATGTAAGACTAGGGGCCTGATTGGAAATCCAAAGCCTAAAAACTTATCAAATACACTTATTTTTCAAGCCAATAAAGTTACTGAGCATCGATCCATTTCTTGATTACACATGCATTTTAAATGACATGTAAAAGCTATTTCACAAACAAAAATAAAACACCAACACATTTTTAGAATGTGCTCTGTCTCAGGGTTTGTCTTCCTCAGCATTGGCCATCACTGTTGCCAAAAAAAAGTTGTTGTTGTTGTTGTTGTTGAATATGTTCTTTTTGTTCATAGGGATGTTTGTCATAGTCTTTCCACCACAATGATGTTATCCTAGATAATCATATGAGATTGTGTTGACTGCTCCTGCTGTTGTTACTCCTGAGCCATCAGAGCATCTCTAAGGTCATTGAAAACCATCAGTAGATGTGCTGTGTTATTTGGCCTTAAGATGGCATGCAAGCTATGAACATAAACATTGAATGGTGGCCAATGATATCACAGCCCTTCTTCCTCCTCTTCTTCGAAAGGTTAAAGCCAGCCTTATCTAAGTAGATTAATTCCTGCAGCATTCCCATTGATTCCAGCTCAAAGAAAACACTGTGAAAGGTGCTCAAGTCCACACTGTATTCCTTGAAAAGCATTGCCCTCCATTATATGTCTTTGTATTTCTCTCTTACTGATAAAGTTGTTTTCGCATACTGGTAGGACAATTCTGCTGGTCTTGTGTCAATATATATCATATAACATCACTACATAAATGGCTGTCTTTCTATTCTGTGACAATACAGTAAAATTAGTTTGTCATTAACAAAATATCTTTGCTCAATGATAGGACAATAAAAGGACACACACAAGTAGGTCATACCAGAGATAATAACACACGACTGTACAGGGTGGTGACATGACTTGCCTGTTTTCTTCTCTGAATGTTGTAATTATGGAAGCAGCTGAGAGGTGGCTTAGATTTGGCTGGACCCCTTGGCCAGCTTCTCTTACAGTCATGTCATGAACCAATGGTCAATTTCAGTTTCTAATGTGTAATTTGATTTCATCACCTTCTTCTTACTCCTTGACATACTCCTGTCCTCTTGCCACCTCTTATTCTTCCTTGTTTTCAGCTCCATTTTACTAAACAAAAAGATTAACTGAGTCCCCTTTTAATGTACCCATTGACACTGCATTACAGTTTCCTCAGAAATTGGATCATGTGCTAAGAAATCAGATTGTTTGTGCTTAGGCCATAACAGATGCGTGCTGTTTATGTTGCACTGAAGGTATCAGGGTCCTGTGTCAGGAGTGGCAGTGCTTTTTAGGAGACTGCATGCAGCTGACTGTGCTTAGCATTAATACAAGTTTAGAGTCATATAAAAAGTGTTTAGCAGATTTGTACATCTGTGTGCGAGGACATTGTGTCTAAGATTGTACAAAACATTTTATCAACATAGCAGTAGAAATTAAGCTTTAGATGATTGTGTTTGGAGTAGCAGACTTTGTTAGCAGTTGTAAAATCTAATTTGCATAATAAAATGCTAAAAGGTTCTTTTACCATTAAAAGATTTTGGGGTAACCCTATCTGAAAATATGAGACACTTTTATTTTCAAGCCCAGATTTTTTCTTATGTAAACTCACTCATATGTCCTCCACCTCTGCTCTTGTTTTCTTATTTTTGCACTCACTTGGCCTGGATGGAGATACAGCCTGGCAGTCAGAATACACTTGAAACTGGAATTGCAGATCCAATCTGCATCCAGAACTGATTGTTACTGTGCTACACTTCACCTACTAAAGGATACAGACTCATTTTATAAACTGTTGAATTTACATATAGTGTCAATCAATGCATACATTTTACTCTGGTGGGTTTGTTGGTTTACACCCAACTGACTTATATATAATAAAAGCCTATATTATTATTTTCGGTTCTTATTATACACTTTGAGTTGAGTCACCACCCTTGAAATTTCTGTGCATGTAACAACTGTCTATTCTTGTTGTTCAAAGGACATCTGCTGACTTCTTAGTCATCTCTTATTCATCTTTCCTTTTATTTTGTGTATTACATTTGAACACCTCAGTAGTTTTCCACAACCATTTCTTATACAGTGGTGTGAAAAACTATTTGCCCCCTTCCTGATTTCTTATT
>JANRMT010062791.1:187033691-187065584 GCA_026402145.1 Polypterus bichir lapradei | reverse complement strand
TAATATTCCTGTCTGTTTTTACCATTCCTACCAAAGATATTTCTGTCGACTAAATAAAAATTCCTTCTATTTAAAATTTAAATAGAACTTGAACAGATACGATAGTTCATAATATCCACGCAGACTTGCACGTAAGAGCAGGAGTTATCCGTTTTAACAAGCAGCGTCTTGCACTGATACGAAATAGCTGTGTGTGTATATATGTAGATATGTATGTATATGTATATATATGTTTATATATGTGTGTGTGTATGTGTATATATATATGTATTTGTGTATATATATGTGTGTGTATGTATGTATGAATGTGTGTATGTATATGTATGTGTATATATGTAGATATATATATATGTATGTATATATGTGTGTGTGTGTATGTATGAATGTGTGTATGTATATGTATGTGTATATATGTAGATATATATATGTATGTATATATGTGTGTGTATATATATGTGTATATGTATAGATATGTATATATATATATGTTTATGTGTGTGTGTGTGTAAATATATATATATATATATATTTATATATATATGACAGCAACACTCATCACTCACAACAGTGACAAAACAATTACATTGACAATCGTGTTACGTTATTTTCAAAATGTTTCCTTTTCTTTTTCATTGCTTCTTTAACACACTACTTCTCCGCTGCGAAGCGCGGGTATTTTGCTATACAGTAATCCCTCCTCCATCGCGGGGGTTGCGTTCCAGACCCCCCCGTGATAGGTGAAAATCCGCGAAGTAGAAACCATATGTTTGTATGGTTATTTTTATATATTTTAAGCCCTTATAAACTCTCCCACACTGTTAACATTATTAGAGCCCTCTAGACATGAAATAACACCCTTTAGTCAAAAGTTTAAACTGTGCTCCATGACAAGACAGAGATGACAGTTCTTTCTCACAATTAAAAGAATGCAAATATATCTTTTCTTCAAATGAGTCTCTGCATCAGGAGCAGAGAATTTAAGAGAGAGAGCGCGCGCTCGCAAAGAAAAGCAAACAATCAAAAAATCAATACGTGTGCTTTTAAGTAAAGCAGCATTTTTCAGAGGAGCGTCAGTATCTTCTAAGCAAACAGCCTCTGTTGAAACAGCCCCTCTGCTCAAATCTCCTCCATCAGGCGCAGAGAACGTCAGAGAGAGAGCGCGAGATTAAAGCAAACAATCAAAAAATCAATACGTGTGCTTTTGTGCTTTTAAATATGCCGAGCACCGCAATAAAGCAGCATTTTTTAGAGGAGCGTCAGTATCTTTTAAGCAAACAGCTTCTGTGCAAACAGCACCTCTGCTCACACTCCCTCCTTCAGGCGCAGAGAATGTCAGAGAGGGTGAGATAGAGGCAGAGACAAGCAAACAAACACCGCGCGGGATGCATATCTTATAGTATTGAGGAGTTTTAGTTCATATGTAATACATGCTCTGATTGGGTAGCTTCTAAGCCATCTGCCAATAGCGTCCCTTGTATGAAATCAACTGGGCAAACAAACTGAGGAAGCATGTACCATAAATTAAAAGACCCATTGTCCGCAGAAATCTGCGAACCAGCGAAAAATCCGTGATATATATTTAGATATGCTTACATTTAAAATCCGCGATAGAGTGAAGCCGCGAAAGTCGAAGCGCGATATAGCGAGGGATTACTGTATTTAAATAAATTGTGAATTGTCCTTAAATTTAAAACAAAATGGGCACTGTAACAATGAGGATGTTCTCATCTTTCAGGACAGATCTTAAAAATCACTCAACACGCTTACAATGCTAAATGTCTTCTCGCTGTGATTTACTGGCCCCCTGTACATTCCTTCAATGTTTCTACTGGACTCTCACCACAACTCCTTCAAAGTGTCCACACGTCCACAGGGGTCCCTCTTATTACAGCCCAATATGCCTTTGGATTAACAGAAATGTTAAATTAACAGATAGACTCTTTATAATTATTTATGTCTTTTTGTACTCCAGCTATTATTTGACCCAATTATTACCATTTTTAACCCAAAGTTCAGAAATTAGCATTTTATTTTTAAGTATCCATTATTCCAAATAGTAGGGAACTCCTTGTGGTCTTCCCTAAGTAACCTACCTCAGCTTGACCCCCTGTTAGGTCCAGCAGGAATGTGCTGGTGGGCCGCCTGCACTTCACAGACATATCATTTAGTTTCTGAAGTCCACTTGCCCTTCTGGATATATTGGACATTTCACAATTACAAACTTGCCTCTGACAGGTCTGTTTATAAGTCTATAGTGCAGCAGGAGCCAATGAGTGTGAAGAGGTGGACATCAGAGGGTAACGAGACTTACCTGTGCAGTCAGTCATAACGGGAGGACATTGATGACCTTACTGTGTAGCAGATGTGTGTGTTGATACATGGTCATCACCAAGACAGTAAAGTGCCCCCCTGTTAATGAACTCGGTCACATGTCACAAACAAAGTCTTTAGAGCTGAAGACATGGAGGGCTAACTTGAGCAGCACAATAAAGTGAGAGATGTGTGGAGTTGGGTGGGGACGGTGACTGGGTATAAGCAGTCAGGTGGACCACCAGTACAGGGGTCTGGCTAATGAGAAGAGCCTGACAGACACGTGGTTTGAATTGGGATCTTCTTCACAACTCCTCATCAGCTCCTCAATCCTCACCTGTCTCAATGCTAAAAGACCCCCACTTCTCACTCACCCAACTCACCTGGCTGTCACCATGATGCCCACTCTCAACACTCCCAATCCTTAGCACTCAAACTTAGTCATATGGAGGAGTCCACCCAAAGCTGGCCCTCTGAGGGTCCTGTAGGGGTTAACAGGAACAGGTCTATGAACATTGTAGTCAAACTGACACTAACAGCCTCAACAAACTAGAATAAGTCTCTTCATGTTGGACATTTAATTTGTGTCAGTCACCATCAACTTTTGAAAGAAAGCTTTACCATAAAACCTCACTCATTATTCTGGTCCAACACTGTCATCATTCTCAACAGTCATCAGTAAAATAATCAGAGTCCACAATCTGTGACTCCTCATGACGTTTGCACTACCGTCGCTGTCTGTCATATTTACAGTCAGCTCCTCACTTTTCCATCCTTGTACTCTTATTATCTTCTTCACTTTGCTCAAACTCTCTGCTCCATTCTAGTGTGACTAACCTTTTCCTCTGTTTCATTTTTAAATGGCCTCTTCCTTGTCTCTTCCATTTATTGTCCCCCTCTGTCCTATTTGTCTCTCCTCTTCTGTCCCCATCTGTCCCTTATCTCTCCCATCTCTCTACTCATCTTTCTCTTTGTAGCTCTTCTTCTTGCACCCTTGTTTGTCTCTCTGCCTCTGCTCCTCTGTAACAATCGAAGTCCATCTGTCCACACTCTGCTCCTTGTCCAGCTGTCCTGGAGAAGCCCACCTTCAAGCTGAGGTCTCACACTCCATCTTCCAGGCCCTCAGTAATTAGACTTTTATCCCAGTTCCACTCCCTCTTTTTTCCAAGTTGTTTGTTGTCCTCTAGCCTTCCAAATTCTTCAACCCATTCAGACCAGTTCAATGTCACTGGGCACTGGAGCCAACTCTGTTCCTCACATTTTCTACACCAGCAGGCCTGAGTTCTCCTTGTCTTTTCCTTTTGCTCTCATTACTTTTAAATGTCTCACTTGTTCAGGCCACTGCTCTCTAAAAAGGACACGAGTGGAGGTGACAGTGAGGTAACAATGACGGAATGACAAAAAAGACAAAGAGTCCTGAGTCTTGTGTGCGTTAACATGTCACAGAAGTCCAAACCAGCACATGGTTGAGTCTGTTCAGTCACAAACAGAAGATGACATGAATTGTGTGCATATGAGGCAGTGAACAAGGAGTGGAACAGACATGGGTTCAAACAGCACCACATGATGTTGAGGAGCAGTAGGTTTATGAGGTTTCAGCTCAGACCACCATTAGCTTGACCTGTGATGGCCCGGTGTCTGTTCAGAATTTGTCAACAATGCCAAATCTGACCTCACTCTTCATCACCCTCCAACTGGACTGTCCACCCGTGTTTGCTCCTGCTGCTTCTCGCAGTGGACTTTGTGACCCCTGCTGTTTTCAGAGGACAGTTCTCACTGTGACTGTCTGGCTTGTGACATTCAGGGGTCTCTGGTCTGAACTTGTGGAGTTTGGTGACCAGTTCAGGGTGACAGGGTGGAGAAACACAAATGAGTTTAAAGAAAAAGCACAGAAGCTGAGAAAAAGACATGGAGAGTTTATTAAATGTGGAGGAGAGCTGAGGAGATTATAAAAGAATAAAGAGAAGAATTTAGAGGAGTGGACAGGGGGCACCGTCACTGGGGGGCAGTTGATCAACGTGTCCAGTCTTCTTATGTGCTGATATCCACCTGCCGTCCAGTCCTGTTCAGGTCCTCCTGTAGTGACCTCAGGATCTTCTTCTCACTCTCACTGATCTCATTACCAAACAGCCTGTGAAGGACACAAGTGTGAGTTACAAACATAAGAGGACCCCACCTCACACACTGCACTATCACAGTGACACGCCCACTCAGGTCAACTTCCCAGAATTCCTTGGTCTACCTGTCACTCAGTTCACTGACCAATCAGGTCACCATCCTCTGAAAGCCTTTTGTTTTCATCTCATCTGAGTGAAGGTGTTCTAGTCAGGCTGGGGGTCCTCCATGACTCCTGCTGACAGTTTTATTTTTTATTCTCCTTCTTTTTCCATTGTTTTTATAACATATTTCTGTTATTTAATTCTGTATTATCTGTTATTTTAATTCTATTTCATTATTATTTACTATCTCTGTGTGTGTCTTGCAGTTCTCTCATGTTTCTTGCATTTTGTGGTTTGACCCCAAGACCACCTGCCCCCCAACTCTCTAAAGTCTGCGGCTCATTTGACTGCGCTCTGGTGATTGGTGGTCTTTGTGAGTATTTTGCTCTTTTGTTTTTTATTCTGATTATTGTCTTTGAACCTTTGAGTTCAGATTCTCTCATTTTCTGTTCTCTTGTTTCTTCTTGTTGTCCCCTCACCATCCTGTCCACTGACATTGGCTCTTCTCTGTCTTGTTAGTTCCAAGTGACCCCCATAACCCTGTCCACCCTCTCCTCCTGTCCACTCTGCCTGCTGTCCTGATCCTGTCACCTCTCCTCCCTGTGTCCTTGTCCCTCTGTCTGTCCACCTTCTCTGCTCTTCCTTTTCTCAGCTCATCTCACACTCCTCCCTTTTGTTGTTCTCCTTCTATTGTCTCTCATTATGTTTGTTGTCCTCCTTGTCTGTCACCTCCGTCCAGCTCCACTTGTCCACTGCTCTTTGTCCTTCTTGTCCCACTGCCTGTCCTTCTCCTTCCTTCAGTCAGTCCATGTGGTGTCCTGCTGTTCAGTCTGTCCATCAGGTGGTCAGCTGTGACTTCATAGCCCCTCACACTTCACTCTGTTTACTCACCTCAGCATCTTTAATTTACAGTTTGGGGTCCGCAGACCCTCACACAGCTGATGAGCTCCTGAATCTCCCAGTTTGTTGTGTCTCAGGTTCAGTTCAGTCAGCTGTGAGTGTGGATAAGAGAGGACTGAGGAGAGAGATGAGGAACATCCGGAGGTGAGACCACATAGCAACAGGCTGTGGAGATAAAGAAAGAGAAGTGAGGAGATGAGGAGGGACAGACAGACAGAAGGCCACAGAGCTCAAAGGCTCAATGACTGCTGGCATTTTTACATTTCACTGAGCTGGTTTGAACCCGAGACCACCGTTGTTCTTATAAGTAAGACCCCAAACACCTGAGAGGGTCTCCTGCCTTCATGCTGAACTAATAGGTGAGAAGTCATTGAAACGGACACACGGACATCTCAAAGAAATGAGACTGACAGCGTCCTGCACTTGAGGGGCCACATGGACTTGTAGAAGGTGACAATGGGGGTGGGGGTGGGGTGACAAAGTGGGATTTCTTTATGTCATTCAGTACTCAGATTTATGTCATTCAGATTTGTAGGACATCATGGAAAGAAAATGACGATGACACTGTGTTGGTTTAAAAGGACAAACACTGGACCTGACTTTAGGAGTGAAGACATAATGGACATGGAGGACAAGAGTGAAATGTGACACTTCTGTCCTCGGCCACCCAGACCTCACATACTGACCGGTGACATTGACCAATTGACCTTTGTCCACTAAACACCTCAGTGGTGCTGAGCTCAGTTTTCTTATTTCTTCTACTAGTTTGTAATAAAGCAGGAGGACGAGCTTCAAATGGACTGTCAGCATCACAAAGTCCAGTCCAGTGGGCACAGAGGGGGTCTGAGTGGCCTGTGAAGAGACCCCCATAACCGCTGAGCACTGCTGTCCATTCACAGCTCTGCCCATAAGTGATTTGATCAAAATGACAGCTAAGGAAATCCGCAGCACTTTATCAGCTGACTTCACAGGACATGTGGGGGTCACGGGAGTGACATGTTTGTGTCCTCACAGTTTGAATTTGTTACAACAGCAGCTCATTTCTTTATGTCCTGCCTTTTCAGTGACGTCTGTTTATGAAAGTCAGGACAGGCCGCTGGACATTAAAGGGGTGGAATAAATATGGTGTGGTCTTTCCAAGCTTTTATTAATAATATCAGAAATATTCAAACAAAATGCTAAAAATGTTAAAAGCAATGAACTTGGGCTCAAATTATGAGTGTTCAGCAAAGGCCATCAGTCACACAGTATTATCTTATTTGACAATGACAGGAGACAAATGAAGAATGAGAGTAGCACAGTGACAATGTCAGGCGCCAGATACATCAATAGTGATCACTGTTAATAAAAATAAATAAATAAATAAATAAATAAATAAATAAATAATAATACTGTTACTGGTGGTCTTGTGATCAAGAAAGTTCTTTCCAATGTGACAGACTAAATGTTTTCATCTCCCACTCACTTTTGTTCCAGGACATCTTATAAGACATCTAAGTGTCTGCCAAGTCCCCATCAACCAAACCTGCAGGTCCCCAAGTCCTCTGCTCTGCTCAGCTCTACCCTTTGGTGGTGACGCCCGGTCACTGCACTACTTGTGTTTATTTCCATCTCTCACTTCTTCTCCTTTTTCTTTTTCTCTTCGTCCCCAAATCCTGAGTCAAGTCAGGCAGGCTTTGAGACAAGTCTTAAATTTCAAGTCCTAAAGAAGTCATAATGTGTTTTACACCAAATTTACATTTGCCATTTCTTAAATTTACAGGAATCATTTATTATATTTATTATTACATTTCTAAACTATCAACTCCCTGTTAAGACAAGCATGACCAAAACAATTCTCAAAGTGCCGTTGAATGCAACAATACAAGCAGTGCAAACAAATGAGCAGGCCAGTTCTATGTATTGTCACACATGTGTGCCCACCTGGAGATGACCTTCCTGTCTCTGTGAGGTAAGTGATACCACTCTGAGACGAGAGGGGGCGCTCACACTGACTGTCTCTCCTTATCCACCTGCAGCTCTGAGAAGAAACCAAATGAGGGGAACTGACTCAGCCGCAGTGCCCAGAGCTGCTCCTGTCCTTCTGGGTGGGACTCTTAAAAAGCTGCTGACCACCCAGAGGATGGAGTCTCCTGTTGGACTCAGAAAGTCAACATGAAGTAAACGCCATTGTGTTGACACAACTGCAAACTGAATTTGTCTATTGGGCCGTTACATCCAGTTTTATTTTGTTTCATTTGACTTCATTAAAGGGGGACACCCAGTTGGTGCCCCGACATTACAAAGCAACTTGTGCAGGTCTGTCCTCCAGTCACCATATCAGCAGACCAATATTGTCTGTTTAGAGTATGAGTATTGTCCTTAATTAAGTCCATTATATCTGTTTTTTGTTGCATTTATCTTTCACTTTATATATAGTTTATTATAACTGAATACTTTTTATCTGTTTTTAGTTGTCTTCATCATCATTGTTAAAATTGTTTTCTTTCTTCCTTGTTTATTATTTCTTTATATTTCTATGTATTTGGCTTTGATAATTAATTTCTATTACATACAGGTGCAGATCTTCTACGAAACTTATGAAGTTTATCCTTTAGGTCTCAGATGGGACTTTAGACCACTTGAATTAAAAAGATTGGGTGCCTACTGTATGAGAAGGAGGTTTAAAACATTACAATAATAATTAAATAGTGTCATTCAATACAAAATATTACTTAAAATTAAAATTAAGCTTGTTACTGATTGTGAAGGGCTCATGTAATAGTTCAAGCTCCAGGGCCCCAAAATGTATGCTTTTTATATGCATTTTTGTTGTATTATTTTTATTTGTAGTTATATTAAATTATTCCTCTTACATATTAATATGCTAGAATTTTGTGTTATCATGTATTATTTTCACATATTATTAATGTAATTGTGCAGCACGGTGACGCAGTGGGTAGCACTGCTGCCTCACAGTCAGGAGACCTGGGTTCGCTTTCCGGGTCCTCCCTGCGTGGAGTTGGCATGTTCTCCCCGTGTCTGCGTGGGTTTCCTCCGACAGTCCAAAGACATGCAGGTTAGGTGCATTGACAATCCTAAATTTCCCTTGGTGTGTGGGTGTGTGTGTGTGTGTGTGTGCGCCCTGTGGTGAGCTGGCACCCTGACTGGGGTTTGTTTCCTGCCTTGTACCCTATGTTGGCTGGGATTGGCTCCAGCAGACCCCGTGACCATTTAGTTAGGATATAGCGGGTTGGATAATGGATGGATAGATTACTGTAATTCCTCTTGTTTTATATTTAACACTAGAATTACCAGAGCCTACAAGAAAGCTTGTAAATCCGGCCCACCTTAAATCCCTTCTCACCACTCTGTCAGCGTCTTTTGTCCTGTAAATGTGTCGATTAACAGCAAGCAGCCTGGTATCCCATCCCCCCGCCCACCGCTGCAGTTCATTTCGCAAAGACGTTTGTCAGTGCTCATTGTTTATCTTCGAGTGAAGTGCTGGAGCTTTATAGGGTAAAATAGTAAATCATCATTTGGAATACATACATTTCATGTGTGTTCTGTGTCAACAACTATCTATGTAAAAACGTAGTTAACACAGAAACATCTTTCATGTTTTAGTAATAATTGAAAAAATGTAGACATGAAATGTATAAGGTGTGGGGCCTGAAATACAAATATGAAATAAACACTTTCACAAAAGGTACAAGTATAACAAAACAAGTGCACTTTTATTCAAGAATTTAGCCGAAGAAAAAAGAAAGAAGGTTATGGTAGGCGGGTGATACGACAGCTTGCGTGGTGTAATGCTAAGAACTGCTGCCTTTCTTGGCCAGTGTCCACATGTTGCTGCGTGTTGGTATTTCTTTTGAACTCCAGGAGATGCAGAGGACAGCATAGTACAGAGAGGTCAGTTCCACACTATATACAATCATCAGATTCAAATGTTAACATTTCCCACACATGCCCAAGGACTGTCTTTACGACATGTGTATAAGGTGTGAAGCCTGAAATCCAAATATTAAATAAACACTTTCACAAAAAGTACAAGTATAACAAAACAAGTGCACTTTTATTCAAGAATATAACTGAAGAAAAAAGAAAGCAGGTTACGTTAGGTGGTTGATACAACAGCTTGCGTGGTGCAATGCTAAGAGAAGTGCTGACTCCCAATCAAGAGCTTCTGGGTTTGATGCTGGCAGCTTCTCAAGTTAACCGTTTTGAGTAGAGAGCTGCTATTATTGTTAATATTATACAATAAAAACATACATTTGATTTATGTCTGTAACAGCCGCTGTAAATTTCTAGTGCTAGTTAAAGTTAGTGTTATTTATTCAGTTTTATTCTCTCAGTTGCGTTCACACTCACCCTGATCTGACACTGTTGTTTTCAAGACTCGCTATAACAGAGGTGAACTCAGATCGGAGAAAGAGAACAGAAGCCCACCCTGCACGGAACGTCCACTCACATATAAGAATAATACAGCTGCACCAGGAGTAAAGGTGAAAGATGGCACCGTTTGGATACAGGATGAAGTCCGGCGTCATCCGGCCAATCACCTGTCCTTCAAAGAAACAGCACAGCTTACAGAGCTAACATATGAATGTAAGAAACTCCCAAATATGTTCAATCAGTCAGTGGTTGCCAGTACTCTCTTCTATGCTGTGGTGTGCTTTTGGGTTGTAGCTTGAAGAAGAGAGCTGGTGAGTGTATTGACATGCTGATCAGGTGAGCAGGATCTGTGACTGGCATGGAAATGGACTCTCTGGTGACGGTGGCAGAGAGGAGGACACTGTGTAAGCTGCTATCTGTAATGGACAATGAACATCACCCACTATACACCACCATAATTAATCAGAGGAGTTTGTTTAGCTGTAGGCTGCTATCACAGAACTGCAATATGGACAGATACCAGAGATCTTTAGTCCTCAGAGCCTTTAGACTCTTTAACTCTTCATAACAGGGGGTGGTGGTTGAGTTCTGGGCCTGACGCTCCTTCTCTCCTCCTAAGCTGTATTGACTGTATTAGCTGGGCACCACATCTGATATCTCACTATTGGCTCACTGCTCTAGAAGTTTTATTTCATTTTTTTTTTTTGTTATGCGTCACTTCAAACATGTCATCCTATCAGCACAAGTCATGTCATTTTATTTTATTTGACTTTAATGATATGTCACTTTAGCATTTGTCACATTAATATTATGTTTAATATCATGTGCCACCTGTCACTTTGATAGTAGTATTATTTGCTCAGTTCTCACTGCACTGGCATTATTGTATGTAAAAACAACAAGAGTTTCTGTGCCACCTAAAACTGACATCTCCTCTGCTTACCATTTAAGTTCTCCTCAGCAAGCCAAGAGACCACCGGTAAGGGCAGTCATCCTTCACATCAGCTTCTGCCCCAGCCACATTAGCTGGTCACCACTGAGGACCCCAAACTCAGCTTGTGTTCCCACCACAATCCCATGGCCTTCAGCAGGGTGCCTCGTGAGACCTTCTTCTTTCTCCTGTTGCCACCCCTGAGCCTTCAGCAGAAGCCCACTCAGTGCAGTTGGTCACTCTTGCTCCTTGGGCACACAGTAGATTTTGACCTTACCCCTTGAGTGCCATGTGCTCACTCCTCTCATGGCCACTTCTTGATCTCCACCCCACTTCATCAGCTCAGCCACAATTCTGCATTTACTTTATTTCTCATTTAACCTCTGTCTCCATCTTTTCATTTTTCTTTCCTGTTCAATTCTGTTCTTGACTATCCTGCTCAGGCTCATTTTAAACTCACTGGGGTGCAGGTGTCTAATTCCACACCCCAGAACACTAATGAGGACACTGGCTGAACCACACGTGTCTGCAGGTGTAAAGTGCGCTCCGCCAATTCACCACCAACACTCCAGGGCTGCTCTGCTCCCCCACACTACCACATCCACCTACGCCCTCTGAGTCCACCATTTTAATTTAAAACTTGCACACAACGACTGACCCCTGACATGTGTCACCACACAGCTTTGTATTTAGTAGTAAAGAGAATCATGCAGTGACCAGAGTGACCAGTGGAGCACAGGACTAGTGTGACAGGTGACCTTAGTGACGTCAAATTATTCACATCTCCAGTCGGCCATTTGATTGTCTGCTGGCATTGAGGAAGACCCTGAATGACTGAAATGACAAAAGAAGGATTTGTGAGGCAGAGGGTCTGGACCTGTGATGACATCAGTGAAGATCATGTGTGTATAAAAATATCAGAAAGACGCTATATACTGGATTATTGAGAAAGTCATGTGACAGCCTGACCTGATCATGTGGTGAGATTCTTGTTTTAATGTCCCACAAGAGACACAAGTGTGAGTTACAAACACAAGAGGGTGCCACTCCTCACACTGGAGTATCTCACTGACACGCTCACTGAGGTTTCCTTCCCAGAATCCTCTTAGTGTCTCTGACGTCTACTGCACATGATGTGTGTGTCCACCTGCCGGTCACTGAACACACTGATAGATATATGTCGATGTCCTGTGTAGTCCTGGGGGTCATGTCTTGTAGAATGATGTCGGCCTGTTCAGTCCACTTGGCTATAATGGCGGTCACTTCCTGTGTCTCCCACCTTACTGTCCACACTGCCTTCAGTCCTAATCCTCTCCTCCCTGTGACCTTCTCTTTCTATGTATGGCTGGCTGGTCATTTCTCCTGCTGCTGTCCATCTTTCCTCCTGTTCCTCTGTCTGTCCTTCTCTCTATCTTTCTCCTTATCCTCTTTGTTGTCCTCCTCTTTTATTCATCCTTTTCTTCATTCTGTTCATCTCCTTCTCTTGTCTCTCCTTATCTTTGCTATTCTATTCTCTTTGTCCTTATCTGTCACTTCAGTCCAGCTCTAGCTGTCCACTCCTCTTGGTTTTCTGTCACTTTAGTCGTCTCTTCTCCTCACACTGACTGTGTTTCTCCTCCTTATTCTATTTTAGTGATTTTTAACAAACTTTAGTGAGGACATCAGAGAAGTGTAAGGTGGAAAGTGACAATGGAGGACAGGAACAAGTACGAGATTAAAATAAAGAATGGACAGCGTGGGCTTGTGGAACAAGAAATAAAACAACAGTCTGGACAGAGAGGATGAGGAGAGTGACCAGTGTGGAGGAGTCACAATGCTCAGGGTCACAATGCTGTCTTTATGAATTGAATTATTAAAGGAAACCTGCAGTTGTGTCACCTGACGTCCATCTGTCTCTCCATAAGGGACACTGCAGACTGTCCTGATTAAACACAGCATTTGTGTTGTGGGAGTGGAAAAGTCAGAGCCATAATGTGACAAGAAATAAAATTCACACACACACACACACACACACACACACACACAGACACACTCTTGTTGTTCACTTACTGCAGTTTCTCTAATTTGCAGTTTTCACTTCTCAGCCCCTCACACAGCTGATCCACTCCTGAATCCTCCATGTTGTTGCTGCTCAGGTTCAGTTCAGTCAGTCGTGAGTGTGGATCAGAAAGAGCTGAGGAGAGAGCTGAACAACATCTGGAGGTGAGACGACAATCAGACAGGCTGTGGAGAAGAAGAGAGAGAAGTGAGGACATGAGGAGAGACAGACAGACAGACAGAAGGACAAACAGCACAAAGGTTCAATGGCCACTTGTATTCTGACTTGTCACTGAAGTGCAGTGTGAACACGAGACCACTGCCATTCATATAAAGTAAGGCGCTATATACCTGACAGGGTCTCCTGCCTTCACGCTGGACTGACTGGTGCCAAGTCATTCAGACTGACATGTGGACATCAACACTGGATAAGAACGTCACGCACATGAGACTGACGGCGTCCTGCACTCATGTGTCCAGATGGACTTGTCACAGGTGACCACGGGGTGAGGATGACAAACTGGAATTCTTGTCTGTCATTTGCCACTCAGGACTGGCAGCTCTAGTGGTGACCAGCAGCAGGTCTGTTTGTCTCCGTCTCTATTGAAGTTTTTTTTAATTTTTTGATAAATTTTTATTATGAGTTCATTTTCCGAATGGGAATAAAGGAATATATGTGTCTCTGAAGTGTCATGGAGTCTCCTCTTTTATTTGTTTGTATTATTTGGTGATACTTTTTCACTTCACTTGCTGTCGTCCCGATGCGTCTTCTATTCACCTGAGTGATTCAGTTCAGCCAAATATAAATACAAAATTGGAGACACTGAGCTACAGGAGGAGACCTCTGAAGAGCATTTAGGGGTTTATGTTGACACAACATTTTCATTGACTAAGTAATGTACAGAAGCAATTAAAAAGATAATTTAAAATGTGAGGTTATATCATAAAAACTATTGAATTTAAATCAAGTGACATTATACTCAAACTATATAATACACTAGTGATACCAAATCTGAAGTATTGTGTACAGTTCTAGTCACCACAGTACAAGAAAGACACAGCAGCACTTGAAGCTGTGCAGAGGAGAACAACCAAGTGCATCATGGGACTGAAGGACATGTCCTACAGTGACAGACTCAGAGAATTAAACCTGCTTAGTCTGAGCAGAGGAGACTGTGTGGGGACCTCATCCAGGTATTTAAAATCCTCAAAGGCATCGATAAAGGAGATTTAGCAGAATTCTTTCAAATCAAGTGGGAATCACGTACTTGAGGACATCAGTGGAGATTAACAGAAAGTGCATTTAAAATTGAACCAAGAAAGCAGAAAGAGTTGTAGGAATCTGGAACAAACTACCAAGACATGGAGTTTAAAGCAGAAACCTTGAGAACCTTTAAGAAGAATCTGCATGAGCTATTGCTCATGAGCTAACAGCTTAGCTCAGGGGTCCCCAACTCCAGTCCTGGAGGGCCCCAGTGGCTGCAGGTTTTGATCCTAATCCTTTTCTTAATTAGTGACCTGTTTTTACTGGTAATTACCTTCTTTTGAATTAATTTTAATTGACTTGTTTTTTAGGACTTGTTCCTCTGAATTGCTTCATTTCTTTCCTTAAATGGCACCCAAACACTACTAAGTCAGGACCTCAAACTCAAACTGTTTCAGTCCAAACAATTTGCTTAATTAGGTGCCGATTCTTGTTGTTAATTAAACCCGTTCTTTAATTCCATGGCTTGTTGCTGCTCTCATTGTGCAATAGCAGACATTTCTGAATTGTTGATTTTTTTCTTTGCTTTTCTAAGAGCACTGTTAAAATGATTTGGGGACCTGAGCAGATCAGCATTCCTGAGACCTTCACCTTCCTTTATTTTCAGATATTGTAAGATCAACAATGCTGGCCATGTTTTGCTGGTCATGTTTTGGTTCATTTTGTATACCATTATTGTTTGGCAGCTAATTAAGAAAAAAGGAACAATTAAGGGGTCTGAGTCTTCAAAAGCAAGTCAAATAAAATTAATTCAAAAGATGTTAATAAGGAGCAAAAACAGGTCACTGATTAAGAAAAGGGTTAGAATGAAAACCTGAAGCCATTGGGGCCCTCCAAAATACCTTCTTATTTTGAGCTGAGTCTCAGGGCAGCAATGAGCGCCCATCACACACCATGTCAGCCTTTCCTTATGAGCTCCACATTCTTGTTTACATTGTGGCAGTCAGCTGGCATACATGCTCAGCTGGGACGCCCCTGCACACTATATTCAGGGGGAGCAGCCCTGGACACTGCAATACCTCCTGTCTGGACACTGAATGGCCGCCCCCCTGGGGTGGAGCAGTACCTCGGTTTCCGACAGGGCTCCCTGGGAATTGGATTTGGGTGCAGCCCTGTTGGGTCCCTCAGGAACCGCGAGGGGGTGCTGTGTTTGGGACTCCTGAGCCCGTGTGGGCAGCATATTCATCACACCCGGAAATGCAGCTGGATCTTGGTGATCAAAAACCTGGAGCACTTCCAGGTGAACTATAAAAGGAGCCAGCGACCACCACTCAGTGGCCAGAGTCGTGTGGAGGACAAGGTTGCCTGGGAGGAGTGGTGGTGCTGAGAGGAAGAGAAAAGTAATTGTTACTTGTGTGCTTGGGACTGTCTTGTGTCTGTGGGTACGGGGAAGGAGTAGCCCACAGACGAAGAAAAATAAAAGTCTATTTATTTTACACGTGCCTCCTGTGTCCAATCTGTGTCAGGTCGGGCGCTATATAGCGTCCATCTTACAACGTATTTTATTCACTAAAAAGCTTCATCTTAGCTATAATATAAAACATTAACACACCACACACATTTAAATATTACACATCTGATGACCACATCATAGACAAAGCGTTATTGTAACAGGGACCCCTGTGTGTACAGCGGGTGAGTGGCCTGTGGGAGTGCAGGAGTGACAGTTAGTAGAAATACATAGGGACATGGCCGCTGTGAATTGGACAAAGGAGAGCAGATCTGCTCAGCCGGTGTGTAACATCAGGGCAAAGTCCTCAAAGATGTGCAAGCGGACCATCAGGGGACACTTTATTAGATTTGCCAATGTGATGCCCTCACCCTTTAGCTCTGTGCCAGCTGGAATTCTCTGAAGGTGTGGATCCAGCAGGACGTTTGAAAGACTCTTTATGGATTTTGGGAAAGGTGAGAACAAGTCACTGTTTGTCAAATAACAAGTAAGTCTCAAGTCAAGAAGGGCAAGTTACAAGTCAAGTCTTAAATGTCAAGTCTTAAACAAGTCCATCCATCCATCCATTATCCACCGCTTATCCGAGATCGGGTCACGTGGGCAGCAGCCTAAGCAGGGAAAGCCAGACCTCCCTCTCCCCGGCCATCTCCTCCAGTTCCTCTGGGAGGACCCCGAGGCGTTCCCAGGCCAGCCGGAAGATATAATCCCTCCAGCGTGTCCTGGGTCTGCCCCAAGGCCTTCTCCCAGTGGGGAACACCCCCCCAGGGAGGCATCCAAGGGGCATCCTGACCAGATGCCCGAACCACCTCAACTGACTCCTCTCAATGCAGAGGAGCAGCGACTCTACTCCGAGTCTCTCCCAGATAATTGAACTCCTCATCCTATCTCTAAGGGAAAGTCCAGCCACCCTGCAGAGAAATCTCATTTCGGCCGCTTGTATCCGCGATCTTGCTCTTTCGGTCACTACCCAAAGCTCGTGGCCATAGGTGAGGGTAGGGACGTAGATTGACTGGTAAATCGACAGCCTCACCTTTTGGTTCAGCTCTCTCTTCACCACGATGGACCATTGCAGAGCCCGCATTACTGCGGATGCCGCACCAATCCGTCTGTCAACCTCCCGCTCCATTCTTCCCTCACTCGTGAACAAGACCCCAAGATACTTGAACTCCTCCATTTGAGGCAGTAATTTGTTTCCAACCCAGGAAGAGCACTCCACCATTTTCCAGCTGAGAACGATGGCCTTGGATTTAGAGGTGCTGACTCTCATCCCTGCCGCTCACACTCGGCTTTGAACTGTTCCATTGAGAGCTGGAGGTCACTGTCCGATGAAGCCAACAGAACCACATCATCTGCAAATAGCAGAGACGAGATTCTGAGATCACCGAACCAGACCCCCTCCACTCCTTGGCTGCGCCTAGAAATTCTGTCCATAAAACTTATGAACAGAATTGGTGACAAAGGACAGCCCTGGTGGAGTCCAACCTTAACAGGAAACGATTCTGACTTATTATCGGCAATGAGGACCAAGCTCCTGCTCCTCCTGTACAGGGACTGAATGGCTCGTAACAACAAGCCTTGTACCCCATAATCTTGGAGCACACCCCACAGGATGTTTCGAGGGACACGGTCGAATGCCTTCTCCAAATCCACAAAACACATATGGACTGGTTGGGCAAACTCCCATGCCTCTTCCTGGATCCTGGCCAGGGTGTAGAGCTGATCCAGTGTTCCACGGCTGGGACGGAATCCGCATTGTTCCTCTTGAATCCGAGATTCGACCATCGACCGAATTCTCTTCTCCAGCACCCCTGAATAGACCTTACTGGGGAGGCTGACGAGTATAGTTGGGGCACATCCTCCAGTCACCCTTCTTAAAAAGGGGGACCACCACCCCGGTTTGCCAGTCCAGAGGCACTGTCCCCGATGTCCATGCAATGTTTCAGAGATGTGTCAACCAGGACAGCCCAACAACATCCAGAGCCTTGAGGAACCCAAGGTGAACCTCGTCCACTCCAGGGGCCTGCTACCTCGGAGCTTTTTAACTACTTTGGCGACCTTGGCTCCAGTTATGGATGCCCCACCCCCCGAGAGTCCTCCAGCTCTGCTTTCTCTAATGAAGACATGCTGGTGGGATTGAGAAGATCCTTGAAGTATTCCTTCCACCGGTCAATATTGTCTACAGTTGAAGTCAGCAGGGCCCCATCCTCACTGTACACAGTTTTGGTGGAGCACCACTTTCCCTTCCTGAGGTACCTGACGGTTTGGCAAAACCTTCTCGGTGCCGACCGAAAATTGTTTTGCATGGCTTCCCCAAACTCCTTCCATGCACGAGTTTTTGCCTCTGCAACAGCCGATGCCACCACACGCTTGGCCCACCGGTACCCCTCAGCTGTCTCTGGAGTCCCACTGGTCAACCAGACCTAATAGGACTCTTTCTTCAGCTTGACGGCCTCTCGAACCTTAGGTGTCCATCAACGGGTTCATGGATTGCTGCCACGAGAGGCACCAACAACCTTGTGGCCACAGCTCCATTCTGTTGCTTCGAAAATGGAGGCTCAGAACATGGCCCATTCAGACTCAATGTACTTCACCTCCCTCGGAATGAGATTGAAGTTCTCCAGGAGGTGGCTGTTAAAGATCTTTCCGACCGGTTCCTACTGTATGCCAGACGTTCTCAGCAGACCCTCATTATACATTTGGGTCTGTCTGGTCAGTCCGGCAGCCTCTCCCGCCATCTGATCCAACTTACCACCAGGTGGTGATCAGTTGACAGCTCAGCACCTCTCTTCACCCGAGTTTCCAAGACATAAGGTCGCAGATCCGATGACACAATTACAAAGTCGATCATCAAGCTGTGACCTTGGGCATCCTGGTGCCAAGTGCACTTATGGACACCCTTATGCTCAAATATGGTGATCATTATGGACAATCCATGGCCAGCACAGAAGTCCAACAACTGAACACCACTCGAGTTTAGATCAGGGAGGCTGTTCCTCCCAATCACACCTATCCAGGTTTCACTGTCATTGCCGATGTGAGCGTTTAAGTTTCCCAGCAGGATGATAGAGTCCCCAGGAACTGTGCCTCGCAGCGCCTCTTCCAGGTACTCCAAGAAGGCTGGGTACTCCGAACTGCTGTTCGGCGCATAAGTGAATACAACAGTCAGAGTCCTTCCCCCAACTCGAACATGTAGGGAAACAACCCTCTTGTCCAACGGGGAGAACCACAACATGCAGGCCTCGAGCTGGGGGCTATAAGCAAGCCCACCCCTGCCCGACGCCTCTCACCCAGAGCAACTCCAGAGTGGAACAAAGTTCAGCCTCTCTCAAGAGGAATGGTTCCAGAGCCCAGACCGTGTGTAGAGGTGAGCCCGACTATATCTGGCCGGTACCTCTCAACCTCTCGCACCAGTTCAGGCTCCTTCCCCACCAGAGAGGTAACATGTCATGTCCCAAGAGCCAGTTTCGGCAACCGAGGGTCGGAACGCAAGAGTTCCCGCCTTTGGCCACCACCCATATCGCATTGCACCCGAAACAAATCATAATGTGTTTTACACCAAACTTAATGTGTTTTACACCAAATTTAATGCTAGTTCTTAAATTTACAGGAATCATAAATAGTTTTTAAACATTTGTTACATTTATAATTGAATTGCCAATCTATCAACTCCATGTTATTACAAGGATGAAGAAAAATGAAGTGCAAATATGCATGTAATGAGAAACAATTCTCAATGTGCCGCTGAATGTCACAATACAAGCAGTGCAACCAAGTTAGCAGGCCTGTCTACTTCACATGAAATGAAACAGATTTCTATTCAAAAAGTATGAATATAACAAGACCACCAACACACGCAAATAGAAACATAGACCTAAGAAAGGAAAAAAGAAAAAAAATCTATAAGTGTGTTAACAATAATAGATGTGTAATAAGTCTGACATACACAACACAAATCATATGAGTGTGAGATCAGAGATCTGTCCATCCATCTGTCTGTCTGTTCTCTCAACCCGCTTATCAGGGCAAGGCGGCTCAGTTTTTTTTTTTTTCTATCATTTTATTGAATTTATTCAAATCAAACAACATTCCATACAAGCAAGTCAAATTTTACAAAACTACATTCAAGTCAAGTCAACCCGCAACCATCAGAAAGAGAACTGGGACAACAGAGTGAATCTTTAATAGTAGAAAAGATAAGTAAGTAAATAAATAGAATTAAAAGGGGAAGAGAATATGCTTCCACAAATAAAATGCTTATTCTAGAATGTTATTGATCAGATCCCGCCAGGTTTTAAAAGAGTTCTGCACAGATCCTCTAAGTGAGAATTATATTTTTTCCAGTTTCTGATAATATAAAACATCAGTTACCTGCTGACTTAAGAGAGGAGAGTTAGAATTCTTTCAGTTGAGCGAGATAAGTCTGCGTGCCAATAACATAGTAAAGGCAATTATAGTTTGTTTGTCCTTCTCCACTTTAAGCCCTACTATAAACCCACCAAACACAGCTGTTAATGGATTAGGAGGGATTGTGATACCAAGCTTGTCTGAAAGGCACTTAAAGATTTTGTCCAGAACGATGTTAATTTGGTGCAGGCTCAAAACATGTGACCCAGTGAGGCTGGAACTTGATTGCAACGTTCGCAGGTTGGATTTTGCCCTGGAAATATTTTGGACAATTTTAAACAAGACAGGTGCAATTGATATATAATTTTAAGTTGAATAATTCTATGCTTTGCTCATATGGAGCTCGAGTGAATTCTGTGCATTGCTGCCTTCCACTCCTTTTCTGAGATGTTGAGTGAGAGATCCATTTCCAACTGTCCTCTTGGATCTTTGAAAGGGAGGGACTTTAAAATATTTTTATATATTACAGAAATGCTGTCTGAGTCCTCAAGACTGATCAATATTTTTTCCAGCATAGAGATAGGTGGGAAGTGAGGAAAGTTGGGCAGATTTTGTTTAACAAAGTTTCCAATTTCAAGGTAGTGAAAAAAATGTATTGTTGCAAAAGTTAAATTTTGAGCGTAATTGTTCGTAGGATGTAAAGATGTTGTCTATGTTGTCAGGGATGCCAGGGGTAACGACCCAGCCGGGACGCCGTGAGGGACCGGATGTGGGTCTGCGCCCACCCTGGATCACGTGGGGGCCGCCTTCCTGGTTGCTTTGGGGGCCACGGATTAAGGGCATGGAAGCCCCACCCTGCAGGGGCCCGTGGTCACCGCCAGGAGGCGCCCCAATGCCTTGGGGACCTGTTACCTCAGCACTTCCGCCACACCAGGAAGTGCTGGGGGGAAGAATTAAAAGGGCGCCCGGAGAGCTGCCGGGAGAACAGCTGGGGCGTGGCCAATGAAGGAGTGTCAGGAATCACCTGGAGCTCATCCGGGAGAATATAAAAGGGGCCGTCTCCCTTCATTCAGGGCTAGAGTCGGGTGGAAAGAGGACAAGGCAGAAGAGGTGTGGAGGCGGCCCGAAGAAGGCATTTGTGGCCAGGACTGAGTGATTGTTGGGGTTTGTGCACTTTGGACTGGGTCTTAGTGACCAGTATTATTGTAAATAGTATTGTAAATAAACGTGTGGTGGTTGAGTAACAACATGTCCACCTGTCTGTGTCCGGGTCGGCTCCACAATGTACAGATCTCTAAGTGATTTAATCCTGAATGTTTTCCAGACATCAAAAGTTGCGTACCCTTGAGAGGGAAGGGAAAGGTGGTCATGATGCAGAGGTGCCAGAGTTAAAAACTTCTCTATCTTAAAGTACTTCCTACATTGGTTTATATTCTGAGTGAGTAAAACACAATTGGCTTATTAGTATATTGGCGATAACTTGCATTTATTTGAGTACAAAGCAAGGAATATAAAGAAGTACTGCATGATTTTATTTCTATTGTAAGTATTCATCTGTTTGTATCCATGTCCAGGTTTTTACAGCTTGTATAGTTGCTGCCCAGTAATAAAACTGAAAGTTAGGTAGAGCCATGCCATCTTCTGCGTTAGGTCTTTGTAGGGTCGCTGTTTGGATACGTGGATGTTTTGAATTCCAAATAAATGGTTGAATCTAAATTATTAAAATATTATTTATTGATGCATATTTGAATGTTTTGAAATAGAAAGACAAGCTTTAGTAGGATATTCATCTTAATGATGTTAGTTCTTCCAGCTAAAGTGAGATGAAGGGCGGACCATCAATTTAAGTCTTGCTTAAGTTTTTCCAAGCAGACAGCAAAATTTTGTTAATAAAGAGGTTTATGTTTACTTGTGATGTTTACCCCTCGGTATTTAAACTGATCTGCGATGATAAAAGGGAAGGTGTCCAATCTAATACTGTGTGCTGGAGAGTTCACTGGAAAGAGCAGACTTTTAGTCAAATTAATTCTGAGACCAGAAATCTTTTGAAATTCTTTTGTTGACATTCTGTAGTCTTAGCTTAAGATAGTACATTATTACATAAGATAGCTTTGACCTTAATTTCTAATTTTTCCAGGAGTTATTGAGCCTATTATTACATTGGCACTTATCACTGTAAGGATTAAAAGGATAGATAACAAACAGATTGCTCTCTTTCTTTACCCCCCTAATCCCCCCATTTTGCCTCCCCATGTGAAGCTAAACTACACTTCTCAAAGTCCCAGTCCTCTGACATACCCAGAGACAGAGCACATCCAAAACAAAACAAGCCCCCCAGCAGCGGCGAATGAGGATTAAAATAAAGATAACTATTGACAGTTCAGTCCAAATACCATAAACATAAAATGTAATCTTAAACAGTTTGAGAGAGTAAACCCAGGGAATGACGTTAAACAGCAGACCTGGATAAGCAGATAACATTTGATAGTAAGCCCTAATACAATAAGCCGAGGGTATGATGTTAAACAGTCCACTATGAAGGAAAAAAAAAATCCACATACATAAATACACACATATACTGTAATTGTAATTAAAACATAAAAAAATGGCAGATAAGGAAATAGAATGTATAATTATGGAATGAGTTTCATTGTGAATGGGTCCTACAGCTGGTAAGATCTTCTTTGCCATGCCAAGACACGATGCAACTCCCGATCGTCTTTCAAAAAGTTTCAGGATCAGTTTTTTTTAACTCTTTTTCTGCTTCCTCCGTAGTAGTAAAAATGTAGAACTTGCCTTGAATGTACATTTTCAGTTTGGCAGGATACAAGAGGCTGTATCTGATTTTGGCTTTCCGTAAGCACTGTTTAGTGTTGTAAAAAGTAGCACATTTAGCAGCTGTTGAGGGTGAGAAATCAGGGAATATACGAATGTGGTTATTTTCAAATATAATCTCTTATTTCTGTCTGAGAAGTAACATTGTATGTAGTTTAAACTGTAATTTTTCAAAGTGCACAATGAAAGTCCTAGGCTTTGAGGTATTCGATCCCTGTATGCGGTAAGCTGATGCTATCTCTTTGTCTTTTTTTAAGGCCCATCCAATTATTTTAGAGAACAGTTCAGCTATGAATTTCACTGGGTTTGAACTTTCATGATTCTCAGGGAGACCTTCGATTCTGATATTATTCCTTCTGTATCCATCTTCCAGTGCAGTGAGTCTTTTTCCAGGCACTTTGCATTCGTAATTTGTAGACGCTGCTTTGTTTTCAGGATAGATGCCAGTAGTTTTCACTATTTCAATACGAGTCATGAATGTTTGCTTAACGTCTTCAAACTAAGCACCAAGTGCTCAACGTTTATTCTCAAATTTAGATGCATTTTCCAGTATTTTTCCTAAATTTTTTCTAGCATACCTTTAAAGGTTGCCTCAAAGTGTTTATTTAGTTCAGTTTCCTGGGGCCTCATTCATAACTCCATGTGTAGAATTCACAATAAAACATGGCATAGCGACAAAAGCGGAACTGTGCATATGCACAAAAATCCAGATGCATAAATCTTTGCGTTCAGCAACTTCCACGTTCTTCCGCTACTCAGTCCCAGTCAGCGTAAAAAGTAACGCACATGCACGCGCCTGCTGTCCCGCCCCGTCTCCTCCCAGAATTACACCTCTTTGAATATGCAAATCAATATAAATAGCCCTTAAGCTCAGCCTTCTGTGAAAAGGCAATGGCAAAACCAAGGGGGAAAATAAGAATTTCAGAGAATGCCAAGTGGAGGCAAAGAAAAACTTACTATTTGTTGGTTTAAACAGTGGAATAAAGAACAACAACAAAAGGAAGTTGATCGAGTGAAATACAGTGTCGGAGAAAGTCGAAAGTTGAAGTTCACAAAGTTGCACAGTGCCCGAAATAAAAAAGAAGTTGTCAGATATCTAAGTCGCCGTGAGTCGTAGCCCCCCATCTGAGTGTCCTATGAAAGCTTATTAGGGTACAGAGAAAAGACTAAAAATAGGCACACAGTGGTGAAAAAGCTCAAAATGTCAACTTTAATCTCAAACTTTCTACTTTAATCATTTAGTTTATTTTGTCATTAAAGTAGAACATCATAAACTTCATCTTTAAATCATTTAATTTACCAGTTTCTCAAAATCCCATCGTAACTAAAGTAGCATGTTAAATGCTTTGTTTTGTATTTGTTCTTCTATGTGCTCTGTGTGTGTGAATCACTACGTGCCTCTTAAACCGGCTTTCTCTCCCTCCGACAGGACACAGAATCCATTATATTCGTGATATTACAGCTCTCTGAATAATTAAAATACTGAGATGTATACTTGATATCATTTTCATGATGATAGGAATTAAAGCATGTTATTAAACATGGGAACACGGTGGCACAGTGATAGTGATGAGCTAGCGCCTCATCCAGAGATTGTACCTGCCTCCCGCAAGATACTTGCTGCATGAGTGACCTACGATGAAATAATGTATTGCAGCAGTACTGTCTCTCTTAAACATACTAAACCACAATTCCTGTCCTTACTTTTCTTTCTCCAAGTCACCAATCACCACACAATCAGCTCTGTAATTGATGTCAAGCCATCTGTAAGCTTAGAATCCCGAGTCTTCCAAAACTTTTAAGGAACATTGAAATATCTTCGTAGTACATGTTTAATTATTCTATCCATCTATCCTTCCAGTGTCACTCCAGTCCCAGCAAGCATACAGCGTGAGGCAGGAATAATCAGTGAACGGAGCACCAGATCCTTGCTAGCGCATCAACACCATGTCCTCACATGTTTAATAATTTACAATATAGATTATTTAAATGAAGTTAAAGTTTTATCTGTATAATATAATAAACATATTTTGCTGCATTTCTTTTTAAAAATGATATTGTCATCATATGTAAATACGTGCTTTATAAAGTGGCTCAGGTTGTGCAATATTATAACTGTATTGCAAGTTTACAGTGAGGTGATTGTACTTATAAGTACAAACAGTTCTACAAGGAGGGCTTGATGGACTGATTGAGTGCATTTAGAGCTCTTAGGATGAAACTGTTTTTGAACAGCAATGTCCCTACAGGAAAGGTCTCTGAAGCGTCTGCCGTATGAGAGCAGTTCAAATAGTCAGCATGGCTGAGGCACTGTGTGCTTGATGCTGTATCCCGATAATTCTCTTTCCGATCAGCTGCTGTAGAGCTGTGATTCACACTCAGATACAGTGATATAAATACTCTGAGTGGTGCAGTGAGAGTAATATGGAAAAAGATTATCCACTGTGGCAACTCCTAACGGGAGCAACTGAAAGAAGAAGAAGAAGGTGCAGTGAGAATAACAGCGCTAAAGCAGCTATGGCATTCAGAATAGTTTGACCAATCCCTGGACCATTATATTGTTACAGGTTAATTACAAGCAGATGCCTTAAACTAATAAACAATATGAGGTTAATTTCAGTGTATTTATAAGGCCGTGTTAGGGATGTAGATCTGAAAAAGAAAGGGTAACCACACAGGAGAAGTAGCATTGCTTTGACTCTGGGTGCCGCCAGTCTGCAAAACCGAGCGGAGAACTTGCGTACGCCAGGGTATGAACTACTGTGGAAATGTGCATGGCTTTACGCAAAGTTTAGGTTTTATACATCGCGATTTGAACGTGGAAACAGGCTTACACAACATTTTTGTGCGTACGCACCGTTTTTACATGAGGCCCCAGATATCTTGAAATAGATGCATTTTCATACTGTATATCTTTAATTCACTGTGAGATATCTAAAATGCACTCCCAGATATCTCTAAGTGTTAAAGAGCAAGTCCTAAGCGAAGGTTTATGGATGTGGTTAGTGAGGACAGGTGATGGGTGTAACAGAACAAGATGCAGACGACAGAAAGATATGGAAGAAGATGATCTGCTGTGGCAACCCCTAACGGGAGCAACCAAAAGAAGAAGAAGAAGATATCTCTAAGTGTTCATTTGGCTTGCCATATGGGAAGTTATTTTAAGATACAGTGGTGCCTTGGTTTGTGAGCATAATTCATTCTGGAAACTTGCTTGTAATCCAAACTACTTTCCCCATAAGAAATAATGGAAATTCAGATGATTCGTTCCACAATCCAAAAATATTTATATAAAAATGATAAATACAAAATATAAATTAAAAATACATAAAACAAATTAACCTGCATTTTACCTTTGAAAAGCATCGTGGCTGGTGTGAGGGAGAAGAGAGAGAGAAGAGGAATAGTAGGACGACTTTCACTGTAACTAACGGAATCACTGCTATCTGTTGGCTCACTGGAATCCTTTTCTTATTTTGCAGCTTTAACAAAGAACCTCTCCCATGACAGTTGCTTTTGCCTCCTTTTGAGGATTTTGCAGAATGGTAACATTGCATTGTTGTTAAACAGATTCATCGCTCGGACACAAAATAAAAAAAATGTTTTATGCACACACACGTGGTCACAATGCTATAATAAACAGTATATGCTCGTACGGATGTATACGAGTGAGGCACGCCGACTGAAACCGAGCATGGGAGATGATTACCTACAATCCCGCAGTGAGACAGAGAGAGAAGAACCATTGGCTCAGTTGTGATCACGCAACACTCGGCAGACAAAGCGTATATGTACTACTCATATTGCAAGACCTCACTCATTTATCAAGTTAAAATTTATTACAAATTTTCACTCGTCTTGCAAAACACTCGCAGACCAAGTCACTCGCAAGCCAAGGTTTTACTGTCATTTGAAATTCACTTTTATTTGAAAGGCCTAAAATACTGTACATTTTTAATTATCTCAAATTCATTTCATGGTATTTTTAAATGGGACTCTGCTCCACTTGAGACATCTTAGAATGTATTTCAAGATATCTCAAATACATTTTGAGATAGCTTTAAAAAGAAGTTGACTTGAAATGCACTTTCACATGGTCCTGAGTCACCACTAATGTGGTATAGTAGAAGTGAACAGCAGCTTTGTGAGTGTCATTTCTACTGCTGTCCACCTTTCCTCCTGTTCCTCTATCTGTCCTACTCTATCTCCTTTTCCTGATCCTCTTTTATTAGCCCTTTCCTTCATTCTGTTCTTCTCCTTATATTGTCTATCCTTATCTTTGCTACTCTATTCTCTTTGTCCTTATCTGCCACTTCAGTCCAGCTCTAGCTGTCACTTTAGTCATCTCTTCTCCTAACACTGACTGAGTTTCTCCTCCTTATTCTCCATCCATCGATTATCCATCCATTATCCAAGCCGCTATACCTTAACTGCAGGGTCACGGGGGTCTGCTGGAGCCAATCCAGGCCAACACAGGGTGCAAAGCAGGAAACAAACCTTGGAAAGGGTTTCAGCCCACTGCAGGGCACACACACACACACACACACACACACACACCACACACCAAGCACACACTAGGGACAATTTAGGATCAGTAATGCACCTAACCTGCACGTCTTAGGACTGTCGGAGGACACCGGAGCACCCAGAGGAAACCCAAGCAGACATGGGGAGAACATGCAAATTCCACGCAGGGAGGACCCAGGAAGTGAACCCAGGTCTCCTTACTGCGAGGCAGCAGTGCTACCCACTGCGCCACCGTACCGCCCCTCCTTATTATATTTTAGTGATTTTAACAAACTTTAGTGAGGACATCAGAGGAGTGAAAGGGGGAAAGTGACAATGGAGGACAGGAACAAGTACAAGATTAAAATAAAGAATGGACAGCATGGGCTTGTGAGACAAGAAATAAAACAACAGTCTGGACAGAGAGGATGAGGATAGTGACCAGTGTGGTGGAGGGGCTCAGGGTCACAATGCTGTCTTTATGAATTGAATTATTAAAAGGAAATCGGCAGTTGTGTCACCTGACGTCCATCTGTCTGTCCATAAGGGACACTGCAGTCTGTCCTGATTAAACACAGCGTTTGTGTTGTGGGAGTGGAAAAGATAGAGCGATAATGTGACAAGAAATAAAGTTCATGAGACACACACACAGACACACACACACCCACACACACACACTTGTTGTTCACTTACTTCAGTTTCTCTAATTTGCAGTTTTCACTCCTCAGCCCCTCACACAGCTGATCCACTCCTGAATCCTCCATGTTGTTCTCTCTCAGGTCCAGTTCAGTCAGTCGTGAGTGTGGAGCAGAAAGAGCTGAGGAGAGAGCTGAGCAACATCTGGAGGTGAGACCACATGATGACAGGCTGTGGAGAAGAAGAGAGAGAAGTGAGGACATGAGGAGAGACAGACAGACAGACAGACAGACAGACAGACAGACACACACACACCCACACACACACACTTGTTGTTCACTTACATCAGTTTCTCTAATTTGCAGTTTTCACTCCTCAGCCCCTCACACAGCTGATCCACTCCTGAATGCTCCATGTTGTTGTTCTCTCTCAAGTTCAGTTCAGTCAGTCGTGAGTGTGGAGAAGAAAGAGCTGAGGAGAGAGCTGAGCAACATCTGGAGGTGAGACCACAATAAGACAGGCTGTGGAGAAGAAGAGAGAGAAGTGAGGACATGAGGAGAGACAGACAGACTGACAGGACAAACAACACAAAGGTTCAATGGCCACTTGTATTCTGACTTTTCACTGAAGTGCAGTGTGAACACGAGACCACTGCCATTCTTATAAAGTAAGGCGCTATATACCTGACAGGGTCTCCTGACTTCACGCTGGACTGACTGTTGCCAAGTCATTCAGACTGACATGTGGACATCAACACAGGATAAGAACGTCACAGACATGAGACTGACGGCGTCCTGCACTCAGGTGACCAGATGGACTTGTCACAGGTGACCACGGGGTGAGGATGACAAACTGGAATTCTTGTCTGTCATTTACCATTCAGGACTGGCAGCTCTAGTGGTGACCAGCAGCAGGTCAGTTTGTCTCCGTCTTTGTTGGAGTTTATTTATTTGTTGTGATTCATTTTTAATTATGGGTTCATTTTCTGGACCGTAATAAAGGAATATATGTGTCACTAAGGTTTTATGGAGTGTCTACTTTTATTTGAGTGATTCAGTACAGCCAGGAGTTTCTACTCTGACGGTACCTGCCAAGTGCAGACACAGACCAGAGCTGCTTCCAGAACTTTCCACTTTGGAGACAGGATGTGTCTGATGAAGGTGACAAGCAAAGGACACTGAAATGGGGCAGATGTGGAGGGGCTCGTTTGAGGTACAGGTAACCCAACACATTCCACTTTGACTGTAATAATGGCGACTGTGCAGTCCTTATGTAATCAACTTGATGAATTACAGACTAAAGCTTGTGTTCTGACAGAATACAGAGAAGCCAGCATTATGAAGATGTGGCTCTCTGAGTCCATCAGTGTCATGGAGCTCATCATTGAGACTTCATCATCACGGGTAAAGGGCCCGGTGGTGTCTGACCGTCTGTATATAAATGGGGGTCTCAATCAGTAACAGTCAGAAAAGCAGTGAGCTCTGCGGACATTGAGCTGCTCAGCGTGTCACTCAGACCACTCTACTCGTCCAGAGAATTTCCACAAATATTTGTCACCGTTGTTTGTATTCATCCTAAGGCTCACCCATCGATGTCAACAGAGACGATTATCACAGCTTTAGTCGACACGCTGAAGTGAACACTCAGACCAAAGCATCAGAAGCCTAACCTTTGTCACCAGGCCTTAAACAAAGGCACCAAAAGCTCAAACACATTTTCTGATTTGCACTTTGTTTGTAATTCTGCAGCACTCTCGTGAAATACTCCACACTATTTCTTACATTCAACACTTTCTGTAGGAATTTAAAAGTCAACAAGACTTGGCAGGTGAAATGAACACTTTGAGGTATCACATAATGAATTTCAGATATCTTAATATATAATTTACTTTTTAAGATATCTGAAAGTTGCTTTGAGTTATTTTGATTTTGAGATATCAGAAAATGTATTTGAAATATCTTGAAATACACAGGAAGTTACATTAAAACATCTTGAAATGTATTTAAGATATCATACAATGCTTTTTAGATATCTTAAAACAGATGTTTTTTTAGATATTTGTAATTCATTTTGAGATATCTAAAATACTGTACATCACCAGAAATCATAAAATGTATTTTAAGATATCTGTAATTAATCAGTATTGCAATATTCATATATCCATATGAAACTTCAATTTAAGATCTTTGAAAATTCATTTGAGGTATCTTGAAATGAATTTGAGATGTCTCAAAATATACTGCAGATGTCATAAAATGTTAAGGAACTTATTTTTAGATATCCCAAAATGAGTTTCAGATATCTTAAAAAGTAAACTGCATTTTAATATATCTACATTCATTTTGAGTTTTCTCTTAATGTTCATTTGACTTGCCATACAACTACACAGTCATTGAGTACAAGCCAATTACTGTCTCCCATCCAATTAACATTAACAGCGTTGTTGTTTTTCACCCTCCAGTTTTGCTCAAGAACGTCCTTGATGATCTGGATGGATTGCTCTCTTCCCTCCCAGATGACAGCAGCCCACTTCTAAATATCGGGGACCTGAACATCTGCCTGGTCAGTCCTCCTGCTGCAGACCTTCTTGCTCATCTTTCCTCGTTCAACACACTAACTCACCAATTAAAAAGCCGACAATCTGGTTAACATTGGTCTTTCACACAACTGCACTCCTACAAAGGCAACTGTCACTCCACAACTCACATCTTACCACTTCTTCCTTCAAATCTCTCTGTTTTTTACCTCTTTTATAACTCCCAATTTATTATTCTGCCATCACAGCTGCACCCTCTCTCCGACCAGCTTCTCTTCAATGGTCTCCTCTGCTCTCTCTCCTCCTGATCACTTCTCCACTCTCAATACCAATGCTACCACAGACCCCCTATGCTCAGCTCTGTCCTCCTGTCTTGACAATGTCTGTCCTCTCTTTTGTAGGTCTACATGTGGAAGACTCTCCTGCTCCTGGCTTTATGAAGCACTTCAGAGTCAAAAGACTAAGCGTAGGACAGCTGATAGGAAATGGAGGAAGTCAAAGACTCAGGTAGACCTGGATAACTATAATCTCTTCTATCATCCTTCTCTTCTGCCATCACCAATACTAAGGTAAGTTTCTATCAGACCAGAATAAATGGCACTACAGACACATGCTCTCTGTCCTTCACTTTCACCTTCCTTTTTAACCCTCCACATCCTCCTCCTCCAACCTCCTAGATTGGGTCAGTGAATGGCTACTATCAGCGGGCTAATCTCATCATCAGTGCCAAGCATCTCCAAACATTCTTCACATTCTCTCCCCTCTCTGCCACTGATGTTTCCCACCTCCTCTCCAGTCACCCCACTGCCTGTCTACTCAATCCTATCCCCTCACCTCTCCTTTAGGCTATCTCTCCTCACTCATTTCTGAAATTACACACATCATTAGCACATCACTCAGCTCAAGTAACTTTTCTATGATGTTCAGACCTGCTCTGATAACCCCACTCCTCAAAAAACATCACCCCATCTGTCCTAAGTTAGCCATTACAGGCCTGTCTCTCTCCTTTCCTTTCCTAAACACCTGACTATGCTGTACAATACAATGCAATGCAATACAATTTATTTTTATATAACCCAAAATCACACAGGAAGTGCCACAATGGGCTTTAACAGGCCCTGCCTCTTGACAGCCCCCCCCAGCCTTGACTCTCTAAGAAGACAAGGAAAAACTCCCAAAAAAAACCCCAGTACGTAAAAAAATGGAAGAAACCTCAGGAAAGGCAGTTCAAAGAGAGACCCCTTTCCAGGTAGGTTGGGCATGCAGTGGGTGTCAAATGAAGGGGGTCAATACAATACAATACACAGAACAGAACAAATCCTCAATACAGTATAAAAATAAAAATTTTAGAAGTACGGAACAGAATTTAACAGTAGATGATATCACATAAGATTTGGATATTTTTAGAGTCCTGGAGACCTCATCCATCAAGCTGCCTCCCCCATTTGGCCATTCCACAGCTGAAACAGCGCTGGGCCAGCCAATCCGATGAAAGGACCTCTCTTTTCCATGATTCCAGCAATCCTCCATCAGGGATGACTTTACCAT
>JANRMT010062791.1:186987617-187007622 GCA_026402145.1 Polypterus bichir lapradei | reverse complement strand
GGGAGAGTTTATAAGGGCTTAAAATATATAAAAATAACCATACAAACATATGGTTTCTACTTCGCGGATTTTCACCTATCGCGGGGGGGTCTGGAACGCAACTCCCGCAATCGAGGAGGGATTACTGTACTGTGACACCCAGATTAGACTAGACTGGACTAGTTAAGACTAGACCTACACTTTAGATCAATGACATAATGGATACGAATGACATGTGACACTTCTATCCTCGGCCATTCAGACCTGACATACTGACTGCTGCCACTGACCAGCTGACCTTTGTCAAATAAAGGCCTCAGTGGTGTTGACCTCAGTTTTCTTACTCTTTCTACAGATGATCAGCATCCCAAAGCCCAGCACAGAGATGGTGTGAGGGTCTGAGTAGACTGTGAAGTGACCCCCATGACTGCTAACCACTGCTGTCCATTCCCAGCTCTGCACATTAAGTTGAAGAGATTTGATCAAATGAATGGGTGACGTGCTGACATCGCCATCTGCTGGCCGGGACTGGAAATGCACAGCACTTCATCACATGACTCGACAGGATGTTTGGGAGTCACATGACTGCCATCTTTGTGTTCTCACCGTTTAAATTTCTCACAACAGCTGATCATTTATTCAGGACTGACTTTACTGTTTTCTCTGACGTCTCTTTTGGTAGATCAGGCAGGTCAGGCCAGTGAACAGAAAGTGGGAGGACTAAACATGGCAGGGCCTTTAGAAACTTTTACAAGTGATATCTTAAATATTCAGATACAATGTTAAAAAATATTAAATCAAATAAAATTGGGTTTTATTTGAACACCATCAGTCACAGAGAATTCCCATATTTCACAAAAAGAGAGGTTAGGAGCCTGCGCTGATACAGTGTGTTTACACAACAACCATCTCAGGACACCAGAGTAGGATCCGAGTGCAGGACACTTTGGCACCTCACTAGTTCAGTTGGGATGGAACAGTGTGAGGTTTATTACAGTGGCTGAAGTGCCAATCCTGCCACAACCCCCCAAGTTTCCCCTGCAGGTTGGAGGACCTCCATGCAGGGTTGGATGCAGAATAACGTCATACGCAGGATGGAGCAATTGTAGGTTAAGGGCCTTGATCATGGGCTTAATGAAGTGGAATCACCTTTAGTATTTATGGGATTTGAAGAAGCAACCTTCTGATTGCTGGCCCAGATCCCTAACCTCAGAGCCAACACTCCGTCCTAATATGACAATTGTGCCCTATATTAGTGTGAGGGAGCAGCACAGTCACAACGTGAGGGGATAGTCATGTCAGTAGTCATATTTATTATTATTATTACTCTTAAAGGAGGATGATCTTTCCAAGATGACAGATCAGGTGTGTTTGCTCAAGACATCTTTTAATACCCCTGAGTATCTGACAACACACCATCAGTCAGACCTGCAGGGTGGTATTCCACAAAGAGCGTTTATGAAATTGAGACTTAGCTGACAACGACTTACTTGAAGAGGCCTTGTTTTCCAATCGAGGTTCAGTCGACAAACTCCTAATGTTTCCAGTTCACTCAGAGGTGTAAAATCATGAAGTACGACTGCTTTGTTACTTTACTTAAGTAAATTTTTCAGCTATTTGTATTTCACTTGAGTAAATTTCATTCACAGCTACTTTGATTTTAACCTCACTACATTTTCAGGTCAGAAAGTGTATTTTTACTTTGTTATATTCTCCAGCAAATCCTTGCTAATCATTACGCAGACTAAACTGTTATTAATATAAATTAATAAAGGAGACCAATCAGCTGTGTTTGTGTGTTATATAATTAAAAATAATCTTTGTAGCTCCTTCTTCTGCTCATTCATTCCCATACTTTCCCATTCATTGATAAGACATGGAAACTGGTTGTTTATTTTCCCCACAGTCATATTTGAACAGTCGGCTCAAAGATGTAAAATTCAAAGGTGATTCTTGTAAAATGTAGTGCCTTCTGTGTCTACCAGCATCTAAAGAAATCTCTGCTCTCAAGAATTCACCTTTAAATTTAAAGAAGCCTGTTGAGATAAGCGTTGTTTTCTTTTCTTAAGTTGTGTTATATGGAGCCTCTGAAGTTTCAAAAAACAGAGTGTTTGTAATTTTGTGTAAACAACATTTTATGGGCACTAGTAATATCTGGAGAGCACAAGTTGTATATTGTGCACATCATAATATCCGTATGTTGTACACACAAGATATTGTGGTGGATTCTTACGAGCCCAACTACTGAAACAGCCATAAAAGCTGCTGGTTAACTGGACAAGACAAACTTGGGTTCAGGTTGGTTATAATTGTGGGGAATCACTATTCTGTAGACTTTAACACATCGATCATAAAAACAGAGGATTTAAAAATGCTAAACAATTAAACAACACACAAGCTAGATGGACGATATTCTTCAGCAGATTTGAGTTCTGCATTACTTGTCACTCAGTTTATAAAAATAAAAAAGCTGATGCTTGATTAAGAATTATGATGGAGTGACCAGAGTGACAGGGGACACAGGGCGAGTGTGACCTTAATGGCCGTGTAGTGACGCTCAGAATATTCACATCTCTAGTCGGCCATTTAAATGTTTGCTGCCATTGAGGAACGGAGATGTGTGGTTTGAAATAACAAAAGAAGGATTTGTGAGGCCGGGGTTTGGACCTCAAATCACATCAGCACATCAGCAAACTGCAGCTGATCATGTGTATAAAAACATAAAAAGGCGCTATAAACTGGACTGATTAGAAAGTCACTTGATAGCCTGCACTTCAAAGGAGATGTTTCTTTAAAAAGCCCACAAGAAACACAAGTGTGAGTTACAAACACAAGAGGGCGCCAAGAGGGACCTCAGTGACACGTCACCTTCCCAGAATTCCTCTCAGTGCCTCTGGACGTGTCACATAATGTGTGTCACCTGTTGGTCACTAAGCCCTCTGACTATTAAAGTAAACCTCCTCTACAGATCTGTGGCTCATGTCTTGTTTTACTGACCATTTTTGATAGAAAGTGACCTTCACAGAAGTCTCACCAGTAATGATGGACACCTGCAGAGCTGTCTGTCTACCTGTGGTCACCTCCTGTGTCACCTTACTGTCCATACTCTGAAATTCTAATCCTTCTGACTCTCCACCTGTGACCTTTCCTATTGTCATGTTTATCAGCCAGGGTTTTCCTCCTAACTGGGATTCAAAGTCACTTTTTTGCTTTCTTAGTTCATTTTTAATGTTTACATTTTGCATTATTTAGTTTCTTTATGTTCAAAGATTGTTTGCTATGCTGCATGGGCTTTATAGGTGGCCCTCCAAGATGCAGGGCTACCTGCCCGTCACCATCAAGGGAGAAGACTGAGGACAACCTGCAGTCCCCTACGGTTCATTGTGAATGCACTTGTGCTGTGATGAGTTTAGTTACATTTGTGACTTTCTTGTGCTGACGTCATTATTAGATGTTTGATTGTTTTTTTACCATTCTTTGATTTTGTGTGTTGGGACATTGCTTGTCTTGAATCCCTTTGTTGTTTAAATCAACTCCTCTTGTGCTCTGTGGAGTTTATTTTGTGCCTTAGAGCATTTTTTTGTGAAAACAAACCTTTGTATTTATAAAGAGTCTTCATTGCCCTTTTTGGGTGACCAGTCTGGTTTGATGGCTCACCCCTCTGGTGGGCACTTTGATTTTATTATTTGGACTTACATGCTTGGGACTCTCTAGATCATAACAAGAGGATGTGGACAGAGATGAGACCAAAATAAAGAATGGACAACACAGGACTGTGGGACAAGAAATTAAACAACAGCCTGAGCAGAAAGGACAACGAGAAGATGAAAGAGACCACTGTGGGCGAAGGGCTCAGGGTCACAATGCTGTCTTTAAAAATTTAACAGTTAAAGAGAAATCTGAAGCTGTGTCCTCATCACGTCCATCTGTCTGCCCACGTGTGACACTGATGTCTGTCCTGATTGCAATGTTTATATGGTGGGTGTGGAACATAAAGAGCCATAAAGTCAGAAGAAATAAAATTCAACATAAACACACACACAGACACACACACACTCACTTGTTGTTCACTTACTTCAGTTTCTCTAATTTGCAGTTTTCATTTCTCAGCACCAAACACAGCTGATCGATTCCTGAATCCTCCATGTTGTTTTCGCTCAGGTTAAGTCCAGTCAGTTGTGAGTGTGGAGAAGAAAGAGCTGAGGAGAGAGCTGAGCAGCATGAGGAGGTGAGACCACATGACCACAGCCTGTGGAGAAGAAGAGAGAGAAGTGAGGATGGACAGACAGACAGACAGACCATTGGGGGTCTCAATAAGTGATATGATGACTACAAGCAGAGCTGGATGCTCAGGTGTGTCACTGAACAGCAGGCTGCTGCTAGCATTTGAACTGAAACACAATTTGAACTCCACACCAATACTGTCCTTCAAGGCGCTATATACCTGAAGCACCTTCTGTCTGTCAGGTCACCCTGAGTGATGAGAGGACGTCAGCCATCACGCTGGACAGGAGTGTCACACAGCAGGACTGACCTTGTCCTCCACTTGAGTGTTCAGATGCACTTCTCTGAGTTGGTGACAGCCGACAGTCAGTCGGGACTTAGGGTGAGGACACAACTGAAATGATTGACAGGAGGCCATTTACAAATGCCAGCCTCTCCAGATGTTCAGTGGCAGCAGCTGTAAATCAGTCAGCCTTTATTTTATAGAGCGCTAGTCACAAACTGACAACACAAACAAGAGGACAAATAAACACAATGAGCCAAAACATAAATAAGTGACAAGGGACAAGGAAGAGGTGACAGTAGAGGTGATGGGACACAGGAGGACATGACAGTCCAGCCCAGAGGGTCACAGTGATGCTCCACTCTGTCCAGTCATCTTCTCTAAGGCCTATCAGCCACCTGAGCTCAATGGACAAACTCCACTCAACCAGCTGGTGACACGGGTTCAAGGTGACGGTTCTCTTTTCTTTCTGCCGTTTTCATCACTGACACAATACAAACTTGGTCCATTTAAAATAAATGAAGCAGCGAGAGAAGACAGGTTATCAAAGATATCAGGGGTCTCGAGTGAGAGGTTAAGGATTTAAAGACACAAATGACAGAAGTCATGACTACTTTGTGAAAACTGTAATTGATCTTTCTAATTTTAGCTCCCATAAATCAGGGGGCTGCTGATTTGTTTTGGTGGAGACCCTAAAAAAAAGGACTGAGTGTCAGAAGGTGTTTAATGCTCCAAACCAAGCTGATGCCACATACTGTCTTTCACAGCTCGATGACAAGCCACTCGAATGGCCGTCCGCTCTCATCAGCCTTACTTTTGATGATTTGGTTTGTACATTTAGAGACATTTTGGATTTGTCTGTGAGACGAGAGGTGACAGCGAGTCTATTGTTAGAATTCAGACAAGCCATTAAATCAGTCAGTGAACATGAAGTCACATTTGACATGTGAGCCAACAAAGTTGACTGGAGGAATCTGCACCGATATTTCTATTTTAAAAGGCTTTAACTCCATAAATCAAAGGCAAGCTCACTAGTCAAGATGTGTGAAAAACTGTTAAATGAATCAGTCTTGGGCAATGCGTAGGAGCACATCGAAGTGAAGGAAAATTAGAAACAAAACACGAATGAGGGCCATTTTCAGGATCTTTAGCAGACAAAAAAAATCCAGCAGAAGCTACGGAACTAAGAAAAACGAGCGTCACTTGTGTGAACTCTGGCCCGGACACAGACAGATGGACATCGTTTTGCACCCAACACACGTTTATTTACAATATTTACAAGTTATTTATGTGCACACAAACCCCAGTGCCTCCAGCACCGATCCCCCTCAATCCAGGCCTCACAGTCCTTTGTGCCTTTCTGGCCGCCTCCAGTCCTCTCTCCAGCTCTGTCTTTCTTCCACCCGACTTCCGCTCTCGACTGAAGGGAGGCGGCCCCTTAAATAGGAACCCGGATGGGCTCCAGCTGCTTCCCCGCATTCCTCCACAGACACGCCCCAGTGTGGCGGAAGTGCCGGCTGCGCACCCGGAAGCCCTCCGGGTGTCCCCTGTCTTCTTCCCCCCAGCACTTCCTGGTGTGGCGGAAGTGCTGGGCTGCAGACTTCTACAGGCACCGGGGCGCCGCCTGGCGGTGGCCACGGGCCCCTACAGGGCTGGGCTTCCAAGCCCTCTACCCGTGGCCCCCAACATAACCAGGGTGGTCGCCCCCTCGTGGTCTGGAGGAGGCACAAGCCCTCCTCCGGTCCTCCTGGGCGTCCCGGCCGGGCTCCAGCCCCGGCCGGATGCCACACTTGTTAGAATAAAAATCGCGAATTCTAGTGAACGAGGTAGCTGGTAAACTAAAATGGTGAGAGTTGGTGTGACGGGTCCTCGTAGTCAAACCCCTCTTTAACAGCACCTGTTTGTACCTCAAATAAAGACAACATGGCGATAATCGATTCAGGAGTATCAGAGAATGTTATGAACTCCTCTTTAGTAAAACAATTGTAAATAAAAACTGTTCATTTATAATTTAAACCTCAAGTGTTGTCTGTGGACGGTGAGCTCTCTTGTAAATCATCAATGTCTACTTAAGCTACAGAGAGAAACACAAAATTTCTTCATGTCGCCATCATCTGCTTCACATGTTATATGAGATTTTTCCTGGTTACAGAAGGACAATCCATCCATTGATTGGAAATGTAAGGACATAACGTTTTCTGTGGTGGACATTGTTGATCTCCTTTTTTATTATCTCAGCCTTTCTGTGATCCACTCGTCCTTTTGTCTTCATGTTGTTCTGAATTTCAAAGCATCTTAAATAACACAAATGTCCAGAATTACCAGCACATCACCTATTTGACTGGCCGACTGAATTATCAGCAGGGTGCTGTTACCTAAAGGGAAGGCTTATGTTTTATTTAAACCTGAGAGTAATGGTGTGGAATATTATAGAAAAGAGACTTTAAAAAAAGGATTCATTAAACCTTACAGGAGTACAATTTATTAGAAAGATAATAAATATGAGTCTGCAGCCATGAAACAATTATAATGAAATAAATGAAATGACAGGTACACATAAGTATCCCCTTCTCCTTATCTCTAACATATTAAATCAAGTAACTTGTTGTATTCCATTTTCTAAACTTAATTGAAGAAGTGCTTATAACTTAATTCATATCAAAGATGAAGATGAATGGAAAACCAGTGGGCACAATGAAAAACGGGACAATGTATTTTATGTGAGCCGATAACCCAGCAGTATTTTAGTCTTGTGGACATTTTGATTTGTATTATTTGGAACTTAAATACCCTGTGGTGACCTGGGTTAGCTTCCCGAGTCCTCCCTGTGTGGAGTTTGCATGTTCTCCCCGTGTCTGCGTGGGTTTCCTCTTACAGTCCAAAGACATGCAGGTTAGGTGCATTGGCAATTATAAATTGTGCTTGGTGTGTGTGTGTGTGTGTGTGTGTGTGCCCTGCGGTGGGCTGGCACCCTGCCCGAGGTTTGTTTCCTGCCTTGCACTCTGTGTTGGCTGGGATTGTCACCAGCAGACCCCCCCTGAACCCTGTAGTTAGGATATAGTGGGTTGGATAATGGGTGGATGGATGGAACTTAAATACTTGAGAACTCTTTAATTCATAACAAGGGGATGTGGACAACATCAAGACCAAAACAAAGAATGGACAACATGGGATTGTGGGACAAGAAAAAAAAACATCAGACTGAGCAAAAAAGACAAAGAGATATAAAAGTGATCACTGTGGGTGAGGGGCTCAGGGTCACAATGCTGAATTTATCAATTAAAGAGAAATCTGCAGCTGTGTCCTCGTCACGTCCATCTGCCTGTCCATGTGTGACACTGACGTCTGTCCTGATTACACACAATGTTAATATGGTGGGTGTGGAACATAAAGATCAGGAGTCCTCAAACTACATCTCTCCAAGGTCATTTACCTGGCCCCCGCTGCATCCAGTGTCATTAGCGTTGGCTGGGGGGACGCGGTGACATGATGCGCTGAGGCTGAGAACACGCCGAGCCACCATCACCATGCTGAGGAAGACAGGTAGTAGCCAGACCCATAGCAGGACCCCCTACTCTCCCTCAGTCACTAGCTGCCTACACAACAGCAGGCCAAAATCGGTCAGCTGCTCACACCCTGGGCCTGACCAGAGCCCCACAGCACCACCTGCACCAACAGAAAGTGTGTGGATTCATTACCATCTGCCACCCAGTACCCAGAAGCACAGGGCAACAGCAGATGTGATAGCTACGCCTGTCCACCCCTAAGAAGTAATATACATTGCGCATCCCCAGGAAACAATTACTGTATGTCAGGGAAAAGACAAACTGACTCCGAGTGCAGGATATTCAAAGAGCAGCGGACCTGCGATTACTTTATCATGCAGGGCAAGGAGAGAGCTGTGTGTCTGGTGTGCCAGGAGTCAGTGGCTGCGTTCAAGGAATACAATTTGAGCCAACACTATGAAACTCAACATAAAGACAAATATGATTGTTTGGTTGGATAAAAGACAAAATATTAAAACTGAAAAATGGATTGACAGCTCAGCAAAATGCTTTTGTGAAGCAGAAGCAGCTAAATATTTCATCACTGCAAGCAAGTTTTCAACTTGCCAAGCTAATAGCGCACTGGCAGACCATTCGTAGAGAGAGATTTGTTAAAGAATGGCTTCTTTCTGTTGCCAAAGAGATGTGTCCAGAGATGGCTGATTTATTTAGTATAGTGAGGCTTTCAGGACCTGCAATTACATGAAGGGTTGAAGAAATGGAGGACAATTTGCATTAGCATTGCATCAAAAAAACTGCTATTTTTCATTGGCACTTGACAAAAACAATGATGTTTGTGATTCTGCACAACTTCTAATCTTCATTCGTGGGACAAACGATCATTTCAAAGTCACAGAGGAGCTTGCTGCACTGCAAAGCATCAAAGGAACAACAACAGGAACAACAACAGGAGAGGATATCTATGAAAAGGTTCACCACACTGTGAATGATTTGGAGCTGGACTGGGCTAAACTGGCCAGTGTGACAACTGATGGAGCTCCTAGCATGGTGGGGTCTATGAAAGGAGTGTTTGTACACATTGGCCAGGAGATGGACAAACACAACCATTCACGTCCAGTAGCCATACACTGCCTCATCCACCAACAAGCACTGAAGTGGGACTCTGTTATGGAAGTTGTGGTGTCCTGTGTTAACTTCATTAGGGCTCATGCACTAAACCACAGACAGTTTCAGGACTTTCTGTCTGAGATGAATGTTGCCTGTGAAGATATTCTCTACCACACAGAAGTCCGTTGGCTGAGTCAAGGGAGAGTTTTGAGATGTTTTTATGACTTACTTCCACAGGTTTCTGCTTTTCTTCTTTCAAAAAACAAAGAAGTACCAGAGCTTAAAGATGCAGAATGGAAATGGCACCTTGGCTTTGTGACAGATGTGACAGAGCTACTCAACAGTTTCAATGTGCAACTTCAAGGAAACGGGAGGCTCATCTGTGATATGCACTCATATGTGAAAGCATCTGAAGTTAAACTGGACCTCCTCGTCAAACAAATGGAGGAGGAAAACTTCTGCCATCTCCTCAAATCTCATAAGTTGTTGGCAGAGAAACCAGAAAATATGTGGATTCACTGGAAATGTTGCAAAGGGACTTTCAAATGAGATTTAAAGAGTGTCATCTCCATGATCAGGACATGCAGCTTTTCTGGAACCCATTTTCTGCTGACATTGAAATTGTTGATCTGATTTACCAAATGGAACTGGCTAAATGACAGAATTGTGAAAGACGCATTCAGGTCAAGCAGCCTTACTAATTTCTATGTATCCCTCCTCTCAGAGACACTTCTTAATCTCAGGAACCATGCATTTAAAATAGAAACCATCTTTGGCAGCACCGACTGAATGAAACATCTGAAATCTCCAACCAGATCGAGACTAACTGAAGCACACTTGGATCACTTGTTATGACTGGCAGTGACCAACATGGAACCGGACATTGACTGTCTCATCAGCCAAAAGCAGGCCCACACTTCTCATTGAAATACTGGAAAGTTTATGTTGGTTAGAATTGCTATTCATTTTAAATATTGTATTGTTCTTTCATGTTTTTTTACGCTACAAAGAAGTTATCTGCAGTGTGCATGGGAATTCATTCAGGCAGCCCCCAAACAGTCTGAAGGACTGTGAACTGGCCTCTGTTTAAAAAGATTGACGACCCCTGATAAAGAGCCATAAAGTCAAAAGAAATAAAATTCAACACACAAACACACACACACAGACACGCACACACACAGACACACACACACACACTTGTTGTTATTTTTTTATTTATTTATTTACCTTTATTTAACCGGGCAAAACAGATTAAGAACATGTTTCTTATTTACAACTGTGGCCTGGAAAGGGCAAAGCCTTAAGAGGGAAATGGGGGGCGGGGGGTATGGTAAGAAAAAAAAAATAAAAAAAATAAAACATATTAAGAAAGATACACATATACAATATAAACAAAATTACAAAAAAAAAAATATTATATAAACAATAAGAACATTGAAGCAACAATGAGTAGAGCAGCAGTGAATTGAAGTAGCTAGCCTAAGTAACAGCAACACACATCTTTATAATAAGCTAAAATCCGTGATTGGAAAACTGATTTAGGAATGAAGTTAGTCAGTTTTAACATTTTCTGCAGGTCATTCCAGTCTCTAGCAGCAGCGTTCTGAAAAGATGACAGGCCAAGTACAGAAGTAGCCTTAGGAACTGTCAGCAGAATCAGATTAGCAGAACGAGTATTATACACAGAAGAAGAAAAGTGTAACAATTCCTGTAAGTAAGGAGGGGAAAAACCAAGGAGAGTTTTGTAAATAATCATAAGCCAATGGACTTTACGGCGGGTGTACAATGAAGACCAGTTGAGAGAAGAATACAGGGTACAATGATGGGTTTTGAAAGGAGCATTTGTTATAAACCGAATGGCAGAGTGATAAAGAACGTCGAGCTTCTGAAGCAGGCCTTTGGATGCTGATCTGTAAATAACATCACCATAGTCAAACATGGGAAGGATTGTCATTTGAACCAAAGTTTTCCTAGCAGATGATGTAAATGCAGAACGCATTCTATAAAGGAACCCAAGTTTCAATTTAATCCTAGACTTCAGATTGTCAATGTGTTTTGAAAAAGACAGAGCATTATCCAGCCAAATTCCCAGATATTTATATTCAGTAATCTGGTCCAGTGGTGTCCCGTCAAGGGAACAAATACCTGGAGAGCTTGATGGAATATGACCTTTTTTACCGAACCACATAAGTTTAGTTTTGGAAATATTTAACTGGAGGTGCAAATTAGAAAGAGTCAGTTGCAAACTATTAAAACTAAGTTGAAGTTGCTGCAAGACTGTAGCAGGGGACGAGCCTGTAGAATAAAGAATTGTGTCATCAGCGTAAAGGTGGATAGATGAATCTGTCACCGAGTTAGCGACAGTATTAATATAAATAGAAAAAAGTGTAGGTCCAAGTATTGATCCCTGAGGGACACCATTGGTGACTGGGAGAGGCTGGGAAAGGAGTAGTTCAGATTTCACGGACTGCACTCTATCAGTAAGATAATTGGAAAACCAAGACAAGGATTTGTCAGAGATACCTGTGTCATGAAGCCTATCAATAAGACGCTTATGATTGACAGAGTCAAAGGCCTTGGCCAATTTAATGAAAATAGCAGCACAGTACAATTTAGAGTCCAAAGCAGAATAGATATCATTTAAGACTTTAAGAGTAGCTGTTATACACCCAAATCCAGTTCTAAATCCTGATTGAACAGGTGATAAGATGTTATGTGCTTCCAAATAATCAGTGAGTTGACCATTTACGAGTTTTTCCAAAACCTTGGAGATACATGGCAAGACAGAAATAGACCTGTAACAGTTGGGATCTGACCGGTCACCACCCTTAAAGAGAGGGAACACTAACGCTGACTTCCAAGCACGAGGAATTTGCCCTGTACATATAGATAAATTGAATATATCTGTAATGGGAGCAGCGATAATAGAAGCGGCCAATTTAAAAAAGACAGGATCCACCTCATCAGACCCAGCAGATTTATTGGAGTCCAGCCTGAGCAATTCATCCAGAACCTCTTCCTCTGAAAAAGCCCACAAGGTGAAACTATGAGAGGAGGAAGGAAGTATTGTAAGATGAGGGAAAGTTGGAGAAGGTGCAGTAGAACAATTAGTAGAATTTATAGATGATGAAGCAGAATTAGAAAATTCAGGGGTTAGACCAGAAGTTATAAAGTGCTTATTGAGGAGCTCCAACATACACTTCTTGTCTGATACTACAATATTCTCTACGTAGAGTGAAGGAGGTAGTTTACGAGATGGTTTATTTTCCATCTCCTTTACCGCATTCCAAAATTTGTTAGGGTCAGAACTACTAAGAGAAAACTGCTTCTTAAAATAGTCTGTTTTAGCCTTGCGAACGGCTTGTAAGGTTTTATTTCTGAGTTGCTTAAAAGCCAAAATATCTGCTGGGGATCTAGAGTGTCGCGCCTTGCGCCAGAGAGTATTTTTTTGTTGTAAAAGCATAGTGAGCTCCGGGGACTATGTCGATCCTTTACTCTAAGTTTTTTCATCGGAGCATGTTTATCAACAATAGCCCTGAAAAGCTTATAAAATAAATACCAAGCCTCGTCTACCGTTGGAACCAGCCTGATTCTTGACCAGTTAACATCAGCCATGTCGTGTAGAAAAGCTTGGTGATTAAAATTTTTAAAAGCACGTTTGCAACAGAATTGAGTTGGTTTCTTGATGGAGCAACCATTTCGAACACATGCAGTAAAACAGTGATCACTGATATCAGAACAAAATACCCCAGAGTTATACTTGTGAGGAGAATTAGTTAAAATAATGTCAATCAGTTTAGCCTTATCTATAGATTTGGAGTCATACCTAGTGGGAAAGCAGATAATTTGATGCAAATTCAATGCATCAAATTGTTGAATGACTTTATCAGGTGGTTTGGTCATATCCCAGTTTAAGTCACCAAGAAGCACAAATTCAGTTTTGATCAAGGGCGCCAACACACTGGACAATGTGGTTAAGGTACAGGCCGGGGCTGATGGAGGGCGATAACACCCAGCCACTGACAGAGTGAAATTGTTAGTGAATTCAATGTTTAAAACAAGCAAATCGAATTGCTTGGGAACTGTCTTGGATAAGGCAATTGAGCACTTAAGATGTTCTTTGGTATAAATTGCCACGCCACCACCTTTGGAGGACCTGTCCTGTCTAAATAAATTGTAGCCAGATAAATTTAAATCAGGATAAGAAATAGACTTGTTCACTTACTGTAGTTTCTCTAATTTGCAGTTTTCACTCCTCAGCCCCTCACACAGCTGATCCACTCCTGAATCCTCCATGTTGTTTCTGCTCAGGTTCAGTTCAGTCAGTCGTGAGTGTGGAGAAGAAAGAGTTGAGGAGAGAGCTGAGCAACGTCTGGAGGTGAGACCACAAAGAGTCAGGCTGCAGAGAAGAAGAGAGAGAAGTGAGGACATGTGGACATACAGACAGACAGACAGACAGACAGACAGACAGACCATCAGAGGTCTCAATAAGTGACATGATGACTACAAGCAGAGCTGGGTGCTCAGGTGTGTCTCTGAACAGCAGGCTGCTGCTAGCATTTGAACTGAAACACAATTTGAACTCCACACCAATGCTGCCCTTCAAGGCGCTATATACCTGAAACACCTTCTGTCTGTCAGGTCACCCTGAGTGATGAGAGGACGTCAGCCGTCACACTGGACAGGAGTGTCACACAGCAGGACTGACCTTGTCCTCCACTTGAGTGTTCAGATGCTCTTCTCTGAGTTGGTGACAGCCAAGTGACAAACTCAGATTTCTGTCCTTCATTCAGGACTCAGGGTGAGGACACAACTGAAATGATTGACAGGAGGCCATTTACAAATGTCAGCCTCTCCAGATGTTCAGTGACAGCAGCTGTAAATCAGTCAGCCCTTATTTTATAGAGCGTTAGTCACAAACTAACAATACAAACAAGAGTACAAATAAACACAATGAGCCCGAAGATAAATAAGTGACAAGGGACAAGTGACAGGTGAGGTGATGGGACACAGGAGGACATGACAGTCCAGTCCAGGAGGGACACGCAGAGGGTCACCAGCTGCTCACATTGACGCTCCACTCTGTCCAGTCATCTTCTCTAAAGCCTATCAGCCACCTGAGCTCAATGGACAAACTCCACTCAGCCGGCTGGTGACACGGGTTCAAGGTGACGGGCTTGTTGTGTCATAGCGAGGGTCTCTCTCAGTGTCACTGCACACACAAGCTGTCACAGACACAGTGGACTGAAGAGCTTTGGTGGTCAGTAGAGAGTTTGGACCCTGGACAGGCCTCTGCTCTTCATGGCCACTTAAGGACCAAATTTATAAAACTAAATAATAAATAAGACCGAGGATAAAAAAATAAGAAATGAAAAAATAAAAATCAAATAAAGTTTAAAAATGTGTTTGAGTGTCATAAGTGGATAAATGAACGCAGTTTACAAATTAGAATCTGTGTGCAAATATTGATGAAGACATTCCAGATAAAAAATATGAAAAGAGACAAAGCCATCCCCTTTATTTTATATAGCGCCTTTCAATCCAAAGTCACTTTACATGTCCAGCTCTGTCCTTGTATTCTTACTCTGAGCACAGACAGGTGACGTGACTCACTCAGGGTCACACAGCATGTGACAGGCAGGACCTGAACCCACGTCACTGGGATGTCAAGTGTGGCACCTCAGCCACTGGGCCACAGAACTGGGAATCAGGATTGGCCAGAATGACAGAGGAGGCGGGACATGAGCTGTCAGTCAGCCTGAGAAGGTGTGAAGAGAAGGCGGCCATCTCATTGAATTTGATTTATCAGACCTTTGATCAAATGGGACGCTTTGGTGTCTTTAGATGACCTAAAAATGTCGACTGACTGAAGTGTTTGATTATTGTGTTGGTAAACATTTGGTCAAAGTGTGAAGGCTAAGGAGGGCTGAAGTGACACACAGACACTCAAACGTGTGACATGAACAGGACAGTGGCACAGTGGTTAGACACACATCAGGGACCAGGGTGCCAATCTGTACACACGACTGAGCTCTCGGCTCTCAGTGCTGATTCTTTATTATTTTTATTCTGATAAGACCTTAAATTCAAGTATTTAATTCAAGTCTTCAAGGATGTGGTGACATAAACTTCTAAAGTGAAATGTGTACAAATGAGAGTGACATACAAGTGACAAGGGCCACAAACCAAATGTCATTGGACAAATTCAGAAGTGACACAGATCTTCATCAAGGAGGACGCACTGAGCTGAGTTTCTGTTCTCGACTGACAACTGAAATCTTCTTAATGGCCGACGAGAAGATGAGCCAAAGACGAGGTCAGCCGACAAGTCAGCGCCGCATTTCAGGCCTTCGTCAGGCCGCAGACCGCAGGACTCAAGGAGCTTCGGACTTATCACTCCTTCAAAAGCTCCAAGGCCAAGGTAAGCTGCTCAGTGGTCTTGTACAACATGTTGGTCACAGTGTGTTATTGTTTTCACTTGCATTTATTTTTTTATTAAGTTAATACCCATCCATCCATTTTCCAACTCATTGAATCTGAACACAGGGTCACGGGGGTCTGCTGGAGCCAATCCCAGCCAACACAGGGTGCAAGGCAGGAACCAATCCCGGGCAGGGCACCAGCCCACCACAGGACACACACACACACACACCAAGCATACACTAGGGACAATTTAGAATCGCCAATGCACCTAACCTGCATGTCTTTGGACTGTGGGAGGAAACGCAGACATGGGGAGAACATGCAAACTCCACGCAGGGAGGACCAGGGAAGCGAACCTGAGTCTCCTTACTGTGAGGCAGCAGCACTACCCACTGTGCCACCGTGCTGCCCGCATTAAGTTAATATTGGAAATATAATTCTGTATTTCTTGTTCTGGAGTGTTTTTAGTTTATTTCTGTTATTACCTCTTCTGAATTCTTTACATTTTCAGGTAGTTTAAGCTATTTTACATTTTCCTGTGATGTCATCTTCAGTTCTCGTGTGTCACTATTCTGTGTGTCTGTTGTAAAGGAGTTCCTACAAAGTGACACTCGGGGTCACACTACACGTTTTGTCAAAGATCAAGGAGTACAAAGTTCAGTCCATTGGACTTCTGCGTTATCTGAGTTTGTGGATGTGACATAAAGAATAAGCACACGTGTGTTTAAAAGTCAGACGTCACAACTGGTGCTTTGTGTTTTGACTGCGAGTTTGGATTTCACTTTCAATTTTAACATTTGGCTTTTTCATCTTTCCAGTTCTGATCTCCTCTTCTAACAGTTGATTTCTATCTTTCTCTCAGTCCCTTTTCTTTCTGCTGCTTTTATTGTATTCCTGATTTAAACTGGGATCATTTAAATGAGTGAATCAGTGAGAATAGATGGGTTTACAAAGATAAGAACAAGGACCTCCAGGGAGAGGTTAAAGATTTAAAGACTCCAATGACACAGTCACAGATACTTTGTCACAAACTCTAACTGATCTTTCTACTTCAAGTGCTCACATAAATCAAGGTGCTGGTGGTCTGCCAGTAGCTGGTGGGAGTCACGTAAAGGACCAGCCAGTCCTCATGTGATTTGTTTGGCTGGAGACCCTAAAGATGGAGGGGATGTTTGAATTAGCAAAGGACATGTTTGATTGTCAGCCAAATCCTGATTCTAAAAATCAGCTCATGTTGGTCATTTGATGTCACTGCTTGACGAGAAGCCACCTGAATGGACATTCACAATGACAAGACAAGTCAGCAGTGCTGTCCATCTATTGAGGATTTGGTTTGTGAATTTAGAAACATTTTAAATATGGCTGACAGATTAGAGGTGGCAGTCAGTCGATTACTAGAATTCAGACAAGACATTCAGTCAGTTAGTAAATATAAAGTGACATGTGACATGTGAGCCCATGAAGTGGTCAGACTGATGACCTTCTCATGTCACTGCTCACCACACAAAGCTGGCACACCACATGGTGTCAGGGCTGCCAGTCCTGATGGTGTCGACTCTCAGGTGTGACTCCATCACAAATCTGCTGCTAATGTCCTGCTGTCGTATGGACAGGCCAGTCAGCTACGTGACGATCATTGGGGGGTTTACTTCTGAACTGCAGCTTTACACCCTAAAGACCTTAAGTAGTCAGTGAAGAGGGTGGGATTTGACCTGCGGCCTGGAGATGTGGGGTAGCAGTGCTCACCTCTGTGCTGCCCCCCGTGAAGGATCACTTTGACTAAAACGAGTTCCAGAGGTGAACTCCATATTTCTACAGTATGAGTGCGGACAGCCGGAGTTCAGAGGTTAGGATTGTTAATGAAAACTGCAGCTAAAGTGTTAAAAAAGTGTTATGTTAAATGAAATAAAAGTGAAAATAAAAGAGTGAAAAATAAAAACTAAACTGAAATTAAAATTGTAAACAGAAAACTAACTAAAATGAAATAATAATCTGCTTTTTCCATTTCATCCAATAACCAGACCAGATCAGAGAGCATTGAATTAGTTGACAGATTTTGTTGTTTTCCATTCCTGTAGCTCACTCTCTCTGTTGTTTTCTGTGTGTTTTACAAATCTGTTTCTTTACTTGTGCTAATTGTATATTTATGATCATCAATACTCACCTGAGAGTCTGTCCCTGCGCTCAGTAGAGGGCGCTATACACTCACACACTGTATGCTATTGTATTGTACTCGGCTCAGCTCTGTGCGACACTCCAAGGCTGGACCTTCACCTCCACTCACCGGCGGGCGGGCGGCCGAGCACTTGGACTGACGGACTTTAGCAGCACAGAAGGGTCTCTGAAGTGTTTGAGGGTCAGTGCTGTCTCTTCATGGCGCCTCTTCATGCTCTGCGCGGACTCCTTCATCACCGACTGCTCTCCACAAAGATTCTGCTACAGGCTGTTTATTATCCGCCAACTCTACGCTCTTTATAATCAGCATTTTAATTTATAAAGATTTTACTTTACACTTTCATGACATACTGGGCACAGGATATAAATTACTTTAAAAAAAGTATTAATATGACCGCAGCACACGTGAAATAACTGAGCACTCACATATGATTACTTGACATTCTACAGCACACGTGATGTCAGCGACAGACGACGACTCTTCTGTGGAGGGCACTGGCATAATGGCAGCCCCCCTCAGACTGGCACTTCAATTATTAGATGAGCCATACAGTAGTGTGTTTTATAATGACTTTATTAAAAAAAAGATTTATTTTATAGAAAATTGTTAACAAAGTACAGTAATTTTGGAACTTGTGTTTTCATTAAAAATATTACATTTTGAATCTTTTTTATATACAGTACAGAGATGTTTTAGTGTTTAGGTATGAGAGGCTGCAGCCCCACTTGTACTTAAAATGTTTTATCAACCATAAATAACGAGACCACCTTGAGTTAGTAGCGAGTTCTTTCGTTTCCTTATTTTTGAACATATTTACTTTGTTGTCCTAATTAATCAGAATGATGTAAGTGGGGCGTCACTGTGATTTGATTTGGCTTTACACGGCTGGGGGGCTCCACATTCCTGACTACACCCGCGGTGCACATGAAGGACGCAGCTGCTGCCGTTGGACGCCAATATGAGGCTGCTGGTGATTTGTGATTGAACCGTCACCTTATCGTGGTGGAGGGGTTTGCGTGTCCCAATGATCCTAGGAGCTATGTTGTCCGGGGCTTTATGCTCCTGGTAGGGCCACCCAAGGCAAACTGGTCCTAGGTGAGGGATGAGACAAAGAGCGGTTCAATAAACCTCCGATGAAGAATAAAAACCTTGGACGACGTTTTCCCTTGCCCGGACGCGGGTCACCGGGGCCCCCCTCTGGAGCCAGGCCTGGAGGTGGGGCTCGATGGCGAGCGCCTGGTGGCCGGGCCTGCACCCATGGGGCTCGGCCGGGCACAGCCCGAAGAGGTAACGTGGGTCCTCCTCCCCATGGGCTCACCACCTATGGGAGGGGCCAAGGAGGTTGGGTGCAGTGTGAGTTGGGTGGTGGCCGAAGGCGGGGACCTTGGCGGTCTGATCCTCGGCTACAGAAACTGGCTCTTGGGACGTGGAATGTCACCTCTCTGAAGGGGAAGGAGCCTGAGCTAGTGCGCGAGGTCGAGAGGTTCCGGCTAGATATAGTCGGACTCACCTCGACGCACAGCTTGGACTCTGGAACCAATCTCCTTGAGAGGGGCTGGACTCTCTACCACTCTGGAGTTGCCCCCGGTCAGAGGCGCCGAGCAGGTGTGGGCATACTTATTGCCCCCCGACTCGGAGCCTGTGCATTGGGGTTTACCCCGGTGGACGAGAGGGTGGCCTCCCTCCGCCTTCGGGTGGGGGGAAGGGTCCTGACTGTTGTTTGTGCGTATGCGCCGAACAGCAGTTTGGAGTATCCACCCTTTTTGGAGTCTCTGGAGGGGTTGCTAGAGGGCATACCTTCTGGGGATTCCCTCGTTTTGCTGGGAGACTTCAATGCTCACGTGGGCAATGACAGTGAGACCTGGAAGGGCGTGATTGGGAGGAATGGCCCCCCCGATCTGAACCCGAGCGGTGTTTTGTTATTGGACTTCTGTGCTCGTCATGGATTGTCCATAACAAACACCATGTTCAAGCATAAGGGTGTTCATATGTGCACTTGGCACCAGGACACCCTAGGCCTCAGGTCGATGATCGACTTTGTGGTCGTGTCGTCGGACTTGCGGCCATATGTCTTGGACACTCGGGTGAAGAGAGGGGCGGAGCTGTCAACTGATGAAGAGTTGGCTTCGATGGTGGGGGAAGATGCCGGTCAGACCTGGTAGGCCCAAACGTGTTGTGAGGGTCTGCTGGGAACGGCTGGCAGAGTCCCCTGTCAGAAGTAGCTTCAACTCCCACCTCCGGCAGAACTTCAACCACGTCCCGAGGGAGGTGGGGGACATTGAGTCCGAATGGGCCATGTTCCGTGCC
>JANRMT010062791.1:186968252-186978266 GCA_026402145.1 Polypterus bichir lapradei | reverse complement strand
CCTGAAGCAGTAGCAGATTGTTTTGGAGCCATAATGAAGGGCTTGACTATGCACAAAGATAAACACTAAAGAGCACAACTCTTTACACAGCGAAACACGTTGATGCTGAATGAGCGAGATGAGACTTCCTGGTTAACACTGCATTCAGCACGCAGGAACTTACCTGCATGCTCTGATTGGTTAGCTTCTCAGTCAGGAGAACTTAACTGCTTGCTCTGATTGGTTAGCTTCTCAGCCATCCGCCAATAGCGTCCCTTGTATGAAATCAACTGGGCAAACCAACTGAGGAAGCATGTACAGGAAGTAAAAAGACACATTGTCCGCAGAACCCGTGAAGCAGCGAAAAATCCGCGTTATATATTTAGTTATGCTTTCATATAAAATCCGCGATAGAGTGAAGCCGCGAAAGTCAAAGCGCGATATAGCGAGGGATTACTGTATACCCGATAGAGTGTCCTCATTGTCAACTCTGGATGTCACTTTCAAGTCAGACAAACTGTCCACATGTCCTGATTGGTGAATGGCAGACAGAATTCTGAGTTTGTCACTTTGTTGTCACCAACTGACACAACTCCATCTGGGCACTCATGTGGAGAACAATGTATGTTTAGGAGACCACCTTTCACCACTCAGGATGACTTGAAGAACAAAAGACATACCCAGACATACAGAACCTTCATGGACAGGTCTTGGGTTCAAATTGGGTTTCAGTTTAGATGTGAACAGGTCAGTTACACACTTGAGTGTCCAGCTCTGCTTGTAGTTGTCATGTCACTTATTGAGACCCCAGGCTGTATGTGTGTCTGTCTTTGTATTCATAGACACAGTTAACACAGTGGGGGTCTCATTATGGCAGTGGTTCTCAACCTGTGGGACGGGCCCCCTAGGGGGGCGCGAAGTAAAAAGGGGGGCATGAATATGTGAAAAAAAGAAAGCAAGAATCAAAAATATGAAAAAAACATCTGTTGAAACCAAAACAAATTAACTTAAACTACATTCTGATAAAAGAACAATAAATATAGAGTTAGATAAATGTCGATAAAAGTTAAGTAGGTATAATAAAATACGCATCTATGTTTCAAAAAAACGTTATTGGGGGCACGATTAAAACTGTTATAAAAACTCGGGTCGCAAATACTTAAAGGTTGAGAAACACTGTGTTAAGGAATGGCATGAAGGAAGAAAGAGAACTGAAAGAAAAACAGACAGTTGATGATATCCTGATGAGACTGACCTGAGGCGGAGGTGACAAGTGTCTGAATGGGGATTTTAATGACGTGACAATGATGAATATAAAGTGAGGGATTGTGGGAGAAGATGACAATGAATGTGGTCTGAGGTGACAGGTTCAGAGTGTGACATTGACAGTTGTGACTTTATTAAATTGGCCTTTCTGGTCACTCATCATCCTCACAAGGTGACATTTGCTTCTTATGTTGTCCCATCAATGGGCCAGTCAAATTTTTACTGAAATTTCTGACCAACATGGACATGATAAGCAGGAATGGACTGAAATAGAGAACTGCATTTAATGGGGTAGAAAACAAAAATGTGCTGAGCTGATGTCCTCCTCACTTCTGTGAGCTCAGCAGATGAAACTGCATGGAGAAAAAAAATAAGAAAAACTGAAGAAAAGTTCAAAAAAGAAAAAAGGAGAAAGACAGACAGCCATGAAATCCCTGCGTGTGTCTTGTCTTCACGCCACATGACGTCTGTCCCTCCGTGCTTTTCTTGTCTTCTTCTCCACACAATCCCAGTGTTGTCTTATTACATTTCTTCTCTAAATGTGTCTCACTACAGACCAGACTCCAGCAGCTCACATGCATTTTGTTTTTCTGCTCTTCTTGCTTCTCTTTGACTTTTTATTTCATTCCCAAGATGCTCTTTCATCTGCTGTGGTCAGTTCGTCACTATGTATGGACGTCATGGTCAGCACAATCAGTGATATCTCAGTCTTTGTGACAACTGGCAGGATGTTTGTTTGGGTTACTCTGGTGTTGTGTGGCTTCTCTGTCAGTCTGTCTATCCCTCCTCATATCCTCCACATCCAGAGACCCTCTGTAGTACGTCAAGGGACTGTGGAGGTCTATGGTGCTTTTTAGTTTTCCCAGAAATCTTTTCTTTCCTTAACCATCTTTATTGCTGCCCATTCTCCTTTTCTAAGCTGTTCTTTGATGTCATCAGCCCATCTTGTTGCTTCTTGCTCTTGTTGTTCCTACTCGCTGTTTCCAGTTTCTTATTCTCTCTGTCATCATTGTGATGAGCCTCTCCTCTCCTATCCTGCATGTGTGACCTGAGAGACCCGACTTGTGTTCCTGACATGTTTACCTCTACAGCCTGTTTAATTGTGGTCTCACTTCCAAATGTTGATCAGTTCTCTCCTCAGTCCTTTCATCTCCAATCTCACAACTGTCTGAACTTAATCTGGGTGACCAGAACCACTTAGTTGTAGGGGGCAACAATAACAACATGGAGGATTCAGGAGTGGATCAGCTGTGTGAGGGGCTGAGGAGTGAAAACTGCAAATTAGAGAAACTGAAGTAAGTGAACAACAAGAGTGTGTGTATGGGTGTTTGTGTTTGTTGAATTGCATATCATCTAATTTTATGGCTCTGACTGTTTTACCCCCACAGTACAAATGCTGTGTTTAATCAGGACAGACTGCAGTGTCAGATTTGGACAGACAGACAGATGGGCGTGAGGTGGATTCCCATTAAATAAATGAAGACATCATTGTGACCCTGAGCCCCTCCCCCACAGTGGCTACTGTCATTGTTTTCTCCATCCAGTCTTTAATTTTCTTTCTTGTCCCACAATGCCACACTTAATCTTGTCCCCCATCCTCCTGTGTCACTTTCCTCCATCACACTCCTCTGATGTCCTCACTGAAGTTTGTTAAAAGTCACTAAAACAGAATTAGAAGAAGAAACACTGTGAGTGGGGGCAGAAGAGCTGACCAGTGTGGCTGTGGACAAACTGGAGCAGGACTGAAGTGACAGACAGGAACAATGAGTGTAGAACATCAGAGATAAGGAGAGACAAAAGAAGGAGAGAAAGAGAGAACTGAAAAGAGAAATAAAGCAAGAGGATTAGGAGAAGGAGTGACAGCTGAACATACAAAAGGAACAGGAAGAAAGAATGACAGCAGCAGTAGGAGAAACTAGCTAACCACAGTATGGAGTCTACATGTCCTCCCAGTGTTTGTTAGGGTCTCTTCCAGCATCGCTGGTCTCCTTCCCAAGTCCAAAGATCTTCATGTTAGGTGGATTAGTGATGATAAACTGATCTGTGTGTGGGTGTGTGTATGCATGTGTGTGTTTGTGTGAGTCTGTGTATTCACTCTGTGATGGTCTGGCCACCTATCTAGGTGTTGTTCCTGCTTGTGCCTGATGTATGCTGGGATAGGCTCCAGCTGTCACTTGACCCTGTTCAGGATAAGCAGATTACTAACTTAGATGGACTAATGGTGAATGATGCTGAACCTGAGTCTACAGTCAATGATCTGAGTTTACCAAAAACCACAAACTTCACTCGACTGAATGAACAAACAACTGACTGGTCAGCAGAGACACAAGGCATTATGGGAAATAGAAGGAGTGACAGAATGAAAAGGAGATGAGAACTGAGGACTTTGGAAAAACAGGAGTAGGAGAAGGGAAAAGAACTGAGAGCTGGAAATAAATACAAAGAGGGCAGTGACAGGGCTTCACCACTAGAGGGCAGAGCTGAGCGGGGACTTGAAGACCTGCAGATCAGGCTGATTATTATTTTTATTTTTACTTCCAGTTGGACTGATGCCTTTAAACAAGTTGACACACAACATTTGAGGTTCAATTGGCTCCATTTCTTTGTTTTCCCAATTGGAGTTACAGGCAGGTGAAGTGATTCCCTTGTGTTCACACAGTGTCAGTGGTAGAATTTAAACCAACAACCTCAGAGTCTGAAGTTCAGAACCTTAACTACCACAACACACTGTGTATAGCTGGTAGATGAATGTATTTGGTCTGTCATCTTGGAATAAAACCCTCCATTGCCAGGAACTCTTTATGAAAGGCAAAACGAGTCACACATCATGGCCATTTGTCTCCCTCCTTCCATCAGACAGGTGCTACTGAACTATGAACACCTGAACTGTGAGATTTAAGAACAGTTTCTACACCCCAGTAATAAGCTGCTCAACTGTCATATGTCTGTAATGAAAGGAGTGAATGAAGTGGCACAACATTTGAGGTTCTTTTATATGTGACGTCATGCTTAGTATTATTTACTGGGATTGTTACTAATATTAGATTGAAGGTTGAACTTTAACTCTATCTGATGTTTTATGTTAAAGTCTGTTCTCCTGTTTTAATACATATTAGTAGAAAGAATAAAAAACTGAGCTCAACACGACTGTGGTCTTTAGTGAATGGAGGTCAGCTGGTTAGTATCACCGGTCAGCATGTCAGGTCTGAATGGGTGAGGACAGAAGTGTCACATGTCAGTCTTGTCCTCACTATCCTTTATATCATTTATCATAAAGTCCAGTCCAGTCTGTGTCCTTAACGGTGTCACAATAAACGCACAGAGTGTCCTCATTGTCTGATTAGTGTTACATCAGGAGAGTCCATCAGGAGAAAAAGTCGAGCATTGAGCTCTCCAGTGTCCAGCAGTGACCCTCATGCTGCATGGCATCCTACAAATTAGACAAAGGGTCTTCAATTCAATTCAATTTTATTGTCCTAAGAGGGAAATTTAGTTTTTCATCAGGTTTTACTGAAGACCACAACATAATGTTAAGGACACGTCACAAAATACACAGCCATCAAATTAATAAAATACAGCAGTGAGTGTAATATTTCTGGCAGAACAAATTAGACATAAAAATTCAACCAGAGTTTAGTCTTTACTGATTATTGATGCAAATGCTACTCTTCATCGCCCCATGATTTAAGGCAATGGGTGTTCATGAAAACTGAATTTATTTAAAAGATTAATAGCAGTTGGAGTGAAAGAGAATTTGAACTGGCTGCTTTTTATCATCTAAACCTTCAACCTGTGACCTGATGGTGAAACCTGAATTGTGAATGTAGTGGACGAGTCGTGTCTGACAGAAGACGCTTTGCTTTTGTAACACTTGTTTGTTAAAGAGGTCTGTGAGATTGGACTGTCCAGTCCTTGTTACTTTACTGCTCGATTTTACAATTTGGTTTAATGTGTTTTTGTTTTTGACATTAAGATTTCCAAACCAGGCTAGCAGTTTAAAATACAAACAGACTCAATATGAGATTTATAAAAGAGTGTCATCATGGAAGGACTCACACTACAAAGACTCGGCTTCCTTAAACAGTTTTTGCCGATGGCTTTTGTGTTTCCCTTAAAAGTCAGCTCTGAGTCTTTGATTGTCCTCAGCTATTTATAACGGTCCATGATCTCCACTGCCTGCTCTTTGGTGATTGTTTCTTGTTGGTGACTGGTGCTGCCTCTAAGTTTGATTATTAGTTCCTTAGTTTTTCTAACATTGTGGTGTAGTAAAGACTCATCCCACCAGTTCACAAAGTCATCTCCCACTGGACCAGGACTGGTTTCATTCACACTCAGTAGGCTAACAATCACTGAGTCATCAGCACATATTAAGATGAACCTGTCCTCAGATTTACTGAGACCACCATTAGTGTAGAGGAGTACAGAAGAGGTGAAAGAACAGACATGAGGGGACCTGTGGATGAGGACAACATGTCAGACAGACAGCCATTGACTTTCACTCTTCAGTTCTTGTCTCTTAAAATGTCAGTCAGCCATCCTACCAAATTGAAGTCGAAATTAAATTCTTTAATAAGTTTCTGTGCAAAAAAGGAAGGCTGAATGGTGATAAAGGCTGAAGAGAAGTCTACAAACAGGAGCCTCACATGAGTCTTGGTGCTCTAAAAGGGGTCATACAAGAGATGAAGCAAAGTGACATAAGAACATAAGACATTTGACAAACAAGAGGAGACCACTCAGTCTATCAAGGCCGTTTGTTTAGTTAATAGCTAAGCTGCCCCAATAGCTCATGGAGATTCTTCTTAACGGTCGTCAAGGCTTCTGCTTCAACTTCGTGTCTCGGTAGTTTGTTCCAGAGTCCCACAACTCTTTGTGTAAAAACTTCTTCCTGTCTTCAGTTTTAAATGCACTTCCTCTTAAATTTCAGTGATGTCCTCAAGTATGAGATTCATCCTTAACTTGAAAGAATTCTGTTAGATCTCCTTTATCGATGCCTTTCAGGATGTTAAATACCTGGATGAGGTCCCCACACAGTCTCCTCTGCTCAGACTTGAATTCTCTGAGTCTGTCATAGTAGGCCATATCCATCAGTCCCATGATGCACTTGATTGTTCTCCCCTGGACAGCTTCAAGTGCTGCTATGTCTTTCTTGTACTGTGGTGACCAGAACTGCACACAGAACTCCAGATGTGGTCTCACCAGTGCATTATATAGTTTGAGCAAAACGTCGATTGACTTAAATTCGACAGTTTTTATGATATAAACTAACATTTCATTTGGCTTTTTCAATACTTCTGTTCATTTTTTAGTTAATGAAAATGTTGTGTCAGTATAACCCCCTAAATCCTTGTAGCTCAGTGTCTCCCATCTTGTATTTATAATTGATGTTCCTTTTGCCCACGTGTTGCACTCTGTACTTTTCTGCATTAAATTTCATTTTCCAGGTGTTATCCCAGTTCTGAAGCTTGTCCAGGTCTTTTTAAATTGTTTTTGCTACCTCCTCAGTGTCTGCCATCCCTCCAAATTTATTGTCATCTGTGAATTTCACACGTTTATTAACTACACCAGAATCAATGTCATGGATTTAAATCAGAAAAAGTAACGAGAGTCCAAGGACAGACCCCTGAAGGGCTCCACTGATGACCTCACTCCATTCTCCTCATCTCTGTACTCTTTGTCTCCTGCCAGATAACTGACTAGAGATCCAGTTTTGTATGTTACCTCTGATGCTTACTGCTTCTAATTTCAGAATTAATTTTTGGTGTGGGCCGACTGAGTCAAAGGCCTTTTGAAAGTCTACATGAATTATTTTCTAGTATTTTTTTGTCAATTATTCCAATTGGTTCTACAAAAAAATCTAAAAGATTGACATGGCAGGACCTTCCACTCCTAATCCCATGTAGGCTGTTATCTAGTATATTATTTTCATTTCAGTAATTTTGAAATGTATTTCTTATTATGGTTTCCATAATTTTGCAAGGCACAGAAGTAAGTCTCACTGGTCTGCAATTAACAAGAATCCATTTTGTCCCCCTTCCTGAAGATTGGAGTCACATTTGCAAATTTCCAGTCCTCCGGTGTTTCTCCTACCTGAAGTGACTGCTCAGATCTGCCTAATAAGAGTTTAGAGACAACGTCTTTCATGTCTTTCAATACAATCAGTGAGATCCCATCAAGTTGAGGGGTTTTATTAGCCTTTAACATACTGAGGGCTTGAAAAACGATTAACTCTTCTTTTTTAAAATCTATGAACTCAGAGTTTGTTTTTACTTCTCCACGAGTCATTACACTTGTTTCTTTCTTTCTAAATGCTTGGGTGAAATATTTGTTCAGTTCATTTGCTGTTTCAATGTCATTATCAATGATTTCTCCATTCATGTCCTTAAGGTTTCTTAAATTCTCTTTAATTGTCTGTTTACTGGAGTTGAACTTAAAAAAGAGCTCGTTGTTTGTTTTGGCTTCTTTACTAATTTTTATTTCAGTTTCTCTTTTGATGTTTGAAATTTCTTTCTGTAGTGTCTGGTATTCCTCTATATCACAATCGCTCTGTCTATTCTTGGTTTGTTTGTTTGTTTGTTTTTTATTTTTGATTTTCTGGTACAATGATCAGTTATCAGTTTTAATCTTTTTGTCATTCTCCTATTTATTCATTTTGGCTCATTTGAAGTCCTTTTGTTTTATTGGTTTTAGAAACTAACACTTTTTGACTCTGGATCAGAAGATCTCTGAAGTGACACCAACTGTCATTTAGAGTTGCTGAGGTTTTGCTTTGCCATTTGATGTTTTGTAGATATGTCCTCATCTCAATAAAGTCAGCTTTCCTCAAGTTAGAGATTTCTGTTTTGGTGTACATTTGTGAGTTTTCAAAGATTATCTCACATTTGTCCATGTTGTGATCACTGCTGTTTAAAGTCTCACTATCTTCTGTTCTTGTTCCTCTGTCTTTATCGTTTGAGAAGATGAGATCTCGACAGACGTCACCACACATTAGGCTTGAGACAAACTGGTGAACAAACAGCCAATTGCCATCTGCACAAATTCAAATCAGTGCAGGAGTCCATCAAAAGATCTCAATCTGGACAATGAAAGCAGCCTTGGAGACTTTGGATTGAATCTTCACTCCTGAGCTTCACTGTCTTCATGTGGACTATTAAATTCCTACAGAAAGTGTTGAATGTAAGAAATAGTGAGGAGTATTTTATAAGAGTGCTGCAGAATTACAAATGAAGTGCAAATCAGAAAATGTGTTTGAGCTTTTGGTGCCTTTGTTTAAGGCCTGGTGACGAAGGTTAGGCTTCTGATGCTTTGGTCTGAGTGTTCACTTTTAGTGTGTCGACTAAAGCTGTGATAATCGTCTCTGTTGACTTCGATGGGTGAGTGTTAGGATGAATATAAACAACGGTGACAAATATTTGTGGAAATTCTCTGGATGAGTAGAGTGGGCTGAACACAAACTTTAGTTTGTAATTGATCAAGTTGATTATGTAAGAACTGCACAGTTTCCATTATTACAGTCGAAGTGGAGAGTGTTGGGTTACCTGATACCTCAAACAAGCCCCTCCACATCTGCCCCATTTCAGTGTCCTCCACTTGTCACCTTCATCAGACTCATCCTGTCTCTTCTAAGAGGAAAGTTCTGGAAGCAGCTCTGGTCTGGTAGACACAAAATAAAAGCACTAGACGCAAAAATATCAGAGACTCCATAGCACCTCAGTGACACATATATTCCTTTATTCCCATTTAGAAAATTAACCCATGATCAAAAAAGAATCACAACAAATAAAGAAACTTTAACAAAGAAAAACAGACCTGCTGCTGGTCACCACTAGAGCTTTCAGTCCTGACTGGTAAATGACAGACCTTCTGTCTGTCTGTCTCTCCTCATGTCCTCACTTCTCTCTGTTTACCTTCACAGCCTGTCTCTTTGTCGTCTCACCTCCTCATGTTGCTCAGCTCTCTCCTCAGCTCTTTCTTCTCCACACTCACGACTGACTGAACTGAACCTGAGCTGCAACATCACCATGGAGGATTCAGGAGTGGATCAGCTGTGTGAGGGGCTGAGGAGTGAAAACTGCAAATTAGAGAAACTGAAGTAAGTGAACAACAAGTGTGAGTGTGTGTGTGCGTGTGTGTGCGTATGTCTCATGAATTTTATTTCTTGTCACAAAAGCTCAAATAAAAGAGGAGGACAAGGCAGAGGATAAGGAGAAGGAGAGAAAGGAGGACAGAAAGAGGAACAGGAGGAAAGGTGGACAGCAGCAGTAGAAATGACCAGCCAGCCATACACAAAAAGAGAAGGTCACAGGGAGGAGAGGATTATGACTGAAGGATTAGTAGACATCAGAGACACTGAGAGGATTCTGGGAAGGTGACCTCAGTGGGCGTGTCAGTGAGATACTGCAGTGTGAGGAGTGGTGCCCTCTTGTGTTTGTAACTCACACTTGTGTCTCTTGTGGGACATTAAAACAAGAATCTCACCACATGATAAGTGTAGGCTGTCACATGACTTTCTCAATAATCCAGTATATAGCGCCTTTTTGATATTTTTATACACACACGGTCTTCTCTGATGTCATCACAGGTCCAAACCCTCTGCCTCACAAATCCTTCTTTATCATTTCAGTCAGTCAGGGTCTTCATCAATGCCAGCTGACAATCAAATGGCCGACTGGAGATGTGAATAATTTGATGTCACTAAGGACACCTGTCACATTAGTCCTGTGCCCCACTGGTCACTCTGGTCACTGCGTGATTCTCTTTACTACTAAATAC
>JANRMT010062791.1:186956847-186968152 GCA_026402145.1 Polypterus bichir lapradei | reverse complement strand
CTAGGAATGAAAGGTTTCAGTTTTTGATTTTGAATATTTTTTGCAAACCTTTTTTAAAATGAGGTCACTTTCTCGTTATGGGTTATTAAATGTGCAATGAAGGGCAGAAATGGCCAATTTCTCCATTTCAAATTAAATCTACAACACAGTAAAGTGTGCAGAAAGTAAAGTGGTCTGAATACGTCCTGAATCCACAGCATTTATAATATTATAGTAGTAGTGAGAAGTTAAGCAAAATGACCCCTTTTATTGGCTAACTAGAAAGATTACAAAATGCAAGCTTATGAGGCAACTTACGCCCCTTCTTCAGGTAAGATATTGATTACAAAGGCGTGGGAGTCACCATGTATATAAAATACAATTTAAATGTAAGGCGTCTTCAGTTAGACGGTGAGCCACAGCTTAGTGAGGATGTTTGGTACGATGAGACAGCATTAGGGGTCAAGGCCTCATATTTGCAGTGTGTTACAGACCACCTAATGACATCAATAGTTTCAATTTACATCCTTTCATAATATTAAAACACCAGTTTAAAGGGGGATTTACAGTACAGTCATGGAGGGCTTTAATTACCTGAACGTTAACTGGGCTAACCTTACAAATACAAAGGATAAGAACAGGAGTTTATAGACGTAACGAGTGACTGTTTATAACTCTGTGTCTTAAATCATTTGAGCTACATGCGGTTTCTTCCTTCACCACACGACAAGGTCCTCCACTAGTCTCCTGTACATCGACTTGTTTCTGTTAGTAATGCAGCCTATGATTGAGGAGTCATCTGATAATCTCTGTACGTGGTGAGCGCTGGTATTGTACTGAGAGTAAACAGGAAGAGAGACAGGACAGCTCCCTTAGTAATACACCCCACCATTTCTGACACACAGTCCCTTAGCCTCACAAACTGCTCTCTGTTGGTCAGGTAGTCTATGACACTGGAGATTGTGGTGGCATCAAGATGCAAAGCCCTGAGCTTTTTTTCCAGTCAATGAGGCAGAATGGTGTTAAAGGCAATGGAGAAACTCAAAGAACATTATGCTGACTGTGATGCCAGGTTTTTTTCAAGTGGGAGTAAACTCTGTGGAGCATGGAGATCAGAACATCCTCAACACCTACATGTGCCTGATAGGCAAACTGCAAAGGAACAAGATGTTCTGAAATCAGAGGTTAGAGCTGTTTGGGGACCAATGATGTATGTAGTAACAGCAACTGAAGTCCCCGGAATCACTGGATCACAACAGCACATGTGAGGAACAGGAGTGCCAGTGACCAGTCAGCGTGGGTTTGGATGAGGAGATTGTGTCTCACTAGTGAGGTGAAGTTGTATGAGGAAGGAACAAAAGCAGATGACTACAGAGGTGTAAAAGAAGTGACAATTAAGGGCACATTCTGTCAGTGAATTGACTCAAACACAAGAAGCAAAGAGATGTGGGGTGAGGAACCTTAGTATTACATGTAGGAAGGAAACATTTTAGATTAAAATACACAATCAGAGGTCTGCAACTTGAAAGAAGTAAGGCCTGGGAATTGTAGTGAAATGCTCATGACTTACATCAAGGCAGTGGACAGAGGCCATGAATAAGGCTACAGGATGCCAGGTCATATAGCGCCCCCATGTGGATTTCAAGTTACGTTAGGTTATACTAAAGCTTTATGACACACTGGTGAGGCCTCATCTGGAGTGTTGTGTGCAGTTTTGATCTTCGAGCACATAAAGTCTGTTTCAGTGCTAAAGAAAGTCCAGAAAAGATCAACAAGGCTGATTCAGGACTGAGAGGTCTGCACTATGATGACAGACTGAAGGAGTTGAACCTTTTCAGCTTAAACAGAGGCAGATGAAGATGTCATAAATTAAGTTTTTAACGTTATGAAAGTATTTTTTCATTTTTTATAATGTAATTTATTATAATAGATGGAAACTTGATAAGGGTAAATATCACACAGATGTTAACGTTTTTCTCCAGAAAGAGAACAACAGACACAAGGATAAAGTGTAGTGGAGAATAGGACTTTAGGACCCTCAAAATCTGAAAAAGTTATTTTGGAAAATATTAAGAGAATAAGATTAGTGAGCTTATTGAGATGAATGGCCTGATCTCATCACAACTGTTCTAAATTTCTAACTGAGGAGCAGAATCCTGGAGGAGCTGATGATAGGAGACACAAGACCAGTGGCTTACCTTTAATAGGAGCATCAATTGGAGTGGGCTGGAGACTGGCCTGAATGTCCTTCAGGAGGTCTGGTCCTGGTGAGATAACAAGAAGAGACAGTTATAACAGTAAAGAGGAAGATTAACAAAAGTATACAGAAATACACAGTGAGGTATACAACTAGAAAAATATCAAAAATGAAGGTGCACTTTTTTGGCCACAATGAAGACTTAACGTCTGAAATTAAAGAACAAACCATCAATGTGTGTCCATATTGGGAGTCTGAAATTAACTGTCCAGGAAAGAAAACCAAGAAAATGACACACCAGACAGTATTAGGAACAGCAGACATATTGTGTGTTTATCATGCTGAGGAGAGCAGGAGGCAAAGTGGAGAGCAGAGACTCTTTACTGAGGCCTCACGGATACAACAAGCTTCATGGGGATTTGAGGGGGAGACTTCTGAAAAAACAAACATGAGCATGAGTGTGGGCATCTAAAGCTCATGTTTACACACACAGACATCAATGGTGTCAGAAAACAACAGAATCTGTAACTTCCTGTTAAAGAAAGAAAAATAAAATATTATTACTGATCATCCTGCTGGGCTGTAGGTGTAGGTTTATAAAGTGTAGAAGGGGAGACATGCAAATCAAATGTGCTGTCATAATAGGTGGCACATAGGTGACAGTAGCACACCAGTTACTAAATGACCACTGACCCCTTTAAAGACTTTAATAAAAACCTAAAAGAGAAAATCAGAGGAACAGGAGAAGTGTTGGGATTGATTGTCATCAAGCAGACATCTCAGTGTAAGTGAAGGACCTGACAGTTCTGTGTCCACAACTGTGTGGCTGTCAGATAGTAATGTTGTGTTTTGTGTTCCTGTGTCTCTCACTTTGTTTCCTTTTGTGATTTCTACACATTCATTGTTTTGCTCTCTATCAAGATCCCATTGACTCACCGCCCTCTGTCACCTCCTTCAGTATTCTTGTCAGATTTGGTGACGGAAATCTCAGAAGTTCTTCGGCTAGTGCCTCCCACAGGCTCACCAGTAACACACTGTCCCTCTTCATTATGTCACTGATGAAGGACTCCACACCTGCTCGCCCCTCAGACTTTTCCTTGGCTTTGAATCTCTGAAAGACAAGCAAGTGACCAGAGGGCTAGTTTAAAAAAGACCACTGGGGGAGCAGAGCAATAACAGAAAGTCCTGCTATGGAGGGTCAGGCAGTCTGAGATGAGTCTCCTGAGCTCACCATCTCTGCTAGACTCTCTGTGCCTCGTACTGACAGGCAGACATGCCTACCTTGGCCTCATCATTGGTGAGGATGTTCTTGGTGGCCAGGTTCTGCAGGATACTCGTGATGTCATAGTCAATCACATAAGCCAGGTAGGGCTTGTAGTACTCAGTGATTTTGAGGAGATCCTCATGAGAGAAGGTTTGTATTACTTTAGGAAACTTATGTGCTAAACCTGAAATGGAAAGAAAAAAGAAGAAAATTCAGAAATGTGGGCATGTTGGAGGCTCAGAGATCAGAATTTAGTATGACATGACTACCTCTCTCAGTCCTAACTAGTGGCCTCATCTATTTACACAGCAAATATGACAGAATAACATTAATAACAGGATGGACTGGTCGCATAACACAGTGGAGCTGCTGTATATGCTTATATAGACAGTATAAGACCCCTTTGTACGGAGCAGACTGTGCTCCTTTAATATGAGATGTGACATCCCTAACATGTTCAACAACTTTGTGATGGCCAGTGTGGTGTGCTCGGTCAGTACTATCACTTCAAGTGAGGACTACCACATCAACAAGATGATTAAGAAGACACTCAATCACTGACCACAAAGCTTAGCTTTGGAGGAGTGGATGTTTGACACACTAAATGAGCTCTGATCGCCAAGGCTCAATGAGAACAGCTGTCTCGGTCACTGTAGTGTTTTCAGCTTCCTGCTCCAAAAGAAATGTCCATACCTGACTTTAAAGGAAACAGCAGCCTGCACTGTAAAAAAAATAATGCTTTAAAAGTAGTTAAAAAACATAAGGCAACAAATTGCAAGCAATATTTTTGAGTAGACGTAATATACTCCACTATTGAATAAACTTAATTTATTAATTAACTCAAATTTACCTAAAATAAATGAGTTTGATTAAATATAAGTAGTGGCAAAAATGGTTTTATTTTACTCTGATTTTCATTTGAATTACTCAAAAAAAAAGAGTAATCATGCAATGCTGGACAGTAATGACTGTATAACAAATACATGCTAAAAATCCATATATTTTTATTTATTTGAACATACACAGATAGTCACAACAATGTGTGACGCTATAGACTCACCATGATGCTGAAACATTGTGGTTTAGATGGATATGGGGCAGGACTATCAATAAGTTTTAAGTGTGAACCACGGTGAACAATATATCAGCAAGTTTACCACGGGGGGGAAAAAAGAGGATTTTTTTTTTCTTTTAAGCTTTTTGGTCTTACCCTCTGGTTGTTTGGTTTATTTTCTAGATATTTTGCAGTCACAGGTGCCTGGGAAGATCAAACGACAGCTATAGTGGGGGTCCAAGTTGCGTTAGTAGTGTACGTGTATCGTAATGTTTAAATTTGTTTATTATTAACCTCGAGGTTAGGTATAAATGTTTTGTTGTTTTGTTGTTTATTGTTTTATTATGTATATGTTGTTGTCAGCTATTTTGATTTGTGCTTGCAGTGTACAATTTCCCCGACAAGACTTAAATGGTTTCTCCCTATGATTAGGTAAGCTGATCCTGGCAATGGAAAAGGCTTTATAAGTACTGTTGTTGCTCCAAGAATGGAAAAAAAAAGAAATGGGAGAAAGAAAGGATCGCTTGGAGAGAATTAAGAGGGGTTAGGTAGTGCGAGGCACTCCAGCCTAAGAGGTGCCTAGTGGCTGAGCTGTTGGTTGCTGTAAAGGAGTGTGTTAGGCTCCTGAGGACCAAAAAAAAAATGACTCCTGAGATTTTTGTATTTTTGGAGGAGTTGTACTGGTAACCTGGACTGAAACAGAGTCCAGCTTTGTATCTTAAGGCTGTCCTGGACTTTTCATGGACTGGAATTGATTATATATATATATTAGGGTAAGAGCCTTGGTGTTTCCCAATTTCTATTTTTTGTCTTTTTTGTTTTTCCTTCATAATTTGATTTTGTCTTGTCACTGGATTATTTATACGTTTTTGTCCATCCTTTTTTTTTTTTTTTCATCAACAACTATAATTTTTTTTACTCTATCATGGAATAAATAAATTACCTTCTGTTTTGAACATCTGCCTCTCTCGTGCCTCTCTTGTTATTCCCTCAGTCCTGGTCGGTCCCAAGCTACTAGCAGGCCATCTGCTTTAGTAGACGGCTTGTGACATTTTGATGGCAGCGGTGGAATCGACTGGGGGACTTGGAAGATCTTAGAGATAGCAGAGATGGCACCCAAGAAGGTTTCTGTATTCATGCCAGCGGGTGAAGAACCACAGACACAGTCCCCAGAGTCATCAGAGGCAATGTCTAAAGAGATACAGACATTGGAAAGAATGTTCCAGCAGTTTCTACAAGCACAGGAGCACAAGGAGAAACAACAAGAGCTGAGATGGAAGTCGTTGCTGCATCAGTTTACATTACTGCATGTGGAGGTACAGCGAAGACGTGAGGGAAGTCCTTCAAAGAACCCTGGAGGGGTTCGTTCACCACTTATAAGTCCCAATCTAATATACATGGAGGGTGTGGAGGCTAACATCAGTAACTCTGCTGCAGGATCTACCAGGTGGGTGGAAGGTTTAAAGCTTCTCCCCTATAAGGAAGGTGAAGATATAGAGATGTTTCTTTCCACCTTTGAAAGAATGGCTGTTGTTTTCTCATGGCCTAAAACTGAATGGGCAATAAGATTAGTACCCCTATTAACTGGCAAGGCACGCGCAGCTTTTGTGGCCATGGACCTTTCTGGATCATAAGACTATGAGTCACTTAAACGGGCCATATTGAATAAATTTGAGATTAGTAGTGAAAGTTATCGTCTGTGGTTTAGAACTGCAGAATGGAAGGAGGGTGAAACCGCATTAGCGCTGCAGGATAAATTGAAAGATCTATGCACTCGTTGGCTTAAGCCCCAACAACATAATAAAGAGACAATAATTGACTCTATTATTTTGGAGCAGTTTTTACAGGTGGTGAAGCCTGAGCTGAAGACTTGGATTTTAGAACATTGGCCAAAGTCTTCACGCCAAGCCGCCGAACTGGCAGAGGTCTTTCAAACTGCTCGAGGCTATCCCAAGAATCTACAAAGAGTGACCAAAAATAGGGCTCCAATGACTTATCCAATCCTTCCTAGTGCATCCAAGGTCATGGTAGGTCATGGTTCTCTTACCTCTAAGAGCGGGAGGGATGGGGGGTGTAGTCAATGTAGTATGTTATCAGTGTGGACAGCGGGGCCATAAGAAAATACTGTGTCCTATGGCCAAGAGTAGAACAGGGTGTGAGGAAAATTTTGTTATGTACCGTGCCCAGTTCCTTGGAAATTAGTGCAGAAAAATCAAAAAGTGGTTAAAGTAAAAATAGCAGGTCGAACCAGAACAGCATTGCTTGATACAGGAAGTACCCAAACCCTAGTGAGACGAGATATTCTTGATGATAAATTGCTGTCGACATCTAGGAAGGTGGTTCTGAGATGCGTCCATGGAGATGAGGTTTCTTATCCTCTGGTGAAGATGCGCATTGAGATAGGAGGTCAGATGTATGCAATGTCAGTGGGAATAGTGGATGACATGCTATACCCAGCCTTGCTTGGACTGGATGTGCCAGATATTGATGGCTTACTGCAGCAGAGCCTGGTGCAGGAAGCCCGGGTCTTGACCAGAGCTCAAGCAGCTGCAGTCAAAGCAAGTGACCAGGTGGACTGGAGCACTTTACCTTTTACCCAAGGAAATGAGGTCTCAGTCCGTAAGACCTGCAGGCAGCGGAAACGGGCAAAAATTTTGGGCACACCTGCCCTAGAAACTGACATTACTCCTGCCTTAGGTGATCTTGATTGCTCACCTTTCATTACAGGGGAGATAGGGGCCTTGCAATGTGGCGATCCCAGTCTGCAATTCTGTTTTGTCAAAGCTGAAAAACAACATCAGTCAGTTACAGGAGAAACCTTTGTATTAGACCAGGATATTCTTTACCACCATGATGGGCATGGCAAACAATTGGTACTACCTAAAGAGTTTAGGGACAAGGTGTTAAAAATGGGGCATGATATCCCATGGGCTGGGCATTTAGGGCAAATTAAGACTAGTGATCGCATTGCTAAATATTTTTACTGGCCAGGTTGGTCCAAAGATGTAGCCAGTCATTGTAGGAGTTGTCCTGAATGTCAGCTTGTGGGACCTGTTAAGGAAGGAGACAGAGCTCCGTTAGTGCCATTACCTGTGAGAGGATCCTTTTAGTAAAATGGCAATGGATATTGTAGGTCCTCTACCACGTAGTAGTAATGGGCAGCGTTACATACTGGTCCTATGTGATTATGCAACGAGATATCCAGAGGCATTCCCATTGAAGAAGGTTAAGGCTACTCAGGTTGCTAATGCCCTAGTTCAGTTTTCCAGAGTTGGCATCCCTAGGGAGATGTTGACCGATCAGGGGGCTAATCTTACCGCTGGGCTAATTAAACAGGTATATGGTCTGTTAGGGATCGAGGGTTTGAGAACCACACCTTAACCTCCACAGACGCATGGCCTAGTAGAACGCTTCAATGCCACTTTGAAGCAAATGCTAAAAAAATTTGCCTGACACTGGGGCCGACTGGGATCAATGGCTGCCATACTTGCTTTTGCTTACAGAGAAGTCCCTCAGGCTTCCACTGGCTTTTCACCATTTGAACTGGTCTATGGGCGAAATGTTTGAGGCCCTTTAGCTGTGCTGCAAGAAGCATTAGAAAATGGCAGTGGTCAAGAACACCTGAATATTCTAAGTTATGTTATTATAATGAGAGATCAATTGTCCGCAATGTCCGAGTTGGTTAAAAAGAACATGTTGCAGTCACAAAAGAAGCAGAAAGCCTGGTACGATCAAGCCTCACATACTCGTAGTTTTCAACCCGGGCAGAAAGTCTTATTGCTGTTGTCCCTATCGACTAATAGTTTGCTGGCAAAATGGCAAAGTCCATATGAGATTGTTTCACAAAAAAGCCCAGTAAATTATGTAATTTATATGCCAGACCGGTCTAGAAATAAATATCAAGTCTTCCATATTAACCTGTTGAAAGAGTGGAGGGAAAAAGCTAATTTTGAGGTACAGCCTTTGATTCGTAGAATTCAAGACAAAGAGGAATTACCAGAGCAGTTCCTGCCTGCAACATCTTCTGCCGATCTACCTGCGTTGGACCATCTTTCAGAGAAGCAACAGGAACATCCGGAGCATCTGTTCAGCGAAATACCTGGTAGGACTAATTTAATAGAGCATACTATTTGCCTCACCTCTCCAGGTCCCGTAAGACAGACATGCAGCAGAGTTCCAGCTCGTCTGCAGGAGACGCTAAGGAAGGAGGTACAGTCTATGCTCCAATTAGGTATAGTAGAACCATCTACCAGTGAATGGTGTAGTCCAGTAGTACTGGTCCCAAAGAAGAATGGACAAATTTGCTTTTGTGTGGATTTTTCTAAACTAAATTCAATTTCTGCATTTGATCCTTACCCTATGCCAAGGGTGGATGAACTAATAGAACTGGGTCCAGCTATGTTTTTGTCAACTTATGCTAGGGATACTGGCAGGTGCCATTAGCAGACACAGCTAAACCCCTCATAACATTTAAAGTGCCTAGTGGATTGTATCAGTTCACCGTCATGCCTTTTGGATTACACGGAGCAGCAGCGAATTTCCAAAGGTTTATGGATATTGTTTTGAGAGGAGCAGAATCTTATGCTCGAGCTTATATTGATGACATTGTAATATACAGTGAGTCTTGGCATGAACATTTATCACATCTTGCTGATGTTTTTCACAGGTTAAAGCAAGCCGGCTTGGTGGTAAATCCGGCTAAATGTGTATTAGCTAGATCTGAGGTACAATTTCTGGGATATACCATCGGAGGAGGATTTGTATAACCTCAGATGGACAAGGTGAAAGCTGTTCAGGATCGTCCACGTCCTAACACCAAAAGACAAGTTCGGTCATTTCTGGGACTGGTTGGATGGTATAGGAGATTCATTCCACGCTTTTCGGAGATTGCCATCCCACTTACTAATCTCTTACAGAAGAAAGAGCCCAACCATGTGAAATGGACTGAAGAATGTGAAAAATCTTTTGCTAAATTGAAAAATGCAATATGTTGTAACCCTATTTAGAAATGTCCTGATTATATAACCTTTTTGTTTACAGACAGACGCTTCGGGAGGGGGTCTGGGTGCTGTATTGCTGCAGGGTGAGGGAGAAGATAGATACCCTGTTGTCTATATAAGTCGCAAGTTGTTCCCTAGGGAAATGAGAGCTTAAATGGTTGAGAAGGAGGCACTGGCAGTTAAGTGAGCCGTGGACTCTTTGAAGTATTACCTGCTAGGTCATCCTTTTGTTGTGGAGTCTGACCATCGTGCGTTGCAATGGTTAGCACGGATGCGTGACTCCAATGCGCGAATTTCACAGTGGTATTTGTCCTTGCAACCATAAGTTTACAGTGAAGTATATTCAAGGGAAACAAAATAAATGTGCCGACTTTCTCTTTCTCTCAAATGCAAGATATCGAGGATCTGAGTGAGGGGGTGTGTGACGCTATAGACTCACCGTGATGCTGATACATTGTGGTTTAGATGGATATGGGGCAGGACTATCAATAAGTTTTAAGTGTGAACCACGGTGAACAATATATCAGCAAGTTTACCACGGGGGGGAAAAAAGAGGATTTTTTTTTTCTTTGAAGATTTTTGGTCTTACCCTCTGGTTGTTTAGTTTATTTTCTAGATGTTTTATGCGTAACATACTATTTTTACTGACCGGGTTTTTTTTTCATTTAACAAGGGCACAGACGCTAAATGCAGTCACAGGTGCCTGGAAAGATCAAACGACAGCTATAGGGGGAGTCCAAGTTGTGTTAATAGTGTACGTGTATCGTAATGTTTATGTTTGTTTATTAGTAACCTTGAGGTTAGGTATAAATGTTTTGTTTTTTTGTTGTTTTATTATGTATATGTTGTTGTCGGCTATTTTGATTTGTACTTGCAGTGTACGATTTCCCCAACAGGACTTAAATGGTTTCTCCCTATGATTAGGTAAGCTGATCCTGGCAATGGAAAAGGCTTATAAGTACTGTTGTGGCCGCAAGAAAGGAAAAAAAGAAATGGGAGAAAGAAAGGATCGATTGGAGAGAATTAAGAGGTCTAGGCAGTGCGAGGCACTCCAGCCTAAGAGGTGCCTAGTGGCTGAGCTGTTGATTGCTGTAAAGGAGTGTGTTATGCTCCTGAGGACAAAAAAAAAACACGACTCCTGAGATTTTTTATTTTTGGAGGAGTTGTACTGGTGACCTGGACTGAAACAGAGTCCAGTTTTGTATTATTTTAAGGCTGCCCTGGACTTTTATTGGACTGGAATTGATTATATATATATAGATATATATTAGGGTAAGAGCCTTGGTGTTTCCCAATTTCTATTTTTTGTCCTTTTTTTTTTTTTTCCTTCATAATTTTGATTTTGTCTTGTCATTGGATTATTTATACGTTTTTTGTCCATCCTTTTTTTTGTTTTTTTCCATCAACAACTATAATTTTTTTTTTACTCTATCGTGGAATAAATAAATTACCTTCTGTTTTGAACATCTGCCTCTCTTGTTACTCCCTCAGTCCTGGTCGGTCCCAAACTACTAGCAGGCCATCTGCTTTAGTAGACGACTTGTGACACAACGGAGTTATGTTTTCAAAGGAAAATTAAATCAAATGTCCAAGGGTAATTTTTACTGAATTACAGACATTCAAATGTCAATGCAAATGTTCTTTTTTTTTTTTACACTTACACAAAGTATATCTCAATCAAATAATGTCCCGGGAATGAGAGGTAAATGGGAAGAAAATGTAGAGAGTGAAAGAGTGAAATCCTTCGGCAGGTGCCGCTCTTCAAACACTTCCTGCATTTATGCCAACATATCCTCTTAAATGAATGGCCG
>JANRMT010062791.1:186888807-186919244 GCA_026402145.1 Polypterus bichir lapradei | reverse complement strand
CAAAATACCCGCGTTTGGCAGCAGAGAAGTAAAAAGAAAAGGAAACATTTTAATAATAACGTAACATGATTGACAATGTAATTGTTTTGTCATTGTCATGAGTGTTGCTGGCATATATATATACAAATTACAAGTCACCTCTGCGCCAATCCATAGAAGGCCAATGATCTGCTTTCAGAGATCAAAACGAAATCAAAGATTCTTAGTCAAAAATCTGAAATAAGTGTCAATTACAAAATCTTTGCCAAATCAAACAGGAAGCAATTTATACCTAAGCTAGAGCAGAGGACACACTGGGCCACCATCTTATAGAAGTCCATTAAATTATGTCACATGGTAGCAATAACATCATAACCGTAACCAATATGGCTGTCACAATTACAAGAATCACACACAATGGCAGTGTTTGTGACATAAACACTGACTCAAAATGACATCAGGTGATATCAGCAACATAATACCACAAATTAACAACAATTGCTGCAATTTCATTTGGTAAAATGCTTAAGTTATTTTTAATTCAATGACCAATAATCTTCTTTGTGTGCCATTTGGCTGTTCATGGGGGTTGCCCGATTGTTTTGAATACTGAGACTCCCTTCCACCACATAAACAGTTGGGACGCAGCACAGGACGTAAATGTGTCTTCAGGTATAAAGTGGCAGCACCCTGCATACTCAGCTATCGTCAGTGGATTGAAGACATATTGAAGAAATAGATATACAGTAGTTATTGTCATGTTCAGTCCATTTGACTTCTCAGCAGAAGGGATTTTTCTTTGCCCCTAAACTGCTAACATTTTGGTTTTGCTTGCTTCCTGCTGCTGACCCCCTGCTTGCCAACTTCTCTGGTAGGACTTTTAAAAATGGCCTGCCACAAGGGCAGCAAATGCAAGAGCTGGGAGATGAAACATCAGTCAAAAGGCAGGCCAAAAATTCAATAAACTAAAGAGATCAAAGATGTCAAGCAGCAGAAGTTAAACAGTAAATACAGTAGCTCTTAAACACTGAATAGCTGTTGTGTTTATAAAGAAATAGCCAGAAATGTAATAACTAGAGAACCAGACACAAAAGCAAACATTGGTTTGTAAGTTTATCTACAATTGTGAGCAACCTGGAAGTGTACAACATCAGTCTTTAAAAAGTCCCAATAGTGACATCTGGACAGGTATAACTGCACATATATGACGATGTGAAATTACATCAACCCTGCTGAGCCAAATAGTGAAAGTGACAGTTTAAGGTTATAATGGACCGTGAGAACAGACACAGATAACATGACAGGCCAAATGATTGTTACAAGAAGGCCAAAATAAATCACTAAATGACAACACTAAACTGAATCGTCAAAAACTTGAAAGTAATAAAGCAAAATGCCAGGTGTACTAAACCACAAAGAAGAACATTAAGTTCTTAGGAGTCATTACCAATAAACAACAAGGAGGCATCTGTAATTCTTAACACAAAATGGCAGCACCCATAGACAAAACAAGTGCTCAAAAATGGAGACATGATGAGAACTGTTTATTGTGATAGCACGTTGTCACTAACCACAGTGAAAGACATTATACAGACTATAGAGACCACTACTTGAGCCATTTGTTCATCAAACTAAGCTCCATGTCCAAACAGCGCACATTACTGAAAACACAACATCTGCACCTTGAAGCCTGAAAGTGGCAACATCAAGTTATGAGGCTGCTTCTCTGCAGCAGGATGTAGAATGTCTGTAAGGGGAAAATGAATACAGCAAAATATGAAAACTTTCTGGAGGAAAACCTGATGGAGTCTGCAAGAATCTTGTGCCTTGGGAGAAGACAATGAGGGCAAGCATAAAACCAAAGCTCTAGGAGAAAACAACAATGTGAATGTTCTGGAGGGACCGAGTTCATATCTCAGTCCAATGGAGAAGTTGTAGATGGACTTGTAAATGGCTGATCAATCACATTCAACATGACACCTGTCTGAGCTTAAACAGTTTGACAAGAAAGAATTAATGGGGACAAACGGCAGAGCTGAGAGAGAGGAAGAGAGACCTGAGCTCAGACTCCAGGCTGTCATGGCTGCCATCTACTAAACACTGACTTGAAGGGGTGAATACTCCTCTGTTACTTGGTGTTTTATATTTGTAGTTAATTTAGACCACTTTATAGAGAACCATTTTCACTTTGATATTTGACTGTTGCCAAAAAAGACAAATTCAATCCTTTGAGATCCAGTATTGTCCATCCATCCATCTATTTTCCAACCCGCTACCTCCTAACTACAGGGTCGTGGCAGTCTACTGGAACCAATCCCAGCCAACACAGGGCGCAAGGCAGGAAACAAACCCTGGGCACGGCACCAGCCCATCGCAGGGCACACACAAACACCAAGCACAATTTAGGATCGCCAATGCACCTAACCTGCATGTCTTTGGACTGTGGGAGGAAACCCACGCAGACACAGGGAGAACATGCAAACTCCACACAGGGAGAACCAGGGAAAAAAAACGCAGGTATCCTTACTGCAAGGCAGCAGCGCTACCACTGCGTCACTGTGCTGCCCTATCCAGTATTGTATCACAAGAAAATGTGAAAACTGCCAAGAGGTGAATATTTTAAAGGTGAATCTTTAAGTATCTTTAAAATAAATAGTTGAAAGGGCAGTGTATTCAGAAGTACACATGCCAAAACCCCAATAACCAAGAAAATGGCCTGAAAAAGACACATAAACAATAATAAAATCTAATCTTAAAATCTAGCAGTACATAATACATGAGCAGAAATAGCCTTTAATGAAACAAGAAAAAACAAAAGTCAATTTATTGGCAGAAGTAAAAATGTGAAAATCGTGAGATAAAACTTAATCTGACTTGATGGAGATGTCAATAGCACGTTGGAGTCATTAGAGATTTAGAATTTAATTTTCTATCACAGATTGGCCTTCAGACTTAATGCACTGCTATCAGGACAGATCCAGCCATCCATCCATTATCCAACCAACTACATCCTAACTACAGGGTCACGGGGGTCTGCTGGAGCCAATCCCAGCCAACACGGGGCACAAGGCAGGGAACAAACCCTCTGGCAGGGTGCCAGCCCACCGCAGAGCACACACACACGCACACCCACATACCAAGCACACACTAGGGACAAGTTAGAATCGACAATGCACCTAACCTGCATATCTTTGAACTGTGGGAGGAAACCCACACAGACACGGGGAGAACATGCAAACTCCACACAGGGAGGACCCGAGAAGTGAACCCCAGTCTCCTAACTGCGAGGCAGCAGCACTACCACTGCGTCACTGTGCTGCCCCAGGACTGACAAGAAACAGTAAAATAAAGAAACAGCAAGCATGGCAGCCGAGAGCAGCGACGAAACAAGAAAATGAGAATTTCACTCTGCTGTGTATATGTGATAATACACTTACACTAAACAAAATGAAACAAACAGAGCAAGGATTTTTACATTTTACATCTATAATAACTTTCATTTTTCTTTTTCTATTTGTAAAGCACACCCATATGTGTGAAACTACACTACAGAAAGAAATGAATGTCGATGTTGTTTAAGATCTACAGGCCAGACAACTCCATCCTGCTCCACCCTCTCAATATAATTTAACGTCTTTGTTACCAACAGTCAAGTAGGAAATTCTGAAAGTCACCTGCAGCCCCTCCAGTGTCCTGCTTGACCAGAATATCACAAGTTACTCTGAGCAGTTTATTAGTTTTATTCTCCTTACCTGTTTATGTTCCTGGTGTCCCGTGAACTGAAAATGTAACTTTATTCAATATGCCGCTGCAGGCTCCTCTACTTTAACAGGCGTTGTCAGTTCTGAGGCCACACCTGAGACTGCAGCAGGACTCGGCTTGCCTCTCAGCTCTCTGGCTGCTCTTTTTGTATTCCAACAAAGTCTGAAAGCAGCAAGTGCGGTCTTGTGATTAAAGCAATAAAAATAAACAGGAATGCTGTCTGCTGAGTCTTCATCAGTCAAAAGTGCCAGTTTTACCATCTAGTGCTCCTTATTAACAGATATTAACAAATACAATTACATACAGACATGTGTGCCTTTCTTCAGATTAGGGATGTGCGCAGAGTGGTGGCAACAGTGGCTCTCAAGCGCCTGCTTCTTTACCCTCACTGGTCCATTTTCTCCTTAATCCATTGTTTCTGAGAAAACAAGTGTGCGCTTCCTTCTCATTAAAAAAACAGCAATGAGCACCATGCTTTGTTCAAACTACAGTAAGTAGAAATTCTGTAACTCAGAACTCAGTAATCTGCTTTTGTTGTGTTTTCATGCTGTTGCAGTTGCACCACACCTTTCCCCGCTAATAGAGGTTTTATTGGTAAGGTGTCGGCCTTTCTACCTGCCGAGGGAGTATAGCTGTGTACTGGTAGTTGCCGTCTACCTCCCACCTAGCGCAAATGCTAACCAGAACTCTACGAGATCATCAGCAAACTGCAAATGATGCACCCCGAGGCATTTTTTTATTATTGCTGGAGACTTCAATCATGCCAACTTGAAGTCAGTTCTCCCAAAATTCTTCCAGAATATGAACTTTGCTACTACAGGGGAATACTGTCTTGACAATGTTTACACGAGCGCTCCTGACTTCTAAAAGGCCCTACCCCACCCTCACCTGGGCTGTTCAGACCATATCAGTGTGTTTATGGTTCCTGCATACAAGTCCCTGCTGAAGCACACTAAACCGGCCCGCAAGAACATAAGAGTGTGGCAGATTGGTACTGTTTCAGCTCTCCAATACTGCTTCGAATTGACAGACTGGGAAATTTTCAGAGAGGCTGCTATGGATGGTGACTCCATCAATCTGGAGGAGTACAAGACTCTGTTACTGGCTACATCTCCAAATGCATAGAGGATGTTACTGTTACCAAGGATGTTATCACAAGAGCCAACCAAAAGCCCTGGATGACGAGAGAAGTGCGCACGCTGCTCAAAATCAGAAATGCAGCCTTCAGATCTGGAGACAAGGCCACCCTCATATCTCGTGCTATGAGGAGAGCTAAGTTGGCCTACATGCAGAGGATTAACAAAAAATTCAGCAGCACCAGAGACACACGTCGTATGTGGCAGGGCGTTTAGACAATTACAAACTACAAGCCCAACCCACACAGCAGCGATGGTGATGCCTCCCTACCGGATGAGCTAAATAAATTCTTTGCACGGTTTGCGGTACGGAACAAAGAGCCTGAGAGAAAAGCAACACCTCCCTCCACTGAGCTAAAAAAGCATCCATCCATTTTACAACCCACTGAATCCAAACACAGGGGTCTGCTGGAGCCAATCCCAGCCAGGGTGCCAACCCACTGCAGGACACACACAAAGGCCAATTTAGAATCACCAATCCACCTAACCTGCATGTCTTTGGACTGTGGGAGGAAACCCATGCAGACACGGGAAGAACATGCAAACTCCACACAGGGAGGACCCAGGGTCTCCTAACTGCGAGGCAGAAGCGCTACCACTGCACCACCGTGCCACCGTGTGAAAACTCCATCAATTGATTGTCCATCAGTTTAACAGAATATTGCAAGAAGCCCTTCAAAACACAGACACTTTTATCTGTTGCTTCCCTAAATGATAATCACCTTTATCTACCCTTTTAAGCCTACACAGTATTTAATTTTGGAAAACTTCTGGGATTAAACCACTTAAAGAATTGTATATAGATAATGTCTTTGCATCTTATGAACAATTACGCTTCAAATTTAACTTCCCATCAACATGATTTTTCCTCTGATTGGTTACCAGTCAGCCTTCATGTCACAATCACTCCTAACTCATTAACAGCAGTGTGTGGTGGGCTAACAGAGGGGCTTAATGTGAAAAAGAACAAACTGATTGTAATGGCCGATGCCACACTATTGACACATACAGTAGACTTATCCTGCTTAACTGGAAGAATCCCAGCCCATCTTCTGTAATAAGGCAGTGGCTAGCTCAAGGTTCAAGGTTCTTTTTATTTGCCATTTGTGCATAAAACCAACAGTCAAAGCACATTGAAATTCTTGTGCAGAGCTCTGTCCGAGTCATAGTAAAACATTTAAAAAAATTTGAAAACAGTAAAACAATATAATAAATAATATAGATTATACCAGCACTATACAGAAAGGTGGTAATATCTACACAAAAAAATACAATATATTGTAGGTATTGCACAGTTAAAATATTGCACATTTTTCACTCATCATTTACATGACAAGTGAAGTGAGGTAGTGTGAGGTTATTACACATATTCAATTATTTTGTTTTGCCATCACTCTGACTGTGGTGGGGAAGAAGCTATTGAAAAACCTTGTTCTGTGTGTGATGATGCTGTCCACTCTGCTGTGTCTCAGGTTGTACATACAGTTTTTGTGTCTGAGCAGAGAGTGAGCTGGATGGAGTGAGTCCCTGATAATTCCCTCTGCTCTTTTTCGACAACGATGTGCATACATAAAGTCCATGGAAGGAAGTTTTGTCCCTACGATCCTCTCCACAATTTTTATGACTCTTTGTAAAGCCTTCCTCTCTGCCTGTGTGGTGTTCCCATACCAGTTAGTGATACCTGCAGTGAGAATACTCTCTATCAGTCCTCTGTAGGCCTGGGTGAGAGGACAATGGTTCAGGCAGGCTTTCCTGAGCAGCCTAATGAAATAGAGCCTTTTCTGGGCTTTTTTCACTGTGACTGTGGCGTTAAGAGTCCAGCTCAGGTCTGATGTAACCTGTAGTCCCAGGAATCTGTGGTCTCTTTGATGATAAGAGGCTGTAGTGGGGGAGGATTCTTCCTGAAGTCCAGTATTATTTCTTTGGTCTTGTCTATGTTGAGGAAGAGGTCATTCTCCTCTCCATAGACAAAAATGTTGTTTACCAGGGTCCTGTACCCTGACTCGTCCTCCTCCCTTGATGAGCCCCAAGATGGTGGTATTATCAGTGTATTTAATGACAATGGTGTTGTCCTGGGTGGAGACACAGTCATAACTGTACAGAGTGAAAATTTTGGGGCTGAGGCAACAGCACGGTGGGGATCCTGTGCTGACTGTGAGCTCAGCAGACGCCCGTCCTCCCATTCTCACCACCTGTGGTCTATCTGTCAAGATGTCCAGGATCCAGTTGCAGGTGGGAGTTGGGACGTTGAGGTCTGTCAGACGCAATGCAAACAGTATGACCAGGATGGTTAGCTTTCCATTCCTAACCAAGCGCTGGAACCTTCGGTCAGCTCCTCCCCGTCTGCCGCCCCAAAATCGAGTCAGCATAGCATGCTAGCTCATGGTGGGATTCCAGCAAGATCAGGTCGAAAAGTCCGATATGGCAGCACTCTCTCAGCTGTAATAAGGTCGCCCCATCATAGAAAACGTTTGCAGAGTGTGCCTTAACTCAGCACAAAAAAGTAAGAAGAAGAAGAAAAAAAAGAAAAAACTTTGACTCAGAGAGCTCCGCAACATCGCCCTCTGAGGAACGCCATCTAACTGATGTTGAAATTGAAAACTATCAAATTGTCGCTTTGAGGATCTGTTCAAAACTTTTTAAAACATAGGCAAGATCTAATTGATAGCATTTTATAATAAGCATTTATATCAGGGAAAAGGACATTTTCCCTTCTTTGTGATATTTCCTGGGGTTACAGATCTACAAGATCAGCTTCAACAGAACACAGGAACAAAGGCGGAAGTAGAAAGATTATATTTGCAAAATAAAAGGTGAAAATGTAAAGATGAAATAAGTGATTTGGATGCAAAAAGCAACATTGTATGAGAAAATGGAGAGTGTTGCTCAGTGTACACAGTTTGAGAAGCCTCCCCTTTCTACAACAACTTTACTTACAGGAGTAAAGCTCACAGATGCAGTGGTCAGCTGAGGATGTGACAACAGAAATCACTAACTGCCCCTTCTCCTCAGCTACATCGTACACATTATATTCTGATAGGACACCGTGATGATGTTGTGGTCCAGCCACATTTAGGGCTGTGAATGATTTAGGGCCGATTCATGGAGCCCTTGGAAGACCCCTGCTGCCTCTTTCTCATCCTCAGTGTCACCAGCTGAATGGTAAGCAGCCGCTAAGAATTGACTGCTCAGCCTAGAAAATCAAGAAAACAAATCCAGAAATAGCGCTTTTGTTACACATCTAACAGCATAAGATATTTATAATTTCTGTTCTTTCCAGGATATTCATTGTACTGAATGAACGTTATGCTTATGGCAATGGGGCCAGTGTGAAAGGTCAATTATGACATGATTTCCTGAAAATTTAACCCAGGAATATTCTGGTATTTATATGTGAAAGGGCCTACAATGTAAGTGAAGGTGAGTCTCACAAGGATTGGTTTTGCTTCAAAAGCCGATACATACATTGTACAGCACACACCATTTTTCACTTACACACCAGGCATTAACTTCACCTCATTTGTGTCCTCAAATTCCACTACTCTAAATAAACTGATCTAAAAAAGCAGAAGAAAAATTATCATAATGTTCATATCCTGGTATCAGTCAAAAAAGTGTAGCTATGTTTACCCAAAATTACCAAAAATTCTGCAGTTTTAGTATGCTTCATGGGATTCTGGCAATAGTGTGACACGTTAAAATGGTTTGACAGACAAAATATCATCGCTTTTAAAAGCTTTAGTGAAACTTCAAAGTAAAACAGTTCACACAGAAATAGAGAAAAATAATTGGTATTGCAAAGTAAAGAAACATTCTTGTTTAAAGAAAATTCAGTTTATGACTTTTATCTTATTTAATTTCTTTAAGTTTTCTAATACAGTTGAGCAATTTTAAATTGTGAGAAAAAAGTATTCCTATCCCATTTACATACTGAAATGCTAGCAATTCACCTATTCCAAACTGACTTAATTAACACACTGTAATACGTATATAGCCAAGAAGTCAAAGTCAAAGTGAACTTTACTGTCATCTCATCCATATACAAGTATACAGATAGACGAAATTGTGAAACTCAGGGTCCACAGTGTAACAACATGAAGTGCAAATAAAAAAAATAAAATTAGAATTACAAGACAAGACAAGACATTGTGCAAAGACAAGAATAAGAAGTAGCAGCAATATTGACGTGTAGTAAGCAATATGAACATTGATGCAATGTATGGTATTATGCAATCTAGATACATAAATATAGTCAATAAATATGTAATATAATAAATAAATAATAGATATATATAATACAGAAATGATCAGTGTATGAGAATAGTTGTTTAAGACGTGTAAGCAATGACAGGTCAAAATGTTTCACAGCAGAAGGATATCAAAGAATGTCAAAGTGCAGTGTGCAAAATCCTTTAAAGGTCAATATGAGATTTTCAGTTCTTCTCTACCTGCACAATCGTCTTTGCAGGAAAGTGGCCTGCATGTATAAAAGTTCTGTTTTTAGAGGTGGTTGAGGCCGTGTGGAAGATCCCTGGGGGCAGCATAATGTTAAGGAGTCTAACAACTTGGGGGTATAAACCCTCCTGAAGCCTGGCAGATCTGGCTCTGATGATGCATTATCTTGTCTTGGAGAAGTGTGAAAAGTCCATGTGAGGGCTGTAAGGAGTCCTGCTCAATGCTGCAGGCCTTGCGGACACTGCGTTTGTAAAATATGTCCTCTAGTGAAGGGAGAGACACCCCAATAATGTTCTCTGCTGTCTTCACTATCCTTTGCAGGCACTTGCGGTCGGATATGTTGCAGTTGCCATACCAGACAGTGATGCAACTGGTCAGAACACTCTCAATGGTGCCTCTGTAAAACATGGTCAGGATGGTAGGGGGAAGACTTGCTCGCTTCAGCCGCCTCAGGAAGTGTAGTCTCTGCTGGGCTTTCTTGATTAGTGATGAGGTGTTATGTGTCCACTTAAGTTCCTCAGCTATGTGCACACCGAGGAACTTGGTACTCCTAACAGTCTCCACATCTAAACCATTGATGCTGAGTGGGATGTGGGCAGGATGTAATTTTCTGAAGTCTACAATTATCTGTTTTGTCTTGTCGACACTAAGAGATAGATTGTTGTCTTCACACCATGCGGACAGCCGTTCCACCTCATCTCTGTATGCTGTTTCATCACCCCTGCTTATCAGTCCCAGCACAGTCATATCATCCGCAAACTTGATGATGTGGTTGGTGTTGTGCGTGGCTGTGCAGTCGTGAGTCATCAGGGTGAAGAGCAGTGGACTAACCACACAGCCCTGTGGCACTCCAGTGCTCAGTGTGTTGATGCTGACTGACTTGGCATCTCTGTCAAGAAGTCCAGGATCCAATTGCAGAGGGTGGTGTTCAGGCCCAACCTGCTCAGTTTTACAACCAGCTTTGGAGGGATGATTGTGTTGAAGGCGGAGCTAAAGTTTATGAATAGCATCGTGACATATGTGTCTTTTTTATCCAGATGTGTCAGGGACAGGTGAAGGGCAGAGCATATGGCATCCTCAGTTGACCTGTTTGAGCGGTATGCAAACTGAAGAGGGTCAAGGGAGGCAGGGAGATTAGTCTTTATGTGTGACATGACTAACATTTCGAAGCACTTATCTCATATTAACTTACAGGGAATAAAAGGCTACACCATATTCTGAGTAGCTATTAGAAAGTAATGTGAGTTTAACTTAAAGTATTAACTTTGTTCTGGCCTCTAATTGTTTATACAGGAGCAGAGACAATTACTATGTTTTACATATAAGAGCCATAAATTATTCTTATTCTCTAAATAACTAGTTATTTAACTGCAAACAAACATTTAAAAAATTCTCATTTGAAATTTTACTTGTTTCTTGCAGGACAGTTTGTTCGCGGGTCTGTCCAGAGTGCTGGTTTTGGTCTGTACACAAATTCTTCTGTCTGAACCTTTGGCATCTGGCATTGTCTTGATGTCTCAACCCAAGAATTGCCAGGTGCAGCATCATCTACATTTTAAACAATGTCCCCTGGTTCAAAATTTCTTCTGGGTACTAACAATTTTTGATGCTCTTGAATTATTGGCAAATGCTCTTTTCCAAACAAATCAGCCATGTACTGAATTTGCTTCCCATGTCTTTGAGTGTACTGGTCATCTATAGAAAGGAGTCCGGGGGCATGTTAGGTTGGGTCTTCATTAACAGCAAGTGATCCATTTGATTTCTTTATTCATCATAGTGCTGCTAATTTTTTCTTGGTCAAGATTTTTAATTGCTTCTCACAGCTCTCTTTTTGCTCCAGCAAACTTTGATCCATTATCTGAGCACATGATTGTAACTTTTCCTCTTCTGCAAATGAATCGGCGTATGGCATGGATACAAGATTCAGTGTCTAAGCTATGTTCAATCTCTATGTGCGCAGCTCGGATTGTTAGAAAAGTGAAGATTACTCCGTACCTCTTGACCAGACTTCATCCTCTTTTGACTTGAAAGGGACCAAAATAATCAACTCCAACATTGGAGAAAGGTGGTTGGTCAGGTAAGAAATGATCTTCCAGTAATTCTGCCATTTTTTGCTTTCCTGCTTTCACATTGCATCTTCTGCATGTTGTACACTTTGAAATGATTTTCTTAATAGTTGAGTTTGCTTGAGGTATTCAGTATTTCTGGCTTAACTGTGCAAGTATATAGTTGTGCCCACAATGTCTGATTTCTATTTGAATGTGCTGTAATATGATAATACAATACAATACAATACAATATAATAATATAAGCAATATGTGAATGCTTGTGAAGAATTGCAGGATGTTTAGCTTCTTCTCACACTGCAGCTTTGCAGAGTCTTCCTCCAACTCTCAGTACTCCATCTTGTATGATCGGGTCAAGTTTATAGACTTGACTGTTCTTTTTTACGCAAGCCTTTTTCTTTAAAGCCTTTAATTCTTCAGGAAAGTCTTGCAGTTGACTGAGTTGGATAAGCTCTGTTTCAGCTTTAGCCAAGTCTTATGAAGAAATCAGGTTTGATTTTAACGTTAGTTTGTACCTTTCCATGTGATCTGTGATGAGTGTTTTTTGTTCTTCTGGATTATTACCAGATTAACTGAGTTCAAGCTGAAATGTTTTTCTTACATTGTTTAAGTGCAGCAGTATGTCTTTAAACTTGAGGAGCCAAACCAATGCTTTCTTCAAGAGTAGCCATTCTGAAAAGTGAGTGATTAGTTTATTGATGGGCTCAGTAACCTCCTCTACTCTTGTCATGTCAACTGCACAGATTTTAATTTCTGGATTATCTCCAGAAAGTGAGTCTTTTAGTTGATCTGATTTTTTTGCCACTCATGTTCTGACTCCAATATTAAACTTGGACCTTGAGACAATGTGGTGCTATTGAGAAAGCTTTCTATGCTTAGTTATCTGGATGCTTGATCTGCTGGATTTTGGGCAGATGTGACATACTTCAACTGTGAATGGAAGCCTTTCTAACAAGCACTTTCAGATGTCAGATTTTCATGTGCTAAAATGCAGGAGGGGCACATCATCATTGCCTTGAATGGCAAGCTGGCACACTTTTGTATATTTTCATCCAAGTCAACAGTTTTTAAAGTTGATGGATTCCAAATTTACATGAATTTATGGGGTATTCAAAAATGTATCTTTTCTCTTATATTCTCTACACCAAAATGAGCATTTTGCCTTCTGAGTCCTGGATGTTTACTATTAATGCGTTGCATCCGCCAGTCTTGACATGGTTATCTACCTCATTCCATGTTTTAAATACTATCAATTTACTATCCAAGTCCACTTCATGAAACTGACAAACTATGTGGTGATAAAAAAGGAGAAGGTAGGGGTCCATCATAATGTTATTTTTTCAATTCTGGACTTACCTCTGTGAGCTTATGACTTATGTGAGTCCTTTTGGATGTTGGACTTTTCAGATGATGACTTGAAGGAGCCTGTAGTCTTCTATGAGGGCTACATTTGCAGGAGATGCCAGCTGATCCAGCACCTCGAGCTCAGGGTCGCTGAACTGGAGGAGGATTTGGCTGTCCTGCATTGCAATAGAGAATTGTTGGACCTGGCCCAGGTGTCCTTTAGAGAGTTAGTGTGCATCTCTAAGGTGGCATGGAAGGAGATTCCAGACCAGACAGGTAGAGATAGGTGGGTCACAAGGCGTAAGGTAAAGGGTGCACACTGTCTGAGGGCATCAACCTCAATACAGGAAGTGTCAAACCATTTTCAGGTCCTTGCAGAGCTGGACGGTGTCTCTGAACATTTGGAGGTGGTAGGCAGGGATGAGGAGCCCCAACGGGTCACCTCACAAACCAGTTCCTAGACAGAGAGAGGTGCTGGTATTTGGGGAGTCAATCATTAGGGGGACTGAAGCTCTGGTTTGCTCCAGAGACAGAGAGTCTTGCACGGTGTGTTGCCTTCTGGGTCAAAACAATTAGACGGATGCCAAAAGTAAAAGCCTACTTGTCAAATGATCTTTTTAGCCAGTTGTCTTTATTATCACTACCACCGCCTTCCTCCAATTCATAAAACTCAAAACTAACTCAACTCAATACTCAATCCAATAAAGTTGAGCAATAAAATGGCTCCAAAGTTAAAAAAAGCACAGCCTGATTGGAGCAGTGAAACAATTTTACATTTCACTGCACATTGTACACGTTGTGGATGCTGGCTCGGACACAGACAGACGGACATCGTTCTTGCACCCAACACACTGTTTATTTGCAATATATACAATTAATAAAGTCACGTGCACCACAAACCCCAGTGCCTCTTGCACCGATTCCCCAATGTCCAGGCCCCAGTCCTTATGCCTTCCTGGCCGCCTCCAGTCCTCTCTCCAGCTCTGTCCGCTTCCACCCGACATCCACCAATGACCGGAGGGAGGCGGCCCCTTAAATAGCAACCCGGATGGGCTCCAGCTGCTCCCCGCCACTCCTCTGAAGACACGCCCCAGTGTGGCGGAAATGCCGGCTGCGCACCCGGAAGCCCTCCGGGTGTCCCCTGTCTTCTTCCCCCCAGCACTTCCTGGTGTGGTGGAGGTGCTGGGCTCCAGACTTCTACAGGCACCGGGGCGCCACCTGGCGGTGGCCACAGGTCCCTATAGGGCTGGGCTTCCAAGCCCTTTACCCGAGGCCCCCAACATAACCAGGGCGGACGCCCCCTCGCAGTCTGGAGGAGGCACAAGCCCTCCTCCGGTCCTCCTGGGCGTCCCGGCCAGGCTCCAGTCCCGGCCGGATGCCACAATGTATAACCGTATATGTGACCAAAAATATTTTTTACTCACAACAACCCTGAATAAAGTAGAGGAAAAGGTAACAAAGGCCTCCTTAGCTAGCTAGCTAATATAAACTTTCAACATCTCTGAGACAGCTTTTTCTGTCTAATGGGTAGTTGCTAGCTACGGCTAAAACCAATCTCAAGAACTGACAACTTATTCTTATACTAAGCAGTTAAAAGTGATGTAAATTGATCATATTTATTCACAGTTAAGATTTTCATACAGTGACTCAATCCAATGTAGCTGGTCTCACGATTTTATCCTTTTTTGTGCAATCACTATCTTGGATGAAGTACCAGGAAACAGCCAGGGTTCAGAGTAGGTAGGACGATTTCGGACCCTACAGCAATCCCACTGCAACCAACAACAAATGAAGGCTGGAATTAACTGATGATCCCCGTGGGACAGTTGGGCTGTGGATATTATTGTCATTTGCCTATCTAGATTTGGAACACTGATGTGAAGACTTTGGTAGATACTGGGGTTACGTCAACCGTAGTGCAAAACAATCTGTTGCCTAAGAACTGTCCCTTTCAAGCCATTTACATCATGGGCATGCAAGCTATGAAGAAGGGCCACACTACTGCCATTCTAATAACAGGAAGAACACTTTTGGACATTCCCAGTTTGGATAGCATAAATCAGAGACCCTTACAACTTAGGAATAGACTTTTTAACTAAAGCCCAGGCTCAGATTGCCTTTGGCCAGGGGATCTTGTTGATACCCAGCTGTACACATTGTCATTTGATGGGCTGTCAGCCTTGGTCATGCTCTCCTCCTGACTCTGTCAGCCAACTGGGAGCTTCTCCAACTGTCTCAATCAATAAAAGTGGGTGAGGGAAAAGAAGCTGCCAGGAACTGACGGAACCATAGCGAGAACAACATAGTGATGTATTGGAATGATTTGGTGATTGTTTCGGCACAGCATCACCATGAGGAATGCACACACAATCAAATAATCTCCGCAGTGCATCCCTCTGGCTCAGCAGACTGAGGCAGATCAGCTGGTACTCGACATATTGAATGATTGGATTACTGAGTCGTCAAATTGGTGATCCCCTTTTGTTTTGGATAAACAACAACAACAACATTTATTTATAAAGCACATTTTCATACAAACAGTAGCACAAAGTGCTTTACATAATGAAGAATAGAAAAATAAGACACAGTAAGAAAATAAAATAAGTCAACATTAATTAACATAGAATAAGAGTAAGGTCCAATGGCCAGGGTGGACAGAAAAAAACAAAAAAAAAAAAACTCCAGACGTCTGGAGAAAAAAATAAAATCTGTATGGATTCCAGACCAAGAGACCGCCCAGTCCCCTCTGGGCATTCTGCCTAACATAAATGAAACAGTCCTCTTTGGATTTAGGGTTCTCACGGAAGGACTAGATGATGATGGTCACGTAGACTTCTGGCTTTCAGTCCATCAATGTTGGAGCTTCATTAAGCTTTGAGTAGGTGGTGGTGGCGCAGGCCGCCACCACAAACAAACCGGAAAAAGAAACAGAGGAGAGAGTAGGGGTCAGTATGGATTTTACAGCCACCATGAATAGTTATTATGATGAATTGAACATACAGAGTATCAGGATTAAGTTAAAGTGAAGTTATAGAAAGGCCATGTTAAAGTAATGTGTTTTCAGCAGTGTTTTAAAGTGCTCTACTGTATCAGCCTGGCGAATTCCTATTGGCAGGCTATTCCAGATTTTAGGTGCATAGCAGCAGAAGGCCGCCTCACCACTTCTTTTAAGTTTTTTTCTTGGAATTCTAAGGAGACACTCATTTGAGGATCTGAGGTTACGATTTGGAATATAAGGTGTCAGACACTCCGATATATAAGATGGGGTGAGATTATTTAAGGCTTTATAAACCATAAGCAGTATTTTAAAGTCAATCCTGAATGACACAGGTAACCAGTGTAGTGACATCAAAACTGGAGAGATGTGCTCAGATTTTCTTTTCCTAGTTAGGATTCTAGCAGCTGCATTCTTCACTCGTTGCAAACGATTTATGTCTTTCTTGGGTAGTCCTGAGAGGAGTGCGTTACAGTAATCTAGTCGACTGAACACAAACGCGTGAACTAATTTCTCAGCATCTTTCATTGATATAAGAGGTCTAACTTTACTTATGTTTCTTAAGTGAAAAAATGCTGTCCTAGTGATCTGATTAATATGCGATTTAAAATTCAGATTACAGTCAACAATTACCCCTAAGCTTTTTACCTCCGTCTTGACTTTTAATCCTAATGTATCCAGTTTATTTCTAATAGCCTCATTGTATCCATTATTGCCAATCATTAAGATTTCAGTTTTCTCTTTTTTTAACTTGAGAAAGTTACTATTCATCCATTCTGAGATACCAGTCAGACATTGTGTTAGTGAATCAATAGAATCAGGGTCATCAGGTGCTATTGATAAGTACAGCTGTGTGTCATCAGCATAGCTTTGGTAGCTCACGTTGTGCCCTGAGATAATCTGACCTAACGGAAGCATGTAGATTGAGAATAACAGCGGACCCAGGATAGAGCCTTGTGGAACACCAAATCGGATATCATGTGTCTTTGAGTTGTAATTACCACAACTAACAAAGAATTTTCTCCCTGTCAGGTAGGATTCAAACCAATTTAAGACACTGCCAGAGAGGCCCACCCATTGACTAAGGCGATTTCTAAGAATATTACAATCAATGGTGTCAAATGCGGCACTCAGATCTAAGAGGATGAGAACAGATAAATAAAAATCAGGAGAATGTTTTTTTTTGCCTTCATTATTGCCGGTTGACAGTTATGTGGAAAGACTCATATCCGCTTTCCCGAATTGATGAGGCAGACTCCAGACAGGGCAGATTCTGGCAGTTCCAAGTGCTTCCTTTTGGTTTGTACAATGCAGCTGCAACTTTTGAGTGGCTAATGGACCGTGTCCCGACACGCATTTCTAATTCTGTATGCCTGGTATATTTGGATGATGAGATGGCTTATGGACCACATTTGATTCCACTTTTCACTCCCTGCAGACCATGCTAGTGCAAATACAGAAGGCTGGACTTAAACTATACCCTGATAAATGCCATTTGAGGCTCTGGGACGTCACTAACTTGGGGCATTGAGTAAGTAAAAGGTAGGTGGCCATTGTGGACAGCAAGACCCAAGTGATCCAGAACTGGCTGGCACCAGTTAACATACAGCAGATCCGGGGATTCCAAGAATTAGCATCTTGCTATCATCAGTTTATTCTCGTGTTCACTACTGTGGCTGCCCTTCTCCACTGGCTTATGAAGAAAGGTGAATATTTCTCGTGGGGAGAAGAGGAACAATGCACTTGTCAAGCCCTGAAGGATGCCTTGTGCCAGGCTCCCATCTTGGTCCTGCCATACCCTGCCCTGCCATTTGCCCTAGACACAGATGCCAGCAATGTAGGACTAGGGACCGTCATAACACACCCACACCACCAGGCAGAACAAGTAGTTGCTTACTTCAGCTGATCCTTAGGCAGAGAAGAACAAACTCACTGTGTCACGTGGGAACAGCTCCTGTTAGTAGTGGAGGTGATCTGGCATTTCTGACCCTACTTACAAGGGTTTATACAAGGGCATTTACACTGAGCAGCAATCTTACAGTGGCTAATGTCTTTTAGAGAACCAGAGGAGCAAGTGGCAAGATGTCTGTCATTTCAATTTAAAGATCAACATCACTGGGGAGGTCAGCATTATAACACAGATGTACTATCTTGCTGGTCATGTGCCCAGACATACTGTAACTACTGCCACTGTCAGGAGGACTGAAAGCAAAGGAGGTGGAACACATTTGTGTTGCCTGAGGGACAATGCAGTGATTTGGCAGGACTAGGACCTTCAGACAGAGACAGTCAGAGCCTATGTGACAGGCAGTTTCAGGCCTAGTTGGGAGGAGGCAGCCTCAGAGGATCTGATTGTTAAGGGCCTCTGAGCTCATTGGGACAATTTGGCCATTGGGAATGGGGTGTCGATGAGAAGATGATAAGTTCTTGCAGCTGGAGACGTCACTTGGCAGGTGATAGTACCAAAGGGCACACAGGGTGATGTTCTTAGATTGGTGAATGGAAGTGTGGGGTCTAGACACTTGGGGGTCAGTAAGATGCTGAAGCCGCACTGAAAGGTGTTTTTTTGGGGATAGTGCTAAGGAGATGGTGAAGACCACTGCCACTACTGTGATGTGTGCACAGCTTGCAAGGGGACCTCTGGAGAATCAATTGCACCCCTCCGACAATATTAAGTTGGTCTGCCAACGAAGCAGGATAGACGTACTGGGGCTTTTCCCCCATTCTTAAGAGGGAAATAAGTATATCCTAGTTTTGGTACACTATTTCTCCAAGTGGCTAGAGTATCACCCTATCTCTAATCAGGAAATGTGAATCGAGGCTAATGCCCTGGCTGAGGTCATGTTTGTAGATTCAGCATGCTGCTGGAAATCCATTTGAACCAGGGGTGTAATTTTGAGAGTAAAGTTTTTAATCATGTGTGTGACCTCTTTCACATTCGAAAAACATGCACCATTCACTCCAGGCCCCAGAGTGATAATTTGGCTCAACAGTTCATCTGTACCTTGTTGGCTCAGTTAGCTATGGTGATCGACAAGGACTAATGTGACTGGGATCAGCAACTGGCCCTATGTTCTCCTGGCATGCTGGACCCCCGTCCTGATAATGCTGGGCTGGATGTTGAGGACACCAACCCCTCTCAAATATGGTTTGCCACTAGAAACAGGAGGGCAGCAACCCAATTATCCTTGGATTCAAGTATCGGACCAAATCTACAAGGCCCACCAGTTTGTGCGGGACCATCTGCACAAGGCTGACCTAACCCAAAAGTGGCATTATGACATCAGAGGAAGAGAAACCCCATACTACTCCGGTGATCAAGTGTGGGTGTGTAGTCCATGACAGAATAAAGGATGCTCCCTAAAACTTAAAAGTGCTTGGTGTACTGGGTGCAGATGTCACCAGGATCATGCCAGATGTTCCTGCTTAAGGATTGGTTGGCTCCTTACCAAGGAAGGTTAGGTGCTGAAGAAAGGACCAAGGTGCCAGCCAACTGGGAAATTAATCAGAAATAACAGCCTGATCCTGTACTGGAGATGGCAGGTGAAAAATTGCTTTCTACAGATGCAATTACATGTATTGGACAGCCCAGAATAGTCATCTGATTACCAACTCGTTATAAACAGTTTGAATCCTTAGAAAGTTCTTAACAGCAAAAAGAAAAAAACAGAAAAAAAATCTGAGAACTATCTTGGTGGTGTGTACACGTGGTTGTGTTTGTTTGGATGGCACTTTGTTTTAAGTTTACATGTTCAGTTAAATTAGAAGAACAATAAAACTATTTTGATTGCTGCATCTACTTGCCTGTGCAGTTTATTTCTCCAGCCTGCAAAAGGACATTACATATTATATATTCAACAATGAGCTTTTTACAGTGAAAACCATAAGTCAAGTGAGACTGTTGAGATTTAGTGTAATAAATATTCAGAGGAAAGAATTTTGTCAGAAAAAGCAAGATAAAGAAAATAAATTGTAATATTGGGAGGTTTTATCAAATACATTGAGGATACATTTCGTTCTTTAATTAATATTTTAATTTCTACCACAGTTTTCACTGGATTCTTCAATTGTTAGACACTAATGCCAGATTCATACTTGTGTGCCTTCCTCCTTATTCTTTATTCTTCAACCCTGCTGAGAAACGTTTCTCAACATGACGATGGAAGGAGAATGACAGACACCCTCATGAACAGGAAAGTTTTTTTACTTTACTTTATAGCTTAGTTTATTCATATTCTATTGTATTTTGTTTGCTAGTTTGTTTTCTTTTTGCAGTAAAAAGACGTGTGTATTCCAAAAACACCTTTGCATCTACTGAATAAAAGGTGAGCTTTTGTTTCTAGCTTTTGTTGTCATTGCTCTCATTGTTGTTATAGTAAAAGCACATTACTACACCATACTCTATTGACTGCTCCACGTCTGTTTAGAGTGTTCTGTAAAGCTCTTGCCTTGTCTGTTTCAGAGAATCATGAAGCTTGAAGTTGCCAGAGTGCATCAAGAGTACATCTGTGTTGACAAAATTGGCTTCAACTTAAACAGAGCAAGACGCAGGGGAAGAAATGTCATATGGCAACGTGCCATTATCAGTGTACCAGGACAGTGAGGGGGTAACATTACTATGTGTGCTTCCATGGGACAAAATGGGGTTTTACATCACCATGCCATTCTTGGCCCATTTCTCAACATCATACACAACATCCTAATTCCTGATGACCATCAGAAGAGTTTCCACCAGTCTGCTGTGGTCAAAAATTGATTTATAAACCATCCTGAAATATTTGTGCTGCTTCTCCCATTATATTCTCAATTTTTAAACCCAATTAAAGAATTCTCCTTAAGTGGAGCTGAAAGGTGTACCTGTATGATCGCCAGCCATATAGAAGTATCCCACTTCTTCAGACAATGGACGAGGTCTGTGGAGATATGTGGGGGCATGCCAAGGGTGGATATGTCACTCCAGAAGACACTTTCCCTGCTGTCTTGCCAGGGAGAACATTTCTAGTGATGTAGATGACGTGCTGTGGCTAAACCCAAACAGGAGACAGGGTGCTGCCTAATTGTATCCCTTTGTAGTTTGTTCCTTTCTTCTTCTGTATCACCTTCTGAATTTTTTGCCTAGAAGCATAACATACAGTATTTTCTTGCCCAAACAAAGGGCTAAATGTATTTATTTTTGGAAAAATAAACTTGATTTTCCTTTGTATGTTTAATTGAATACATGCATGTACTTTGAAGAAATCCCTACATTACATTTTTGAACCATTTACAGAAGACTGCTGTGCATTGCACATTATTCATTATTAGGATGGCGTACTCATTTGATAGTTTGCATATAAAGTTTGGATGTAATACAGTTTTTCTCAATTGCTAAAACACAATTTCTGAAACCTTGCTCCATTTTCTGAAACCATTAAATGCAAAACCTTATCTTCAAGCACTATTTACAAAACCTCTGACTCCTCTTGCAAAATTAAACTTTCGCCTAAAAACAGTTTTACCTGTGTTCAAAATCAAGCACTGCTCTCAAATCAAAAACAAAGGGATCAAAATGATATGATCATTTTGTGAACCTGCAGCTCAAATAAAATCTCTCTTAGATTGGCAATAAATCTTAGAAGGTGCTGGGTGTTATACGGCCCGAGTGTAACATGGTGATGTAGAACACCATGGTTGCTAATAGCAGCACAGATGGTGACATTGCCACCTCGTTGACCAGGGACTTCAACAATGGCCCTCTGTCCAATGAGGTTTTGGCCTCTCCGTCTCCTCTTTGTTAGATTGAAGCCTGCTTCATCTACAAAGATCAAGTCATGGGGTCTGTCCAAGGATTCCAAGTCAAATATTGTCTGTGTAGAAATACAATATACTGCATTTAGAATTTTGTAAGTCATACAGAGACAGTGCTATACTGTAGAGTACAATTAAGCCTACTGTATGCACTTCTGATTCACATATATTGTATGTACTGAAGAGTAATGTCATTCACATAGTATGTGTTAGTACTGTAGAAAATCTGGATTACAGTAAATGTTTCTGAATGTACACTTACTTGCACATACTGAGCTCGCAGTTCTTTCACCCTTGGTGAGTTGCGCTCAAAGTGTACTTTGTATACTTGTTTCATTCGCATCCTGTTACGATGGAGGACACGGTCAATTGTGGAAACGCTCACACTGTTGATTCCCTGGAAGTGTGTGTTGTCTAGTATCACTCGTTCCTGGATTTCTCTGAGTCGTCTTACATTATCTTGAAGGACCATGCCCACTATAACGGCCTCTTGCTCTTGAGTGAATAAAGCCGTCCTTCCACCTGCATGTGGCAGCCTCGCAATTCTACAAAAAGTAGATGTGTAGCTACAACAAATATTCATGCAGTACTATACATACAGTGATGAACTTTACAAATGTCTATTGAAACATTTGCATATAGTGTAGTACAGTAAATTTGCAATTACAAAAGCAGAGTAGTATACTGTACCTGTTCTCTGAACGTCCTTACTATGGTGGACACAGAAAATCGGCTCAAATTGGGTTGCACTCTTAGTCCTGCTGCCCTCATTGTCAGTCCATGGACAAGAACATGGTCTATGACTGTTGCTCGAATTTCATCAGATATTTCTACTCTTTGTCTTCCTCCTCCTCTTCCTTGACGCCCTTCTCCTCTTCCTCGCCCTCCTCTTCTTCCTCTTTCTTGTCGTCCTCGTCCTCCTCGTCGCCCACCTCGCATACGCACTTGTCCTCTCACATTGTTTCTTCTATCCATGCTCAGACTTTCTCCTTTCTACCTTCAACAACCTGTTTGCTCTCTGAACTGGCTTATATTGGTTGTGTCACATCATTTGAAACAGGTGACATCAATTTTGAGTGGTTGTGTTCAATCAATGACATGTTTTCTCTAATTGTATTTGAGCGTTGCTACTTGTGTTTACCAGTATGGATGACGTGTGCATTAGAGTGTAGACTGTGTTTTGAGAATGAGAATGTGTTTAGAGTTTTGCTGAAAAGTCTAAGTAAGATCTGCATATTGTGTTTTACCATGTGAAATGGCTTAAGGTATTGACAACAGACTGCACAATTAGCTAAATGAGGTCAGGCAACTGAGAACTTTCTTCAGCCAATGGGTTTTAGTGTTTCAGCAATTGAGAAAAACTGTAATATCTTTTTTGTAATGGTTTGTAATGGTTTATATGGTTTTGAATGAAGTGTGTGCTTCCTTAAGAGTTTTGTGGTCTTGTGCTAGTGTTTTCAGTGTTTGTTTGCAGAGTTCTGCATAATGTGCTATAGCTTCAGAAATTGTGTGTAAGCAATCAGAAAAAAACTTTAATTCGTTTGGATGTCAAGTTTTTATTCTGAAAAGAGTTAACAAGATTTTGAATCAATTGTTGGTCTTTGACAGGTGAGATACATTTTTTGGGAATAAAGTTAGAGTTTTTAGTAGTGTGTTTAGGGATTTGAAAGAGGGTGATATATTTATAGAATATGTGTTTTAGTAGCCGTAAAACACTGTAAGTTGACAAATGTAATCATTAAAGATAAAAGCTGTCATGGCTTCAGTTAAGGATTTTTCATGGTTGATACCACCATCCTAGGCTGATCACCAGCCATTACAAGATGAATCACAAAGAAAAGGTTAACCTAATGAGTTAATGGTGCCAGTAGAACAGCCTTGTCAGCAAAGCCAATGAGCTGGGCAGAGACTTGAAGAAGAAGAAGAAGAATATATATATATATATACATACCTATCTACATCATATATACACACACACAAATTATATATATGTGTATGTGTGTGTGTATGTATGTATGTATGTGTGTGTATATATAATGTAGATAGGTGTGTGTGTATGTGTGTGTGTATATATTGTGGTCCATCCTGGTTACGCTGGTGGCTTCGGGTAGAGGGCATGGAAGCCCAGCCCTGTAGGGGCCCGTGGTCACCGCCAGGCGGCGCCCCACTTCCAGACCATCATCTGCCACATCCGGCCGAGGCAGGAGCCCGGCCGGGATGCCCAGGAGGACCTGAGGAGGGCCTGTACCTCCACCAGACCATGAGGGGGTGTCCGCCCTGGTTATGTTGGTGGCCTCGGGTAGGGGGCATGGAAGCCCAGCCCTGTAGGGGCCCGTGGCCACCGCCAGGCGGCGCCCCGCTGTCTGAACAGCCTTGGAGCCCAGCACTTCCGCCACACCAGGAAGTGCTGGGGGGAAGACGACAGGGGACACCCGGATGGCTTCCGGGTGCGCAGCCGGCACTTCCGCCACACAAGGGCGTGCCTGCGGAGGAGTGCCGGGAAGCAGCTGGAACCCATCCGGGTTCCCATAAAAGGGGATGCCTCCCAGCAGTCGGGGCGAGAGTCGGGACTCTCTTGTACCAGACGGCCCATCCTGCTGACTACGCCACTGTGGACGCTGGCCCCGGACACAGGCAGACGGACATCATTTTTGCACCCACACACTGTTTATTTACACTAATATTTACAAGTCTCTACCGTGCAATCACCCCCAGTGCCTCCAGCACCGATCCCCCAAAGTCCAGGCCACACAGTCCTTTTCTGGCCGCCTCCTGTCCTCTCGCCAGCTTCGTCTTCCTTCCTCCCGACTCTCGCTCTGACTGCTGGGAGGCGGCCCCTTTTATGGGAACCCGGATGGGTTCCAGCTGCTTCCCGGCACTCCTCCGCAGACACGCCCTTGTGTGGCGGAAGTGCCGGCGGCGCACCCGGAAGCCGTCCTGGTGTCCCCTGTCGTCTTCCCCCCAGCACTTCCTGGTGTGGCGGAAGTGCTGGGCTCCAGGGCTGTTCAGACAGCGGGGCGCCTCCTGGCGGTGGCCATGGGCCCCTACAGGGCTGGGCTTCCATGCCACACCCCCCACGGCCATTGGGCTAATGTCCATTACAGTATATGGAGAAAAATAGGTTCCAGTTATGACCATTATGCGTAGAATTTCGAAATGAAACCTGCCCAACTTTTGTAAGTGAGCTGTAAGGAATGAGTCTGCCAAATTTCAGCCTTCTACCTACACGGGAAGTTGGAGAATTAGTGATGAGTCAGTGACTGAGTGAGTGAGTGAGTGAGTCAATGAGTCAGTGAGTCAGTGAGTCAGTGAGGACTTTGCCTTTTATTAGTATAGATACCTATGTCTCTGTTTTGTTTTTTTTTTTGACATCATAGACCATACATAAGGTGCATACTAATTCAGCGTGAGCAGGAACACTCGATAAAACTGAATAAAAAAAATTCAAATGACGGTGAGATACGAAGAAGGCAGATTTGCCATTGTCTGTGTGTCAGCTTTTATCACTCCAGATCAGAGAATGTCCGGTTCCATTGCCTCAAAACACCACTCACATCTACAGTTACTCCCAGTTTCAAATAAAAACTAACAGCATCAGATCTCTAGGACTGTAGTATGTATTGTGATCGTGACTGAGAGAATAAAAGTGAAAAAAAAAATGGTAACTTTTACAAGTCCTATAAATGTACACAGTCTGCTACAGACGCAAACCAAATGTATTTGTGTACTGTATAATATTAACAAGAAGAGCAGCTCACAACTGAGAATGGCAAATATAGGGGGCAGTCGAGATTGAACCAGGGACTCTTGAGTACAAGTCAGGAAATCTTACCGCTACGCCACAGAAGCTGTTGTATCATCCTTCATCCTTTTGTGAAAATGTTTATTTGATCTTTGGACTTCAGGCTTCACACATTATATAGTTTATGCCAACATTTTGTCAATTATTACTAAAATATGAAAAATGCTTCTATTTTAAAAATGTGTTTACACAGATTATTGTAGAAATGGAACACACATGAAATGCATGTGTTCCAAATAATGATCTATTATTTCCACTGTAAAACTCCAGCACTTCACTCCCTCAATCAAGGCATGAGCTGGGAGAACATTGTGCACGTTCTCTGGCAGAGGGGGGATGGGATACCAGGCTTCTTGTCTTTATCTGCACATTTACAGGACAAAAGACGATGGCAGAGAGGTGCAAACGGATTTAAGGTGAGCTGGATCTACGAGTTTTTTTGTAGGCTCTGGTAATTCTAGTGTTAAGAAGGTCTTCAGTGTTTTCCAGAGTATTTCTGCAGTAACCTCTGAGAATGTATTTGACTTTTGAATAAAACTGATTTGTCTGGATATAAATTCTGTACAGTTCTCGTCTGCTAATAAAATGTGGTTAAGACGTCATCTGTGAGATGAGTATGTGGGACATAATGATTTTAGGTCCAAAATCAAAGGGGCGTGGTCAGAAGTAACAATAGCATCATCATTTAATTGTAGGCAAGAAATTGTTATCTACAAAGAAATAATTAGTTCTTGAGTAGAAATGATGGACTGGTGAGTAGGAGGAATATGCTCTTGAATTTGGGTTTAGAAATCTCCATGGGTCTTTTAAGATGTGGTCACTTACAAATTGTGTAATTGTTTTTGCAGTGTTAGATGTTATCGTCCCTGTAGTAGGAGACCTGTCTAGGTCAGGATCTAAAACACAGTTAAAGTCCCCAGCCATTATAATTTTATGAGTATTCACATTGGGAATGGATGCAAATATATTTTTGCATGAGTTCCCTATAATCGACATTTGGTGCATAAATATTTATCAGAATCACTTTACAGTTAAATAAATTAGCCATGACAATCACATATCTCCCTTCAGGATCAGAGACTACATCTGATACTGCAAACGAGACTGTTCTATGTAGAAGAATTCCCACACCTCTAGTTTTCTTTGTAAAGCTGGAGTGGAACAATTGGCCAGTCCAGTCTCTGTACATCCAAAACTGATCCTTGCTTAGTAAGTGGGTCTCCTGTAAGAATACTATTTTAGTGTTTAGACCTATTAGGTGAGAAAATAATTTCTTTTTCTTTAATTCATGATTCAGGCCTTTAACATTCCAGCTCAAAATGTTAACAGTCCAGTCTTGAGACATTGCTTCTGAATTTTTTTTTTTTATTAATTTTATTACAATCCATACAAAGCAATCAAGTTTTTACAAAGAGAAAAATTAAGAACAGATCGATCCCCACCCCTGAGAGAGAGAGCAAGCCAAACGGCGTTAAATTTAAGGCTTGGAGACATACCTAAATTAATAAATTCTCTGTGCCTTTTGAACTTATTTTAAAATATTACTGATTAGATCCTGCCATGTTTTGAAAAAAGTCTGTACGGATCCTCTAACTGAGTATTTGATTTTTTCCAACTTCAAATAATATAACACATCGGTTTCCCACTGACTTAAAAGAGGAGAGTTTGGGTTCTTCCAGTTTATGAGAATAAGTCTACGTGCTAAAAGTGTAGTGAATGCAATCACAATTTGTTTGTCTTCCTCCGCTTTAAACCCATCAGGAAGAACACCAAACACAGCTGTTAATGGGTTTGGAGGGATTGTAAGTCCAAGGCTGTCTGAAAGGTAATTAAAAATGTTTGTCCAGAATAATGTTAATTTGGTGCAGGACCAGAACATGTGACCTAGTGAGGCTGGGACTTGGTTGCAACGTTCGCAGGTTGGATCATGCCCTGGGAACATTTTGGAGAGTTTTAGTCGAGACAGATGTGTAGTCGAGAAAGAAATGTGTAGCTGGAATGTTAAATTTGGAATGTAATTGCTCATAGGATGCAAAGACGTTGTCTATATAAAGATCTCTAAGCAAGTTAATTCCAAATTTTTTCCAGATATTAAAAACTGCATATGTTTGTGAGGGTTGAAAGAGGTGGTTCTCTTGCAGGGGTGCCACAGATAGAAGCTTTTCCGTCTTAAAATGCTTTCTACATTGGTTCCAGATTCTAAGTGAGTGGAGCACAATTGGGTTATTAGTGTACTGCCGATAACGTGTGTTTATTGGAGCACAGAGCAAGGAATACAAAGAAGTACTGCAGGATTTTACTTCTATTGCGGTCCATGCCTGTGTATGTTGTTCTATTTGTGTCCAGGTTCTTATCGCCTGTATATTTGCTGCCCAGTAATAAAACTGGAAGTTAGGTAGAGCCATGCCGCCTTCTGCCTTTTGTCTTTGTAGGGTCGCTCTTTTGATGCGTGGATGTTTTGAATTCCAAATAAATGAGGTTATTGTCGAATCTAATTGCCTAAAAAATGATTTATTAATGTATTTTGGGATGTTTTGAAATAAAAAAAGGAGCTTAGGAAGAATATTCATCTTAACAGTGTTAATTCTTCCAGCTAGTGTGAGATGAAGGGTTGACCATCTATGCAAGTCTTGTTTAATTTTTTCCATGCAAACGGCAAAATTTTGTTGATATAGAGCTTTATGTTTACTTGTGATGTTTACCCCTAGGTATTTAAACTGTTCTGCAATGATAAAAGGTAGGGTATCTAATCTAATATTATATGCTTGAGAGTTCACTGGAAAGAGTACACTTTTATTCAGATTAATTCTGAGACCAGAGATCTTTTGAAATTCTGTGAGTGCTGCTAAGACTGCAGGTACAGAATTTTCTGGGTCTGATATATACAGTACCATGTCATCTGCATATAATGAGATTTTCTGTTCCAGTCCTTCTCTGCTAATCCCCTTTATCTGATCAGTATTTTGACAATGTATTGCCAGTGGTTCAATGGCAATCGCAAACAGCAGCGGTGACAAGGGGCATCCTTGTCTAGTGCCACGTTCTAGTTTAAAGTAGTCTGAGCAAATGTTGTTGATGCAAAATGAAGCTTCTGGGTTAGTATACAGTAATTTAATCCATGCACAGATGTTTGGGCGAAACCCAAACTTCTCCAATATAGTTAAAAGGTATTTCCATTCAATCATGTCGAATGCTTTTTCTGCATTTAATGATAATAATATTTCTGGAGTGTTTGATTTAGTTGGTGAGTATATTACATTAAACAGGCGTCGAAGATTGGAAGATAAGTGCCGGCCCCTAATAAATCCAGTTTGGTCTTGTGATATTACCGAGGGGAGCACTTTCTCCACCCTTCTGGCTAAGATTTTAGAGAGTATTTTAACGTCGTTATTCAGAAGTGAAATTGGTCTGTATGATGCACATTGTAATAAGTCCTTATTTTGTTTTGGAAAGACAGTGATTAGTGCTTGGCGAAAGGTTTGTGGAAGAGATTGGTTATCTCTGGCTTCTGTAAATGTTGCTAATAAGAGGGGGGCTAGCTGAGCGGAGAATTTCTTGTAAAATTCTGCAGGGTAACCATCAGGGCCTGCTGCTTTCCTGCCTTGGAGTGATTTTATAGCATCTAGTAATTCTGATAACATCAGAGGTTTATCAAGTTCCTCCGCAGTAAAAGCGTCTATTTGTGGTATCTGTAATGTATCCAGAAATGCATTAGATTGTGTATTGTCTTCCTTAAACTCAGTAGTATATAGGGATTTATAGTAGTCTCTGAAAGTGTGCATTATATTTTGGTGTTCGACGATTTTATCTCCGTTCGCACTAGTTATTACCGAGATTGCGTTGCGCACTTCTTGCTTGTGAATTTGTTGAGCTAAAAGCTTATTAGCTTTCTCCCCATGTTCATTGTAATGATGTCTGGATTTGTAAATTAGTTGTTCAGTTTCTTTAGTTGTCAAGAGGTTTAATTCCGAATATAGAGCCTGCCTTCTCCTATGTAGAGTCTCGCTTGGTAGTCTGGCATGTTCTTCATCTATTTTAGTAATTTCGCTTTTTATATCTGCTACTTTCTTGGCCTCGGATTTATTTCTGTGGGAAAGATATGAGATAATCTGTCCTCTTAAGAAGGCCTTAAGAGTTTCCCAGAGTATCCCTGCAGAGATCTCGGGGGATGTATTTGTCTCTAGAAAGAATTTGATTTGTTTGGATATAAATTCAGTACAATTCTCATCAGCTAATAGAAGCGGGTTGAGGCGCCATCTGCGGGGTGAGTGCATGGGGCTTAGTAATTTTAGCTCCAAGATCATAGGTGCATGGTCAGAAATAACAATAGCATCGTATTTGCAAGATTTAATCTTAGGCAAGAAGTTATTGTCTATAAAGAAGTAATCGATCCTTGAGTAACAATGATGTACTGGTGAGTAGAAAGAATATGTTCTTGAATTTGGGTTTAAAAACCTCCAAGGGTCTGATAAGTTGTGATCAGTTATAAACTTTGTAATTATTTTTGCAGTGTTAGATGCCGTTCCCCCTGTGGAGGAAGTCTTATCCAAAAGTGGATTCATAACACAATTAAAATCCCCAGCCATTATAACTTTATGAGTGTTCAGATTGGGAATGGATGCCAACAAATTTTGTATAAATTCCTTATCATCAACATTAGGTGCATAAACATTTATCAAGATCATTTTACAGTTAGATAAGTCTCCCATAACCATTACATATCTCCCTTCAGGATCCAATACTACATCTGATGCTACAAATGGAACAGTTCTATGTATGAGAATTCCCACACCTCTAGTTTTCTTCGTAAAGCTAGAATGGAACATTTGGCCAGTCCAGTCTTTTTGCAGCCGGAACTGATCCTTGCTTATTAAGTGAGTTTCCTGTAAAAATACTATTTTAGCATTTAGACCTGTTAGGTGAGAGAGTACTTTCTTTCTCTTTAATTCGTGATTCAGGCCTTTAACATTCCAGCTTACGAAGTTAACTGTCCCATCATGGAGACACTGATTCTGAGTTTTTGATGTCATTTTATAGTCTTATTATAATTATAAAGACTGAGAGGATAGATTAGGTATAGATCAGGCCTGCTCTCTTTCTCCCCCCCCCCT
>JANRMT010062791.1:186866153-186876848 GCA_026402145.1 Polypterus bichir lapradei | reverse complement strand
TAGCAATGCAGAGAATTCACTCGAGCTCCATATGCGCAAAGCATACAATTATACAACTCAAAATTATATATCGAGCACATCTGTCTCGTCTAAAACTCTCCAAAATGTTTCCAGGGCGAGATCCAACCTGCGAACGCTGCAACCAAGTCCCAGCCTCACTGGGTCACATGTTCTGGTCCTGCACCAAATTAACATCATTTTGGATCAAAATTTTTAATTATCTTTCAGACAGCCTTGGTGTTACAATCCCTCCTAACCCATTAACAGCTGTGTTTGGTGGGCTCACAGATGGGTTTAAAGTGGAGAAGGACAAACAAACTGTGATTGCATTCACTACACTTTTGGCATGCAGACTTATTTTGCTAAACTGGAAGAACCCAAACTCTCCTCTTTTAAGTCAGTGGGTAACCAATGTGTTATACTATTTGAAACTGGAAAAAATCAAATACTGAGTTAGAGGATCTGTACAGATTTTTTCAAAACATGGCAGGATCTAATCATTAATATTTTAGAATAAGCTCTTAAAGCACTGAGGAAGCAATTAGTTCTGTATTTCTTTTTCTTCTCCATTCATCTCTACTGGCTTATCAAACTTTCAATTTAGGTATGTTTACAAGCTTTAAGTTTTACCCTGTTTGCCTTGCTCTCTCTTAGGGGTGGGGGTCAATTTGCTCTCAATCCTACTTTTTGTAAAAATTGATTGATTTGTATGGAAGGATTACAATAAAATTAATAATAATAAAAAAAAAAAACTTTCCAGCTGATCCAGCACCTTGTAGTCAGGGTCACTGACCTTGAGATGGCGGGTAACCTGTGGTCCAGTAGGAGATTGCAGGTCTTGCCCAGGTGTCTTTTAGGGGGATAGCATGAACCTGGGAGGAGACTTCAAGCAGACGGGTAGAAACAGGTGTGTCATTGTTGACATGCATTACATACAAGGCTACAGGTGTCACTGGCCAAGGGCTCCAGCCCAGAGTTGAGAGTTGGCAACCATTTTCAGGTTCTCGTGCACCTTGACGGTGATTTTTACAATTCTGTGGTAGAAGATCCCCAACAGGTCACTTGATAACCAGTCACTCCAGAAAGACAAAAGCAGTGAGAGTACAGGACTCAGTCATCAGAGGGATTGAGATTTAGGTTTGTGTACTTGTGTGGTCAGACTCTTGTAGGGTGTGCTGTCTACCTGATGGATAGTTGGGACACCTCCTTGGAAGGGAGAACAGGCTACTGGCATTAGTGGAGATGGACTTTAACAATCAAGGAGTTAAGTGCCAAACTGAGGAGTGGAACTAACAAGGTGGTCATCTCTGAAGTTCTGACTTTTCAGTCCATATAAGACTGAGTGGATTAAAAAGTTTAAGTGAGTGGCTCATCTTGGGGTAGGATAGAAGGGCACAGGTTTATGGAGCATTGGGATTCCTTGAAAAGATGCATTTGATCAGGAGGGACACCAATGTGGGGGTGTGAAGGGTGTTAGGTAGGACATATAAGTAGATAACTCAAAGATCAGGGTGAGGGAGAAGGTAGCAGGGAGGTAAGGACAGGCCTGGTTTCAGATAAATGGATACTCACAACAGTGTAGAAACAAATACAGAAACAATTCAGAAGTTTCCACTCAAATAGTCAAAGATAACTGAATTATACATTTAAATCACTGGCCTTAAATGCAATGAAAAAAATAATAAACTGTATGAGTAATTCTGTGTAACTGAACAAACAGTGGACTGAAAAAGTATTCCGACTCCATCCCTTTCTGCAAATTTTACTATGTTACAGATTTAATTTTAAATAGATACATTTGACATTTCTCCCTATCCATCAACAGTGAATAACCCATAATGACAAAGTGAAAACAGGATTTATTAAATATCAAAAACTGTAATCTCTCATTAATACAAATGTTTAGCCACTTAACTAAATACTTTGAAGAAGCCCTTTTGGCACCATCTTTAGCTTCAAATCTTCTTGCTATGTGTCTATAAACTTTGCACACCTAGATTTGTTGAGTTTATCCCATTATTCCTGGTAGATCATCTCAACCTCAATTAAATTGGATGATAACTGTCTGTAAACTGCCATCAATTTTCTCCACACATATTCTATGGGCTTTGGTTGGCCCACTCAAAGACACTCAGAGACTTGTCCAGAAGCCACTTCAGCGTTGACTTAGCTGTATGTTTTGGGTCATTGAACAGTCACCCCAGTCCCAGATGGAGTGATCTCTGCAGCAGGTTTTCTTCATTGACCTCTCTGGATTTGTCTGCATTCCCTCAATTCTGGCCAGTCTCCCTGTCCCTGCACCAACATAGCAAGATGCTGTCACCACCAACCTTCAGTACAGGAATGGTGCTACACAGATAATGAGCAGCGCCTGGTCTTTGACAGACAAAGTGCTTGATGTTCAGTTTTTGTCTCCCTAGAGTTTCTTTCTTCCTTATGCGCTCAGAGTTCTTTATATTGTCAAATTTCTTTTACTTAACAGTGGCTTTCATCTAGCAAATCTCTAAAAGATGACTGATTAATGGAGTGCTGCTGAGATGGGCATCCTTCTGGCAAGTTCTCCCATCTCAGCAGAGGACGACTGAAGCTCTAAGAGTGATCATTGGGTTGTTGGTCACCTCCTTGACTGAGGCCCTTCCTGCCTAGTTACTCACTCTGACTGGATAGAAATGTCTTTGAAGAGTTCTGGTGTTTCTGGAATTCTTCCAAATACATAATAAGTGTGGTCACTGTCTTCATGTGAACACTCAGAGCTTTACAAATAGTTTAATCCCGTTGCTTCATTCCATAATTCAGCACAACTTGATTGTGGAGGTCTATAGAGAGTTCCTTGGACTTCATGACTTGTTTTTTTTTTTGTCCTGACATGCAGTGTGAATTGTTGAATTGAGACACATGCACCAACATTAATGGACTGAAAGCCAGAAGTCTACGTGACCATCATCATCAGGTCCTTCCTTGAAAACCCTAAATACAAAGAGGACTGTTTCATTTATGTTAGGTAGATTGCCCAGAGGGGACTGGGTGGTCTCTTGGTCTGAAATCCCTGCAGATTTTATTTTTTTTTTGTTTTTTCTGTCCACCCTGGCCATCGGACCTTACTTATTCTATGTTAATTAATGTTGACTTATGTTTATTTTTTTATTGTGTCTTTTATTTTTCTATTCATTTTGTAAAGCACTTTGAGCTACATTTTTTGTATGAAAATGTGCTCTATAAATAAATGTTGATTGATTGATTGATTGATTGATTTCTAAAGGACGTCCAATCAATTCAGGGGGCCACAGGTGGACTCTAATCAAGTTCTTGAAACATCTCAAGGAGAATGAAAGCAAACAAGAGGCACCTGAGCACAACTTGACTGTCACAGCAAAGGGTCTAAAGACTTCTAGGAATGAAAGGTTTCAGTTTTTGATTTTGAATATTTTTTGCAAACCTTTTTTAAAATGAGGTCACTTTCTCGTTATGGGTTATTAAATGTGCAATGAAGGGCAGAAATGGCCAATTTCTCCATTTCAAATTAAATCTACAACAGAGTAAAGTGTGCAGAAAGTGAAGTGGTCTGAACACGTCCTGAATCCACAGCATTTATAATATTATAGCAGTAGTGAGAAGTTAAGCAAAATTACCCATTATATTGGCTAACTAGAAAGATTACAAAATGCAAGCTTATGAGGAAACTCAGGCCCCTTCTTCTAGGCAGGAAGTTGATTACAAAGGTGTGGGAGTCACCATGTACATAAAACGTGATTTGAATGAAAGTCGTCTTCAATTAGACGAAGAGCCACAGCTTAGTGAGGATGTTTGGTACAATGAGACAGCATTAGGGGTCAAGGCCTCATATATGGAGTGTGTTAGAGACCACCTAATGACATCAATAGTTCCAATTTACATCCTTTTAGAATATTAAAAAGACAACTTTAAAGGGGGATTTTACAGTCATGAGAGACATTAATTACCTGAACGTTAACTGGGCTAACCTTACAAATAACAGAGCATAAGAACAGGAGTTTACAGACGTAATGAGTGACTGTTTATAACTCTGTGTCTTAATTCATCTAAGCCACATGCAGTTTCTTTCTTCACCACATGACAAGGTCCTCCACTAGCCTTGTGTACTCTGACTCGTTTCTGTTAGTAATGCAGCCTATGATGGAGGAGTCATCTGAGAATGTCTGTACGTGGTGAGTGCTGGTATTGTACTGGAAGTCCTTTGTGCTGAGAGTAAACAGCTCCCTGAGGTACTCCAATAATACACACCATCATTTCTGATACACAGTCCCTCAGACTCACAAACTGCTGTCTGTTGGTCAGGTAGTCCATGACCCAGGAGTTCATGGGGGCATCAAGATACAACGTCTCAAGCTTTTCCCTAGTCAATGATGCAGAAAGGTGTTAAAGACATAGGAAAAATCAAAAGACATGATCCTGACTGTGATGCCAGCTTTGTTCAAGTGGGAGTAAACTCTGTGGATCATGGAGATCAGAGCATCCTCAACATCTACATGTGTCTGATAAGCAAACCAGAGGAATGAGATGTTCTGAAACCAGAGGTTAGAGCTCTTTGAGGACCAGCCTCTCAGAGATCTTCATGATGTATGTAGTAAGAGCAAGTGAGGTCCTCGGGATCACTGGATCACAGCAGCACATGTGAGTAACAGGAGTGCCAGTGAACAGTCAGTGTGGGTTTGGATGAGGAGATCGTGTCTCACTAGTGAGGTGAAGTTGTATGAGGAAGGAACAAAAGCAGATGACTAGAGAGGTGTAAAAGAAGTGAAAATCAAGGGCACAGTCTGTCGGCGAATTGACTTAAGCACAAGAAGTAAAGAGATGTGGGGTGAGAAACCTTAGTATTACATGTAGGAAATAAACATTTAAGATTAAAATACACAATCAGAGGTCTAAAACCCGAAAGAAGAAAGGCCTGGGAATTGTAATGAAATGCTCATCATTTACATCAAGACAGTGGACAGAGGCCATGAATAAGGCTAGCAGGATGCCAGGTCATATAGCGCCCCCATGTGGAGTACAAGTCATGTTAGGTTATACTAAAGCTTTATGACACACTGGTGAGGCCTCATCTGGAGTGCTGTGTACAGTTTTGATCTTCAGGAACATAAAGTCTGTTGCAGTGGTAAAGAAAGTCCAGAGAAGATCAACAAGGCTGATTCAGGACTGAGAGGTCTGCACTATGAGGACAGGCTGAAGGAGCTGAACCCTTTCAGGTTAAACAGAGCCAGATGAAGATGTCATAAATTAAGTTTTTAACGTTATGAAAGTAATTTATATGGTGGATGCGTTTTATTATATTAGATGGAAACTTGATAAGGGTAAATATCACACAGATGTTAACATTTTTCTCCAGAAAGAGAATAACAGACACAAGGAAAAAGTGTGGTGGAGAGTAGGACTTTAGGACCCTCATAACCTGACAATGTTATTTTGGAAAATATTAAGAGAATAAGATTATTGAGCTTATTGAAATGAATGGCCTGATCTTGCCACAACTGTTCTGATGTTCTAACTGAGGAGCAGAGTCCTGGAGGAGCTGATGACTTGAGACACAAGACCACTGCCTTACCTTTAATACTATCATCAATGGAAGTGGGCTGGAGACTGGCCTGAATGTCCATCAAGAGATCTGGTCCTGGTGAAATAAGAAGAAGAGTCAGTTATAACAGTAAAGACGAAGATTAGCAAAAGTATACAGAAGTACACAGTGAGGTATACAACCAGAAAAATACCAAAAACGAAGGTTTACTTTGTCTGGCAACAATGAAGAGTTAATGTCTGAAAGTAAAGAACAAATCACCAATGTGTGTCCATATTGGGAGACTGAAATTAACTGTACAGGAAAGAAAACCAAGAAATTGACACACCAGACAGCATTAGGAACAACAGACATATTGTGTGTTTATCAAGCTGAGGAGAGCAGAAGGCAAAGTGGAGAGCAGGAACTCTTTACTGAGGCCTCAGGGATACAACAAGCTTCATGGGGATTTGAGGGGGAAACTTCTGAAAATACAAACTTGGATGAACAGAAGTGTGGGCATCTGTGGGCATCTAAACCTTATGGTTACACACACCGACATAAGTGGTGTCAGAAAATATGAATCACAGAATCTGTGACTTCCTGTTAAAGTAAAGAAAAAGAAAATATTATTACTGATCATCCAGGTGGGTTGTAGTTGTAGGCTTATAAAGTGTAGAAGAGGAGACATGCAAGCCAAATGTGCGGTCATGACAGGTGGCACATAGGTGACAATAGCACACCAGTTACTAAATAGTATGGTGGGACCACTGACCCCTTTAAAGACTTTAATAAAAATCTAAAAGAGAAAATCAGAGGAACTGGAGGATGTCTTGGCATTGAGGGCCATCAAGCAGACGTCTCGGTGTAAGTGAGGGACCAGACAGTTGTGTGTCCAGTAACCATCAGACAGTAATGCTGTGTTTTGTGTCTCTCACTCTGTTTCCGTTTGTGATTTGTACACATTCAGTTTTTCTCTGTCACACAAAACTCCATTAACTCACCGCCCTCTGTCACCTCCTCCAGTATTCTTGTCAGATTTGGTGATGGAAATCTCACAAGTTCTTCAGCCAGCGCCACCCACAGGCTCATCAACACCACACTGTCCCTCTTCATTATGCCACTGATGAAGGACTCAACACCTGCTCGCCCCTCTCTTTCTTCTTTGGCTTTGAATCTCTGAAAGACAAGTGGGGACCAGAGGGCTAGTTTAAAAAAGACCACTGGGGGAGCAGAGCAGAGTGGTCAGTAGGGTCTGATGACCTCACAATAACAGAAAGACCTGCTATAGAAGGTCAGACACTCTCAGATGATTCTTCTGAGCTCACTATTTCTGCTCAGCTCTCTGTGCTACATACTGATAGGGAGACCTGCCTACCTTGGCCTCATCGTTGGTGACAATGTTCTTGGTGGCCAGGTTCTGCAGAATACTCGTGATGTCGTATTCAATCACATAAGCTAGGTGAGGCTTGTAGAACTCAGTGATTTTGAGGAGATCCTCATGAGAGAAAGTTTGGATTGCTTTAGGAAACTTTTGTGTTAAACCTGAAATGGAAGAAAAAAGAAGAAAATTCAGAGATGCGGGTGTGATGGAGGCTCAGGGATGAGAATTTTGTCTGACATGACCACCTATATCACCCCTATCTAGTGGCCTCATCTATCCACACAGTAAATATGACGGAATAACATCAATGACAGGCTGGACTGGTCTCATAACACAGTGGTGCTGTTGTGTATAAGAAAGGGCAGAGAAGACATTTTTTCAGAAAAGACTCTGATCCTTTAATATGAGTAGGGACATCCCTAATATGTTCTAAAACTCTGTGATGGCCAGTGTGGTTTGCTTGGTCAGTAATATCACTTCAAGACAGGACCACCACATTAATGAGATGATTAACAAGACACTCAATCACTGAATACAAAGTTCAGGTTTGGCGGAGTGGATCTTTGACATATTGAATGAGCTCAGATCTCCAAGACTCGATGAGAACAGCTGTCTTGGTCACCACCGTGTGGTCAGCTTCCAGCTCCAAAACAAATGTCCATGCCTGACTTTAAAGGAAACAGTAGCCTCTGGTAATCAAACTGAATCAAAGGTCCTTTCCAGTTACAGATCCAGTGCTTTATTTGCTCATCACATTTAACCAGAGTTCAGTTTGGGGTTTCAAGCCTAAAACATGAATGTCCTTTTGGGTTCCTTTGTTGTGTGAAAGCGTCTCCACAGACATGTCAGCTGATCTTTGAATGATGTCTTCATTCTCAGATGACTCAGTTGACCACAATGTTGGTAGAGCTGTAGTTTTGCCCTTCAATTTACTGTTCAGGTGGTGGAAGTGTAGTTGGCTTTCTGTTCCTCTTCTTATTCTGATGAATTATCAGGACTTGTGTGCCACAGAATGCCAAGCCAAAAATGGACAATGCCAACTTGTCCTACAGTGGAGTGGAGCTACTGGCGTACATTACAACCAATTTCCGCTCCAACAGTAAATGATTTTTTTCCAACTTTAACACCCCAACTCTTTCATCAGTGTATGTATGTACGTAATGTTTTTGTGAAGTTTGTAATTGTGTTTAACCTGTGAACTTGTTACAGCACTCTGAGCCTGCAGTCCGTGAAGAGCACATCTCTATATGATCTTCATTTAGATCTTGATCTTTGTTTGCCCGCGAATGAATTAGAAGAAGAAGCACTAGATGGCAGTAGAGAGACAGCTAAAACATAGGCATTGCATTAAGAATCTCCTCCAGGCTTATACTACTGAAGACTGTAGTACACCAGTCACACCTCAAAACACAAACATTCAAACTAAACAAATTGTTGTGCTTTAAATTAACTAAAGAGATCTTCATTTAGATCTTGATCTTTGTTTGTCCGTGAATTCCATGCATGCGTAGACCACCTTCCAGTTTAGTACGTTGTTGTTACTCAAGGATGTCAACAATGCGCCGGAATAACGAAAGGGGTGGTGGACAGTGTTACGCTGGTTAGCTCCTGAGGCCTGGTTAGAGAATAAGATTGCTGAAGATAAAAGGTGTGCCTACATAACATATGAATGAAAGAAAGACAGTGAGTAAAATGAATGACAACGTAACAGCACGTTCTGGATATTATCATTGTTACGTTGTAGCCGGCGAGTGCTGCGCGTTTCACAGTTGTACCATGGCTTGCTCACATGCCAGTGAAGTGATCCCTATTTCTGCTTTAAAGAGCCTGGATACCAACGTGCCCCCCTTTTATAACCATTGCTCTGTGTATATTGCCTTACTCTTTGGATTGCCACAAAGCAACCTGCGAGATTGGAGAAAGGTTGAGAAGAGATCGTGAGGGGAAACGACAGTGTCGTGAAAACGAGACGGACTGTGAACGGACAGAAGCAGAAATGCTCCCACACCACCACATAATTACGATTCAGACAGTGATTCCGAGTAGACCGTTCCTATCGAATCAATATCCAAGGGTTTTCTTTTGTAATTTTGTTTCCCTTATAAAAAATCATAATGCTGTGTGACGAAGGGCCCAGTTCACGACTGGCAGCCGCGTTTAAACAGGGAGCCCTACACAGACAACTTTAACACGCGCAACGTAGTTGGGCGCACATGGCTAGTTACAAAATAAACTGAAATACCGACTTCCACAGGATCTGCCTGTCAGTTTATATCTGATTACTGAGGTCCTGCTGGTGGGCTGATCCCATGTTTGAAGGGTGTGGTGAGAGGCAATTCAGAGTCATATGATGTTGATGCATCCAATCCGCTTGGCCTCCTGTTTCTCACATCTTCTCTCATCCAATCAAAATGCACACACAGTAGTGGTGAAGATGAGGCACAATTGCCAGAGTTGGCTTTTGTGGATAACGTTCATAAGAAGTTCGGGCTTCTTGAAAGACAAGTCCCTGTTCTTTAGACCAGCGGTTCTCAAACTCGGTCCTGGGGACCCCTGTGGCTGCAGGTTTTTGTTCCAACCAGCCTCTGTTTTTAATTGGACTCCTGGGCTAATTAAGTGAACTGTTGTTTCCCAGATTCCCTGTTTGGGGAACAATATACAAATTAGAAAACTAAGTTTGGTAAAAAAAACTATTAAAATGTACTAAGCAGTTATGTATTTTTTTCGTTTTAACAGTATTTTCACCTTGATTGTCATTCTACTTTTCTAGGTGTTCTAATTGTTTAATTAATCCGTTATTTACTACTTTGTGGGGCTGACGCTAAAGTAGTTGCAGCCTTTCACGATTGAGCATTGTTTGCTTGGGTTTCTGCTCTGTTTGGTTTTAATTGTCATTATTAAGATTCAATGAAGGGAGCAAACACCACAGAGAAAGGGCGAAATATAATAAAAAAAGAGTTAAGCATTTAAATCCATAGCAAAAACAGAAATATTTCTAAGTTTCTTATAAATATAAAAATCACGCTGCTGTGCTTTTCTGAATGTAGAATAAAAGATAAATAATACCAGCTAATTAAATGAGATCAGCGCTATCAGATGTTGTCACTGATTAGGAATCTGGTTGGAACAAAAACCTGCAGCCACAGGGGTTCCCCAGGACCGAGTTTGAGAACCCCTGCTTTAGACAACTGGCTGCAGTGCCTCTTTTGTATGTCAGGTGATTTTTAAAGTCACCTTGTTGTTCTCTGAACAGTTGGCTTAATGAATCTATACTAATAAAAGGCAAAGCCCTCACTCACTCACTGACTGACTGACTGACTGACTGACTGACTGACTCATCACTAATTCTCCAACTTCCCGTGTAGGTAGAAGGCTGAAATTTGGCAGGCTTATTCCTTACAGCTTCCTTACAAAAGTTGGGCAGGTTTCATTTCGAAATTCTACGCGTAATGGTCATAACTGGAAGGTATTTTTCTCCATTTACTGTAATGGAGTTGAGCTTGACCGCCGTGGGGGCGGAGTTTCGTGTGACATCATTACGCCGCCCACGTAATCACGTGAACTGACTGTCAACGCACTATGTAGAAAACCAGGAAGAGCTCCAAAATACGCTGAACAAAACATGCATTATATAATTGAGAAGGCAGCGAAACATTAAGAAGCGAGCGAGTGACATACTACCATATTCATCAGTACAGCTACTTCGGAAACAAAGCGAGGTATAAACCTAAACTTTAAATTAACTTAATAGACAGGCTGCCGCTGGTGCTTTTCGTGCCCA
>JANRMT010062791.1:186852535-186863861 GCA_026402145.1 Polypterus bichir lapradei | reverse complement strand
CCGGTGAAGTTGGGGGGCAGAGAAGTGCTGAGGTCCAGGGTTCTTCAGGCACCGGGGCGCCCCTTGGCGGTGGCCACGGGCCCCTACAGGGTTGGGCTTCCAAGCCCTCTACCTGTGGCCCCCAACACAACCAGGGCGGTCGCCCCCTCATGGTCTGGAGGAGGCGCAAGCCCTCCTCCGGTCCTCTTGGGCGTCCCGGCTGGGTACCACCCCCAGCCGCCCGCCAATATATATATATATATATATATATATATATATATACAGTATGTATACAGTATATAATGATGTTAATATGGAACACACACCTTATTTAACTTTTTTTATTTTCTTTTGTCTTTCACTAACAAAAACAGCAATGGGAACAAATGCTGTAATAATTTAAATGATATATATTGTCAGTTTTCACAGCAAGAGAGAAAAGAATGGGAAGTTAAGCTCATGTTAATATTTAATACATTACAGCATGGCTTGAATAGAGACAAGAGTTTTATGGGCAGGTATGAGGACTGTTTGCATCTCTCAGACTGACACAGATAACCTGACTACAGACCCATATTGGTTTGAAAAACTCATCACAGACTTCAAAGGACTACTTTGGACAGTTATCTTATCCAAAAATCTCTTGACCATACATTGTTCTTGTCTCTCTTGTTAAATTAATCTTAGCCTGAGTGAACCTATTAATTTTTTACTTTTAAGATTTTTCCTTTAAAGATTTACCATTGTTGTTTCTTGTCCTAGTGTGTGGATATAAACACAGGAAACTTCAGTTTCTGTATTACATCTTGCCTGAAGAAGGGGCCTGAGTTGCCTCGAAAGCTTGCATATCGTAATCTTTTTAGTTAGCCAATAAAAGGTGTCATTTTGCTTGGCTCTTCTCTACACTCAGTTTTCAATAAATGGTAGAGTTTTTAATGTACTCTTACCACTTGGTAATGAATGGCAGATTAATAATTTAATCAATACTAAGAACGCAGCAGCATTAGATATATTAAAAAATATCGCCATTAACATCAGGAAAAAGGTGGAAATAAATGACAGTTTAAATGGTGCTCATTTTTAATCAATGGCTTTGACTATAATGATTTATTATTTTGTAGTGGACATGTAAGATTAATTTAAACAAGAATTCCACTAAATCAGACAGTCTACAAAGAACAAAAAAATGGAAACTTTACGTGAGTGTTCTGCCCCACATCTTGTTAGCTGAAACTGTTATTTGTTGAACTGTGCTCCCCCTTCATCTTGTCATTTATTAACACACCAGTCAGTCACGTCCCACACTCACAGTGGTGCTATAAAAGTCTATGAAACTCACGTAAAGCATGCAGGTCTCATAATAAACATTTGAATACAATACACCCCATGTCTCTCACGTAGGCACCCCTTTATCTCTTGTTTTGGTCATGTCCAAAACGTATCCGTAGGGTATATAAACTCCTGTGTCTGGTTAGTTGTGGTACACAGCAATTTGAACCTCTGTCTACGTGCTTTTCTTTATCTTGAGCCAACTGTGAAAATCACTCGCCTTGTAAGTGTCTTTTAAAGCTTTATTGTTTAATGTATACTATCTGCCATGTATTGCTTTGTAAATCATTCTTTATTGTCTTTGATTGTACACCTGTATATACCTGTATGTTTCTTTGTATATATTTCAGTTTGAAATGAAGTACGTCCAGTAAAAGCCTTCAAGAAAGCTCACCCCTTGTCGTTTTTTTATGTGGATGTGCCAAGTTGTTTAAGCTCTCTGCGGCCGCATTGCACGGACAGTGCGGAGTGAGGCAGAAAAGTGAGGTTCTCTTTTTCATCAAATTGGACTTTTGTGAACTCCATGACATTACGCTGAACTTCACGTTTACACTGGCATGTGCCAGGCTAAGGGTTGACACTTCATTTTCTTGCATTAATTCTCTTTGGTAGAACCAACACCAGCTCAGATTAGTGTCGTGATATAAATGTGGCTTATGTGATAAACGTTCTTCGTAGAATACCCCAGTTTATAATTCATTAGTGGGTTGTGTGGATCTTTGACAAAGCACGGTTTCATTGTGTGAAGGGTTCTTTGTATATGAAGCTGGTTCTTTGTGCTTTATATTTAGAAAAAAAATTAAATGTTTACTGTATGGTAGACTACTTAGCAGGACATTTGTAAATGAAGAAACCCTGAACTTGGCCTGTGATATGAAACACAGCAAGAGTCCTTTTAATTGGTGTTTCACAAGGCTGTTACCATCTGTCAGTCAGTCAATCAGTCATCATCCAACCCGCTATATCCTAACAGGGTCACAGGAGTCTGCTGGAGCCAATCCCAGCCAACACAGGGCGCAAGGCAGGAAACAAACCCTGGGCAGGGTGCCAGCCCACCGCAGTGTTACCATCTGTTCATAGTTATTTGCTGTATGGAGCAGATTATGGATCTAAATAAATAAAAGTTCTTTCTGGAACCTTCATGTGGAAGGGTCTTTTGAGAGCCAAAAATGATTCCCTTTTGGCTTCACCCTGAGGAACCGCTCAGCCTCTCTGAGTGGTGTTTTTGTGTGGTGTGTTGTTAGGGTTTTGTGTAAAAGACAGCTGTGTCAAGTGTCTTTGTGAATTGTCATTTGTGGTATATGATAAACAGCTTTAGGAATATATGTGCTTGGGTAATAAATAATGGGAGTTGGACATTTTATTTTTTTTTTTGTGGAGTTATTTTCTTTTTACTTTTGTCACCATTGTGAAGCACTAGGATGGAAACGAAGAACACAATCACTGGAATTTCTTCTTTGTGAATAAAGAGGAGGCCACATTAGGATGTTAATAGTGACGCCATGCCTAGACCAAGAATCCAAGAATTGATGATTGTAACCTTGCTGTCTCACTGCAATTTAAAGTTTAGGTATTAAAAGAAATATTTCAATAAAACACAAAAAAGATTTAAAGTAAATGCTGGAAAGGCAGAGGATTAGAGAATCTGAGTGTAGACAGATTAAATATCGCACTCAAACAAATCAATCTAGTCGCATATCTGGCCTTGATGTTTGATACAAGAGGTGGTTGTCAAACAGCCATCATGGAACTGATGCAGGATTGAGAAATGGAAGAAAGTAGGAGGAAGTACAAATTGTCAAAGACTGTCAAGAAAACGTAACAGTAAATTACATAAGACAGGAGTCCAAACACCAGTGCTGATGTATGAGGATACAATCCAGGCCATCAAAAAGAAGTAGGAGCTGATCATCAGGACAGAAAGAAAAGAGAAAGAAAAATAAATAAAGATATCAGCAAGATGTCAAGGGTATCATGGACAGTAGGGTGACATGGTGTGGACACCCCAATTAGAAATGCACACTGTTGGTGGATGAAAAGACATGTGAAGGATGGCAGGTGCTTAGATGGTAGATTTGGTAACAAGAGATTTGAAAGTGTTGGTCTGAGGGTAGAGGATGCTGTGGTCAGGATCAGTGGGGAGCAGGATCCACATGGCCGACTGTTAACACCTGAGCAATGGTTTCAAGTAAAACAAGAAAACAGTAGTGCATACTTCTGTTATGTAGCTGTGATAAAATGAGGACTATACAGTTGACCACACGACGGTCTAGGTGGAGATGCTGGGCAATTTTATCTGAAAAGAAATCATTGAAGTCTGGTCTGCAAAGTTGGGCAAAGTTTCATGAACTGCTCATCTTTTATAGGTGTTTGGTTTATCACATCCTCGCAAACAGTGCAAGAAGAAAATGCTTACTGTGAATCTGTGGCTTCATCTATGTAACTGTTTCTACTAAAGCACTGATGTCCCTCGTAAGTGTGGCACAGATAGACAAGGTGCCGTGAACTGAAGTTCTGTTCTGAGTCCAAAGTGAACACCGTGTGGTTGTAGCCCACCTCACTATTTAGTCAAACTGGTGTTCATTGTGCTCACTCGCTGACTACAGCAGTGCTTGAAGGGCCTGACAGTCCATTTTGTTCATTTATTTGTTTTCTTAGACCCACTTAATCTGGACAGAATTCTGATAAGTCAGACCCCATGTGTCTCTGATATGTGACAATGAAGCCCCTCCTGAACACATCTACAGTGTGCTTTCTGTGTTAAAGAATTACAAGCTGATAGCTCTGTCACAGATTCCTGAAGTAGCCCATAATAATTACAGTACCTGAGAAGTCCCTGCTTGTAACTTGAGATCCAGCCGTGTGTTTCCTGTAAATCCCATTTTTCTGGTCTTATTTGAGTGCAATTCTCACAGATCACAGCTGTTACAGGCCCTGCACCAATTTATCATTTATTTCAAGGCAGGCAGTTTCTAGTTGTTATTGGTCTTGTTTGGTCTTTTCACAAACACCCGTAGACTTTCATCAAACATGCTGTATGGTCTAAAGTCAATATTAGTTTTGTTTCTTTTTTACTTCATGTCGCTTGTAAACTTATTTTAGTTTAAAGAAATCTCACCAGTTCAGCAGTTTCTAAACCCACTTTAGCAGTTCTTTGTGAGTGATGTGTAGGGAGCCCCCATTCTCAGAGGGACACAGAGAAATGTCATTAGCGGCATTAAATAAGATAGCATTGATGTAAAGGCCACAAGCAGTGCCTGACTCAGGACCAGACAAGCTCTCTGGCCATTCAACTTTCTAATGTACTAACATCTAACCTGAACCAGTCTTAGTTAAAAATAACTTATATAGGACAGGTAATTGTTCTTAAAATAAAAGATCATTTAAATAATAAAACAAGAGGCTGGTAATGAAAGCCTTGGTGGCTCAGAGGCTAAGGGTCCGCACTGGCATCTGGAAGGTTGCTGGTTCAAATCCCGCTACTGCCAGAAGGAATCCTACTCTGTTGGGCCCTTGAGCAAGACCCTTAACCTGAACATTGCTACAGGGGTGCTGTGCAATGGCTGACCCTGTACTCTGAACTCAAAAGGTCATATGAAAAGACAATTTCCCCTGGCGGGTTAATACAAGATACCAAATGGTCAGCAACTGTGTTGATGGAGACTCTGGTAAGGTGCTTTGTTCCTTCTCGCCCACTTAGGTCTGCCAGTGAACAGCGTCTGGTGATGCCACCTCTGCATGTCATCAAGTCTCAATCCAGACTCCTTTCCTACGTTCTACTGTATGTAGTTCCCAGTTGGTGGAACGAGGTGCAAATCTTCATCGGTCCTGCTGAATCCCTCCATGTTTTTAAGAAGCAATTGAAGTCCCATCTATGCTGCAAATACCAGTTTAATGGAATGGGAAAATAAAAAAATACAACTATGCTCTGTCATCTTTTATTTTGACAATTAACTTGTAGTTTAAGTTTAAGTAACTTGTAGTTTAAGTTTAACTACTTTATTGATTATAATTGATGATGTAAATTTATGAGTTATTATATCTTTTCACTTGTGGCAATGAGAAGTCAAGCAAAATGTCACCTTTTATTGGCTAACTAAAAAGATTACAATATGCAAGCTTTTGAGGAAACTCAGGTCTCTTCTTCAGGTTTCTGTAATACAGAAACTGGAGTTCCCTGTGTTTATATACACACTAAGACAAGAAACAACATTGGAACACCTCTAAGTGAGACATCTTAAATGTAAAAATATTTATCATTTATAATAGACCTCTTCAGGCTAAGATTCATTAAGCAAGAGAGGAGAACAATGCATTATGAAGATCTTTGGATAACTGTCAAACAAAGTCTTTGGAAGTTTCTGATGAGTTTTTTAATACAATGTGGCTCTGTAGTCAGGTTGTCTGTGTCATATCTGGCCATAAAACTCTTGTCTCTATTTAAACCATGTTGTAATGTGTTACATTTTAGCACGAGTTTAACTTCCCATTCTTTTCTTTCTTGCTGTGTTCTGAAGTTGCCGCTAAGCCCTGTGACTTTAATGTCTCTCTCACAGTGTCCATGGCTGTTGAAGTGGGTTGCTACAGAACCATCCCTATTGCCAGGCTTGATGTGTCACCTGTGGAAATTCATTCTCTGGTTGAGTGTTTGTCGATTTTCTCCCACATAGAGTGCAGTGTCAATACATTTCATACAGAGAATTAGGTGGACCAAATTAGATGATCTGCAGGAAAATGATCCCTTTATGTGATGTTCTAGTCAGCAGTGTGGCAATCATCTTTTGTTCCCTGTTCTACTACATTTGCTGTTCAAACAGGCCCGAGGCTAATGTTACTCGATTATGTTTACCTCTGTTGTAAATCGCTTTGGATAAAAGTATCTGCCAAGCAAATAAATGTTAATGTCAATGTAAATACCAAAATAAATAGGCAATAAATAGATAAATAGATTAATTAGCTGTTGAACTGGCAAAGCTTTCCTGTAGTCCTGGCATTGATGTTATTGGCACCTCCATATTTGAAGATGTTGAGCTGCAAAAGCATCTTGTTTGAACTTTGAGACAAATAACAGAAAAACAAGCAGAAGAAGCGACTCTTTAGTGTTATTATTTCAGCAAGCCCCAATAACATAGAAAGCAAAAGTTTGACATGCACTGCACATAACAGAAAAACTGTCCCAAAGTACGATGTGAAGGAGAGCAGCTGAAAGCTTTACTAATTCAGATAACAAGCTAACCATTAAAAATCACAAAAAGGCTGATTGTGGAGGAGATTTACATAAACATATTAGTCAAATACTGCAGTTATGCATAGTGTGCTACACCCAACCATTTCCTCCCCAAGTACAAAAAAGAAAATATATTACAAAAGAAAAAAAGAATGACAAAAGAAGCCCTTATCATAACAGACTTGAAATCAAAGATGACAGCTTGATCAAAGCTAAACTAATTTCCTAAAGAACTGCAGAATCCACAATGTCAACAACAAATCCTCTTTAATAAAACCCTTGTGTGTGTCCAGGTGTGTGTCTTCTGGTCAAGTGCACATGCGCGGGACCGCACATGTTCAGTCTCTCCCTGTGCATTCCCTGTGCAGAGAGAGAGAGAGAGAGAGAGACACACACAGGCGCGTGCACAAGAGAGACACACACACACACACAGGCACACGAGAGAGAGACACACACACACAGGCACGCAAGAGAGAGACACACACACAGGTGCATGAGAGAGAGAGAGACACACACACAGGCGCGCGAGAGACACACACACACACACAGACACAATCACAGGCGCGCATGCATTGTTGCAATGTTAATTTTCTTGGTTGTTTATTAAATTACGGATTTTTCAAATGTTCATTTTTTTCCCCCTGTGCTTAAAACTTATTAAAAAAAGTGTTTTTAGCGAGCAGGTCGTAAGGCTATAGCGCAAACTCTTGCAATGTTAGTTATCTCTGTTGTTCAAGGTTTTCTTAGTGTTATTCAATGTTTTTACATTTAGTTTACTATTACGCTGTGCATTCTATGGTATAATTAACTATATTTGTGCTTAAAAACTTAAAAAAATATATATTTACATACAGTTTGTACGGTCTGGAATGGATTCATTGTATTTACGTACAATCCTATGGGGGAAATTACTTTGGTTCCTGACCAAATCGAGTTTCGACCAGAGTTTTGGAACGAATTATGGTCGTGAACCGAGGTTCCACTGTATTACTGTCAGAGAAAATTACAGGCATTTTACGGAAATACAAACCAGTATTCCTGAGAGAGAAAATTAAAGGCACACAATACAGTGACACATATTACAGCCACATACAAGGTCCCTTGCCATTTAGTATAGACTGTTCCTACTAATGTTTATGCACTACTGTTCTAGCGCCCGTTATTGTAATGGGCTTAATGTCTAGTAGTTGTAATAATTTAGCAGTTCTTAAAATGTGTGTGGAAACGTACCCTTTCAATCTCTAAAATCTCTCAATATCCCTCCATTACAGTCAGTAGAACACTGACAGATGAGCACAATAGGACATCCTCAAACAGCAATATAAATTGGTGGTTCAGCTATGCCAGGAAATGCCATCTCCAGTGACGTCCCTCATTTTTCTGGAGTTGTTGAGGTCATTTCCACAGTTTACTTCTTGCCATAAACTCTATCCAGCTGTTTCTGTACTCCACATAATAGGTTTTGTCCACTTTTCCATCTCTGCTCCATTGTGCTCCTCTGTCACTGTTCTATGGGCTGTAATGGAGTGTAGGGTTGTTGTTTTCATGTTTGAACTTTAAATACTTTGAAATGTTCAGATCATATTTACATAGTCCTCCATTCAGCACACTGCTACTGTGAACATGAGGTGATATGCCACGAAGTTCACTCAGTGAGTCAGCATGGCCCAGATCATCATTCCAGGTTTATTTCAGCCAGTTTCGGTTCCACTAAAGAGGATTGGGGCAAGTTTTGCTTGGTAATTGGTAAAAAAGGAAACAAAGTGTCAACTCATAAGCTGTTATCTAATGTTGTTGTATTGTTCCTCACATTTTATTTCATTTTCCACTGCTTATCCAAAGCCTGGACACTGGGGTAACAGTCTTAGCAGTTACGTCCATAAGTCCCTTTCCCCAGCCACACTTGCCAACTCGTACTGTGCTACCTCAAAGCCTTCTTAGGCCATCTGGGAGATATGATCCTCCAAGTGAGCCCTGGGTCTTCCCCAGAATCTCCTCCCAGCTGGTCATTCTTGTAAAACCTCCAAAGGGAGGCATCCAGGGGGTATCCGTATCAGATGCCCAAACCTCCTCAATTGGAGGGTCAGAGGCTCTACTCCGAACCTCTCCCAGATGTCTGCACTTCTCACCCTATCCCAAAGGGAGGGCCCAGCAACCCTGTGGAAAAAATAATTTCAGCTGCTTGTAATCTCATTCTTTCAGTTATTATCCAAAGCTCATGACCATAGGTGGGAGTAGGGATGTAGATTGACTGGTAAATTGAGAGCTTTGCCTTGTGACTCAGCTTCTTCTTCTTTTGTCAATTTAGCATATCTAATGTTTCTGCTGGGCGGCACGGTAGCGCAGTGGGTAGTGTGGCTGCCTCGCAGCAGCCTGGTGTCCCATCCCCAACCTTGATGGAGCTCAGCTCGGGCAAAGAATTCACCCAGCTCAAGTCTTGATTATCTGGGAGTGAGGAATCTGGAGCTATATAGGGTAAATAATATATTGTTATTTGGAACACATGCATTTCATGTGTGTTCTGTGTCTACAAAGACGAATGCTTTCCGTAGAGTTCAGGAATTCTAGTGTTAAATTATACTGCTATGTTCCTTACAAAAGGTAAACATTTAAAGCTATGCTGTCCATTAAAATATCCAAGAATTAATATTTTTTATCACAGCGAAATTATGGAATTTTTCTTTTTTGTCAACGAAAAGCAAAAGGAAATACATAGTAGTAAAAAAAATACATTTTAAAGGTGTGTTCATGAGCTATATGTATAATCATTAAGTTATAAAAAGTACCACAACACAAAAGTTGAAAGCACTTTGAAGTATTCCACAATTAATAAAGAGGACCCTGGATGTAATTGGGCTGTTGAGAAATGGAGGGCTTGCTTGTGGGGTTGAAATTTCCTGTCCACACCAATCATCAGGCTTTGACCACCCTATTGTCCTCCAAAGTGTCTGAATGCACAGGAATGTGGATGGCATGCTGGGCAGTGTGACTTAACTGTATTAACAAATCTGCAGCTTATCATCCAGGGTTACACAATCACATTGCCGACTGCCTCTCATGCTTCTCTTTCCCTGCTACTGCTGAGACCATTTCTGGCAATAAACCTGAGTTCCGACACTTTTTTGAAAATACGATTGCGAGTCACATCCTGCCATGGCATGCCAAAGAAGATCTTACCGGATGTGTGATCTGTTTGCATTGATACTGGTACCATAATTATACATCCTCTTCCCTTCTCGGCCTTTTTTTCTTTATGATTTAATTACAATTATATGCATATACTGTATATAGACTTCGTGCCAGCAAAGCAGCGGGTCTAGATGGAGTATCACCACAACTGCTGAAGGCCTGTGCGCTGGAACTGGGGAGAGTCCCGAGGCTTTGGAAAACACCTTGTATCACCCCAGTCCCAAAGATATCACGTCCTAGTCAGCTGAATGACTTCTGGCCTGTCGCTGTGACGTCAAATGTGATGAAGACCATGGAGCGGCTGCTGCTTCACCACCTGAGGCCACAGATCCACCACACCTTCGACCCTCTGCAGTTCGCATACCAGGAGAAGGTGGGAGCAGAGGATGCCATCATCTATATGCTACACCGATCCCTGTCCCACTTGGACAGAGGCAGTGGTGCTGTAAGAATTATGTTTTTGGACTTCTCTAGTGCCTTCAACACCATCCAACCTCTGCTCCTTAGGACAAGCTGACAGAGATGGGAGTAGATTCACACCTGGTGGCATGGATCATGGACTATCTTACAGACAGACCTCAGTATTGCGTCCTGGGAACTGCAGGTCTGACATTGTGGTCAGCAGCACAGGAGCACCACAGGGGACTGTACTTTCTCCAGTCCTGTTCAGCCTATATACATCGGACTTACAATACAACTTGGAGTCCTGCCACGTGCAAAAGTTCGCTGACAACACTGCTATCGTGGGCTGCATCAGGAGTGGGCAGGAGGAGGAGTATATGAACCTAATCAAGGACTTTGTTAAATGGTGTGACTCAAACCACCTACACCTGAACACCAGCAAAACCAAGGAGCTGGTAGTGGATTTTAGGAGGCCCAAGCCCCTCATGGACCCCATGATCATCAGAGGAGACTGTGTGCAGAGGGTACAGACCTATAAATACCTGGGAGTGCAGCTGGATGATAAATTGGACTGGACTGCCAATACTGATGCTCTGTGTAAGAAAGGTCAGAGCCGACTATACTTTCTTAGAAGGTGGGAATCCTTCAACATCTGCAATAAGATGGTGCAGATGTTCTACCAGATGGTTGTGGTGAGTGCCCTCTTCAACACGGTGGTGTGCTGGGGAGGCAGCATAAAGAAGAAGGATGCCTCACACCTGGACAAACTTGTGAGGAAGGCAGGCTCTATTGTAGGAATGAAGCTGTACAGTTTAACATCCATGGCAGAGCGACGGGCGCTGAGCAGGCTCCTGTTAATCATGGGGAATCCACTGCATCCACGGAACAGTGTCATCTCCAGGCAGAGGAGCAGCTTCAGGGACAGACTGCTGTTACTGTCCTGCTCCACTGACAGACTGAGGAGATTGTTCCTCCCCCACACTATGCGACTCTTCAATTCCATCCGGGGTTGTAAACGTTAACATTATTCAAAGTTATTGTCTGTTTTTACCTGCATTTTTATTACTCTTTAATTTTGTAAAATATTGTTTTTTGTATCAGTATGCTGCTGCTGGATTATGTGAATTTCCCCTTTGGATTAATAAAGTATCTATCTATCTATCTATCTATCTATCTATCTATCTATCTATCTATCTATCT
>JANRMT010062791.1:186834897-186852135 GCA_026402145.1 Polypterus bichir lapradei | reverse complement strand
TCTATCTATCTATCTATCTATCTATCTATCTATCTATCTATTATATAGTGCCTTTTTCAGCAATCTATCTATCTATCTATCTATCTATCTATCTATCTATCTATCTATCTATCTATCTATCTATCTATCTATCTATCTATCTATCTATCTATATAGATATGCATGTGTACTTTTTTTAAAGGAGACTGTTTAACATCATACCCTTGGTTTATTGTATTAGGGCTTACTATGCTTATCCAGGGCTACTGTTTAACATCATTACCTGTGTTTACTCTGTCAAGACTGCTTAAAGTCATATTTTATGCTTATAGTATTTGGACTGTATTGTCAATAGATATCTCTATTTTAATCCTTATACACCACTGCTGGGGTCTTGTTTTGTTTTAGACGTGCTATGTATCTAGGCATGTCAGAGGACTGGGTCCAGCCTCACGTGGGGAGGAAAAATAGGGTGCAAGGGGACTTGGGGAGAGAAAGAAAGCAATCTATTGCTAATCAATCCTCTTAATCCTTATAATTATAAGTCCCAATGTAATAATAGGCTTCATGGCAATAACTCCTGGGAAAATTGGAAATTATGGACAAAGCTGTCTTATTTTCAGTTAAGTTTACAAAATGACAACAAAGGTTCAGAAGCAATGTCTCCATGACAGAATAGTTGACTTTGTGAGCTGGAATGTTAAAGGTCTAAATCATGAATTAAAGAGAATGCAAGTATTCTCTCACCTAACAGGTCTAAACACTAAAATAGTATTTTTACAGGAGACCCACTTATTAAGCAAGGATCAGTTTCAGCTTCACAGAGACTGGACTGGCCAAATGTTCCAATCCAGCTTTACAAAGAAAACTAGAGGTGTGGGAATTCTCATACATACAACAGTCTCATTTGTGCTATCAGATGTAGTATCTGATCCTGAAGGGAGATGTATGATTGTCATGGGTAATTTATTTAACTATAAAGTGATTCTGATAAATATCTATGCACCCAATGAGGATGATAGGGACTTCATCCAAAATGTATTTGCACCCATTCCCAATGTGAACACTCATAAAATTATAATGGCTGGGGACTTTGTGTTTTAAATCCCGACCTAGATAGGTCTCCTGCGAAAGGGGAGATGACATTTAACACCGCAAAGACAATTAGACAGTTTTTAACTAATCACAACTTATCAGACCCCTGGAGATTTCTAAACCCAAACTCAAGAACATATTCCTTCTACTCACCAGTGCATCACAGCTACTCAATAATTGATTATTTCTTTATAGATAATTTCTTGACTATGATTAAATCTTGTAAGTACAACGCTATTATTATCTCTGACCATGCCCCTTTGATTATGGAGCTCAAATCACTATGCCCCATATACAGATGAAGTCTTAACCCACTTTTATTAGCAGATTAGAACTGTAAAGAATTTATATCCAAACAAATCTATTTTTTAGAGACAAATACACCCTCAGAGGTTTCTGCTGGAATACTCTGGGAAACCCTGAAGGCTTTCTTAAGAGGAGATCAAGAACATGCCAGCTGTCCAAGTGAGGCACTTCATAGGAAAAGAGAGGCTCTATACTTAGAACTCAGCCTCTTGACAACAAAAGAAACAGAACAACTCATTTTTAAATCAAGACATCACTACTATGAACATGGAGAGAAAGCTAATAAGATCTTAGCTCAACAAATCCACAAGCAGGAAGTTCGCAATGCAATCCCAGCAATCACCAAAACAGACAGAGACAAAATCATTGACCATAATAATAATGCACACCTTTAGATACTACTTTAAGTCCTTATATTCTACTGAGTTTAAAGACAAGACACAACCTAATGGATTTGTGGATGCATTACAGATACCACAACTAGATACTCTCAGTGCAGAGGAATTGGATAAACTTCTGACACTATCAGAATTACTAGATGCTATAAAGTCACTTCACAGTGGGAAAGCAGCCGGCTCTGATAGCTACCCTGACAAATTTTACATCTGCATTTACATCATCTGCTAGGAAAACTTTGGTTCAAATGACAATCCTTCCCTTGTTTGACTATGGTGATGTTATTTACAGATCAGCATCCAAAGGCCTGCTTCAGAAGCTCGACGTTCTTTATCACTCTGCCATCCGGTTTATAACAAATGCTCCTTTCAAAACCCATCATTGTACCCTGTATTCTTCTCTCAACTGGTCTTCATTGTACACCCGCCGTAAAGTCCATTGGCTTATGATTATTTACAAAACTCTCCTTGGTTTTTCCCCTCCTTATTTACAGGAATTGTTATACTTTTCTTCTTCTGTGTATAATACTCGTTCTGCTAATCTGATTCTGCTGACAGTTCCTAAGGCTACTTCTGTACTTGGCCTGTCGTCTTTTCAGAACGCTGCTGCTAGAGACTGGAATGACTTGCAGAAAATGTTAAAACTGAATAATTTCATTCCTAAATCAGTTTTCCAATCACGGATTTCAGCTTATTATAAAGATGTGTGTCGCTGTTACTTAGGCTAGCTGCTCCAATTCACTGCTGTTCTATTCATTGTTGCTTCAATGTTCTTATTGTTTATATAATATTTTTATGACATTTTTTTTTTCTTTCGTAATTTTGTTTATATTGTATATGTGTATCTTTCTTAATATGTTTTATTTTTTTTTTTATTTATTTATTTTTTTCTTTCCCCCCCCCCCCACCCCCATTTCCCTCTTAAGGCTTTGCCCTTTCCAGGCCACAGTTGTAAATAAGAAACATGATCTTAATCTGTTTTGCCTGGTTAAATAAAGGTAAATAAATAAATAATTTTTAGAAAAAATTCTTAACTCAGCTAGTTCCCCTTTCATTGGCAATATTTACAGAAGCTAGAGACAATAACATTCTACCTCAAACTTTTCGCCAAGCATTAATTACCATATTTCCTAAACACAACAAGGACTTATTACAATGTGCATCATACAGACCAATTTCACTTCTGAATAATAATGTTAAGAAACTCTCCAAAGTCCTAGCTAGAAGGATTGAGAAGGTGCTTCCTTCAGTAATATCACAAGACCAAACTGGATTTATTAAAGGCAGACACTTAGCTTCCAATCTTCAATGCCTGTTTAATGTAAAATATTCACCCACAAAGTCTAAAACCCAGAGATATTATTATCATTGGATGCAGAAAAAGCATTTGATATGGTTGAATGAAACTACCTTTTCACTACATTGGAGAAATTTCAGTTTGGCACAAACATTTCTAAATAGATCAAACTACTTTATACCAATCCAGAAGCTTCCTTTGTATTAACAACATTAATTCAGACTATGTCTACTAGAATGTGATACCAGACAAGGATGCCCCTTGTCACCAGTTCGTTTTGCAATCACCATTGAGTCATTGGCAGTTCACTGTCGAAATGCTTATGGAATAAAGGGGGTTATCAGAGAAGGACTTGAACAGAAAATTTCTCTATATGCAGATGATATGGTACTGTATATATCAGACCCACAAAATGCTGTGCCTGCAGTCTTAAAAGCGCTAACAGAATTTCAAAAGATTTCTGGTGTTACAATTAATTTGACTAAAAGTGTGCTCTTTCCAGTGAATTCTGAAGCACATAATATTAGATTGGAGACCTTCCCTTTTATCATCACAGATTATAAAAAAATTAAGCAAGACTTACATAGATGGTCCACCCTTCATCTCACTTTAACTGGAAGGATTAACATTGTCAAGATGAGTATCCTTCCTAAGCTTCTTTTTTATTTCAAAACATTCCAATATATATCAATAAATCATTTTTTAAGAAATTTGATTCAACCATAACCACATTTATTTGGAATTATAAACATCCATGTATCCAATGGGTGACCCTAAAAAAACCTAAGGCAGAAGGTGGCATGGCTCTTCCTAACCTTCAATTTTCTATTTCTGGGTGGTGAATTTACAATACTAACTATAAAAACCTGGATATGGACACAAATAGATGAACATACACAGACTTGGTCCGCATTAGAAATAAAATCCTGCAGCACTTCTTTATATTCTTTGCTTTTTACCCCAATAAGTACAAGTCATTGCCAATATAGTAACAAATGAATTATGTTTCACTCACTAAGAATATGGAACCAATGTAGGAAGTACTTTAAGATAAAGAAGCTTTTATCTGCGGCGCCTCTGCACGAGAACCACCTTTTTCCACCCTCTCAAACGTACACAGTTTTTAATGTCTGGAAAACATTCAGGATTAAATCACTTAGCGACCTGTACATAGACAACATCTTTGAATCCTACAAACAATTACACTCCAAATTTATCTTTCCAGCAACACATTCCCCCTCCCTTTCTAAGATCCAAGAGGACAGTGGGAAAATGATCTCTCACTCAACATCCTAGAAAAGGAGTGGAAGAATAGCAATGCAGAGAATTCACTCGAGCTCCATATGCACAAAGCTTATAATTATTAAACTTAAAATTATATATCAAGTGCATCTGTCCAAAATGTTTCCAGTGCAAGATCCAACCTGCACATGTTGCAATCAAGTTCCAACTTCACTGGGTCAAGTGTTTTGGGCCTGCACCAAATGAACATAATTTTGGACCAAAATCTTTATAATGAACTTCATTAGAACACTCTAGACAAGAACAGGCCTTTAACCCAACAAAGCTCGTCAGCCCTTTTCACTTATATGTTCCATAAAAACATCAAGTCGAGTTTTGAAAGTCCCTAACGTCTTACTGTCTACCACACTACTTGGTAGCTTATTCCAAGTGTCTATCGTGCTTTGTGTAAAAAAAAAACTTCCTAATGTTTGTGCGAAATTTACCCTTAACAAGTTTCCAACTGTGCCCCCGTGTTCTTGATGAACTCATTTTAATATGACAGTCTTGATCCACTGTACTAATTCTATTCATAATTTTAAACACTTCAATCATGTCACCTCTTAATCTTCGTTTGCTTAAACTGTAAAGGCTCAGCTCTTTTAATCTTTCCTCATAATTCAACCCCTGTAGCCCTGGAATCAGCCTAGTCGCTCTTCTCTGGACCTTTTCTAGTGCTGCTATGTCCTTTTTGTAGCCTGGAGACCAAAACTGCACACAGTACTCAAGATGAGGCCTCACCAGTGCATTATAAAGGCTGAGCATAACCTCCTGTGACTTGTACTCCACACATCGTGTTATATAACCTAACATTCTGTTAGCCTTCTTAATGAACACTGTCGGGAAGTTGATATCTTAGAGTCCACTATGACTCCTAAATCCTTCTCATAAGGTGTACTCTTGATTTTCCTACATGTAATACTTTACATTTACTGACATTAAATTTCATCTGCCACAAATCTGCCCAAGTCTGTATGCTATCCAAGTCCTGCTGCAGTGATATAACGGATTCCAAATTATCTGCTAATCCACCAATCTTAAAAAATAGCAGCGGCCCCAGCACTGACCCCTGCTGGTCACCACTCTTAACATCGGCCAGTTCTGATGAGGTTCCTCGCACCATCACCCTCTGCTTCCTGTGTCTGAGCCAATTCTGCACTCATCTAAAAACATCACCCTGAACTCCCACTTGTTTTAACTTGATGCCCAACCTCTCATGTGGCACCTTATCAAATGCTTTCTGAAAGTCCAGATAAATAATATCATATGCTCCACTTTGATCGTATGCTTTTGTTGCAACCTCATGGAATTCCAACATGTTAGTAAAACACGACCTCCCTCTTCTAAACCCATGCTGACTGGTCAGAATAACTCCTGTCCTTGCCATGTGTTGCTCAATCTCATCCTTAATAATTCCTTCCATTAATTTTCCTGTGATGCACGTTAAGCTTACTGGCCTATAGTTGCTCTGATCTGCCCTGTCACCCTTTTTATATATTGGGATGATATTTGCCATTTTCCAGTCCTTCGGAATCTCTCCAGTGCTCAGTGAATACCTAAAAATATGTGTCAAGGGTTTATATCTGTACTCGCTATCCTCCTTAAGAACACGAGGATAAATATTATCTGGGCCTGGTGATTTGTTTGATTTAATTGCCTTTCAGACAACTTTGGTGTCACAATTTCTCCTACTCCACTAACAGCTGTGTTTGGTGGGCTCACAGATGGGCTTTAAGTGGAGAAGGACAAACAAACTCTAATTGTCTTTACTACACTATTGGCACAAAGACTTATCTTGCTCAATTGGAAGAATCCTAATTCACCTCTTTGAAGTCAATGGGTAACTGATGTTATATACTATTTGAAGCAGGAAAAAATCAAATTCACACTTAGATGATCTGTATAAAACTTTTCTAAAACCTAGCAGGATCTAATCAATAACATTTTAGAATAAGTATTTAAATTGAGGAAGCAGATTCTTCCCCCTCTTTTTTTCTCTATTTATTTTTACTCATTTACTAATTTATATGTTTACTTATTTTTATTAGCTTAAAGTTTTACTCTGCTGCCCTAGCTCTCTTTCTCATAGGAGTTTGATTTGCTTTGAACCAAGTCTCGTAAAACCTGACTTATTTGTATGGAATGTTATTTGTTATTAAAATCAATCCAACCATCCATCCATCCATTTTCCAACCTGCTATATCCTAACTACGGGGTCATGGGGTCTGCTGCAGCCAATCCCAGCCAACACAGGGCGCAATTAAAATCAATTAAATAAAAAAATAAATCTGACTTTGTGATGATTTAGTCTCTTGCTCTAACTGCCCTGTCACTGGGTGACTTTGCTTCTGCCTCTCCATTTTACAGTGAATTATCTGCCTTGCAAGCTCAGGTAACCAATGGTTAGCCATCTTCTCTTAATGCTATTGATACAGTTACACATCTATATTTCTGATTACAAGATTAATTTAGTGAGATGGTTAGATGTTCTGTGGTGCTCGCCTCATTGCTCCTTTCTCTCAGAGTCACATGTTGGTTGCATTCACTTGTCTATGTCACCAAAGATATGCGTAAAGTAGACAGTGAGTGTGTGTCATGTCTATTGGTGGCCAGGTATAGATAACATGGTTGAAGTTCATGTTGAAAACTGTCAATTCCCTTTTCTACACCTGTGCCATTTCAACCAAGACAATCGGGCTATCAGCAGGTCCCAGGAGAAGTCAGTGAAAGGCTGCATAAGCTAAGGACACTCAAGAAAAAGTGTAAAAAAGCAGATAATACAAAAAAGGAAGCCCTGAGCAAGCTAAGCTCTAAGATAGGGCAGAGGAGGAGGACATTTGGAGCATTCAGTGATACAGAAATGATCTGGAAAAAGCAGAGATAGGCGTAGCAACAGAGGAAAGCCTTTTACAAGAACCCCTTTCAGTTCATAGACAAACTCCTGGAAAAGCCAAGAAGTGGGAAACTGGTGAGCTGTGAGGAAGAACTAGAAGAGAAGGTAACAGCAGCACATGGGTAACCCAGCAGGGAATGCCCTCTTTGATTACCAATTTTAAACCACACACCCCTTACAGCACTGCAGATTTCATCAATGAAGAAATAAGGGCAATAGTGGAGAAAACTCAAGCAGGATCTGCACCAGGACTATCGGGCACCACATATAAAAAGTACAAAAACTGTCCGCAGGCTCTGAGTAGGATATCTAAGCTGTTGTAGGCACTCTGCCAGTGTTCAAGGCTGATGTTCCCACTTTTTCTTCCAGAGGGACACTTTGTTCCTAAAGAACTAAATTTGGCAGGATTGGCCACTTCAGAGAAATCTCACTGCTAAATGTCAAAGGGAAAATACTCCAGTTCCTTATTGCCAAAAGATGAGCAACAGCTGGGTCTTCACAGCACATTGTATTCAACCTCTATGAATGGAAGGAACATTTTGGAGAAAGTGAAAAATGAAACCATATTTCTGTTTATTAAGTGAAGTTATTAATAAGATAATGAAATATCAATTAATGACAAAGTAATCTATCTGATTTTATAATGCAGATTCTAACAGAGGTTGTTACTTCATCGTTTATTATGATTGGCACTGAAAGTGAAGCTTCTCTGTGTAGTTGCAGCAGCTCTGTTTCCACCAAAGGTGTTAAGACTATCAGACAACATGAGGACAACCTCCTGTGACTTCACCCATGCAGGCTTCCACATCCACTTGAGAACCTTATAGGGCTCCAGACTGATAAGAGAGGACACGGTCATTGAGTTGACATGTCACAAAAATGTTTTTTTTTGTTTTCTTCCTTGGGGTTTACAACTAGAGTTTAGCTCCTGAGTTTCTTGTTAAGTTTCTAAAAGCTTAGATGTTTGTGGACCTTCACATGGCGATCATGTCCTTTAAGTAATCAAATGAGTGACACACATAAATCTGTTGTCTCCCTACTTAGCTCTTGTCATTATTTTAATTTTAATGTCCTCTCTGTCTTGTTTCCACAGTCCTAGTCTGCTGAGAAGTCACCTGAACTTTGGTGAAAGGAGCCTTAAGAAGAGACAATCAGTCATTTAAACCACAAAACCTAAAGATGAGTAAAGACGGCTTGTGTGAGAAGTTTGTGTCAATGATCTCCAGGAAAGGAAGATCAGATGAAGACATTGCTGCTCTGTCTGGTGAGAAAAACATGGAGACTTTCTCCTTGAATTTCAAAATCTTCATCCCAAAATGTTTGAAAAACACACACTTTATGCACAAAACCAAAATCCTTTTGTGTTTTATTATTTTTTTGGCATATTATTTGCTTTGTGAGTTTTGAGTGTGTGGATTGTCAGCTTCTATCACTCACTGTGTTGAAATCTTGCTGTTTGTGTTTTAATCTTTGTGACTTCACATCTGATTTCCACTGAGCAGTGATTTTACAATTCCATAGTTGAATGTTGTTTAAATCAACAACAACAACATTTATTTATATAGCACATTTTCATACAGAAAGTAGCTCAAAGTGCTTTACATAATGAAGAATAGAAAAATAAAAGACACAATAAGAAAAATAAAATAAGTCAATTAACATAGAATAAGAGTAAGGTCCAATGGCCAGGGTGGACAGAAAAAACAAAAAAAACTCCAGACGGCTGGAGAGAAAAATAAATGTTCCATATGTGCTGTTAACAGTAAGTTCATGTCATATTATTGTGCTCTTTATCATCACTCTTTTACTTTTCTGCTCTTGGTGCTTCTGCAGTGCTCCTTAAAAGACACACATGAAGCACCACAGCTTTCAGATGAGAGCGACCCTTAAAAACACAGCCCTTCACAAAGCAGACCTCAGTGCGAGCACAGCGTGACGCCATCAATAGGGTCCGGAGTCGGGGGGTTTGAGTAGTTGGGGGTGGCTTTGATCTGCCTTTTTCTACAAGTAATCCACATAAGAAGAGCACAGCATATCAAGCAGGATTACTCAGACATTTTAAAGGCACTCTCCTTCAGTTTTCTTTTCACCAGCTCTGTTTCTTTTTGCTTTACGTGTCCATCTCTCTTTTCTATAAAATAAGGGGCGACTTTTCTTAGTTTACAAATGAAGCAACTGAACTCACTACAAGAAATGCTGCACTGTAATGACTTTAAAGTATTATTTACTGATCTTTAGGTTATCACAGGTCATTTTGAAGATGTTTATTAAGAGCATAATACAAGAAATACAGTATGTGAAGTGAATTGGAGTGTTTATCATGAAACTCCTAAGAGTAGGCTACAGTTACAGCCATAGCTAGATGAGAAATAAACTCAAAATAAACACAAAAACACACCTGCTATGAGTGTGGTGGGCTGGCCAGTGAGTGTGGAGGGCCCGACTTCAGTCGATTCTAATGTCTGACATTAGATGGTAAGCTAAACGCACTCTCAAAATGTAATGCAGCTGAAATAAAGATTTGTAATTTAAATTCTGAAAGCCTTCATTTGCATAACCTTAGCAAGTCAGAGACAATTACAAGACCCTCTCATGATGTCAGACGTGCAGTTTAACATTCCCACTGACTCAGTCAGACTGCTCTGAGATTCACCCTGTTGTAGGCCCGGACTCTTCTGTGTATCTGTGAGAGCTGACAATCAATGAGCTCTCCTCCACAAGTAAAAGGGATACAATGAGACTGCAAGTAAAGAAGGAAAGAGAAGCTTGTCTTGTGCTTATCATACAAGCAGAGAATGCAGAAAAGATAATAAAAGGACTGAGATTACTGCAGATCTTGCCATACTAAACACCAGGCATCACATTATTGGCTTTCAGAATGTGGCACGTGTCACTCGCAATACTTTGGAAATGAGAAACTGCACTAAATGTATTTGAGTTGTGTATTTTGCCACCCCCTGCAATGTCCTGCTCAAGGTGACGAGATCCAACAACTGCAGTCGTTAGGTTTGACTTCCCTCCTGACTATTTGTGTGATGAACTCCAGCTTAAGACAAGGACTATGTTGGATATAGTGTGTGTTTGTGGAGAGAATGGTCCAGTTTGATGACCTCAGGATCACATCTCTGTTTTTTGAAGATGATGTGGTCCTGCTGGCTTCATCGTGCTGTGATCTCAGGTGTTCACTGGGTTTGACTGCAGTCAAGTGTGAAGTGGTCAGGATGAGGATCAGCACCACCAAGTCTGAGGTCATGATTCTCAGCTGGAACAGGGTAGAGTGCCATCTCCAGTTTGGGGATGAGGTGCTGCCTCAAGTGGAGGAGTTTAAGTATCTCAGGGTCTTGTTCACAAGTGAGGAAAGAAGGAAGCAGGAGATTGACAGGTGGATCAGAGTGGTGTCTGCTGTTATGTAGATGTTGTACTGGTGAGTCATATTGAAGAGAGATGTGAAAAACAGAGCTCTCATGAAACTGGTGGATCTACATTGCTGTCTTTACCTCTGGTCACAAGCTTTACATAGTGAATGAAAGAACTAGACTGTAGATACAAATGGCAGAAATGATTTTCTTTTGCAGTGTCTGGGCTCACCTATAGAGAGAAGGTGAAGACATTTAGGAGGATCTCATATTAGAACTGTTGCTCCTCCACATTCAAAAGAGCAGGTTGTGATGGTTTGGGCATCTGATTAGGACACCTCCTGGACACCTCTTTGGGAAGATATTTCAGGCATGCCAACCAGGAGGACACCTCACGGCAAACCCAGGACATGCTGGACAGATTATATCTCTCAGCTGGCCCAGGAACCTCACAGTGTCCTCCTGGAAGATTTGAACAGAACAGAAAAGGGATGTCTCGGCATTTTTGCTCAGACTACTGTTCCATGACCTAGAGCCAGATAAGTGGCAAAAATGGATGAACGAATGGACAACAAAAGCATACTGGAAATAACATTTTTATTATTAGAGATTCCTGGTACTGTTCTGTCAAAACAGGGATACATTTCTTGCTCAGGTAGCAGTCACAACCCCAACAACCCCCAAGTTCTTGCTCCCTCCACTTCACACTTGTGTTCTATTTGTTTTCCTGCAATTCTGTTTCTTCTGTGGTTATGTTCTGCCATGGCTTTGAATAACACACAAATGTCCACTAAAATAATATTTTTTTCCTAATTTTCTTTTTTTTTCCTAAACTGTGCTTACTTCTTTGCTTATTACATTCTGTGTTGTTATTTTTCATAGCTAGCAGATCGAGGTTCTCAGTGGGCTGCATAATGAAAACTGGGTTGTGAGCTCAGTCCGCTCCTCTACACCCTTTACAAATATGACTGTGTCCCCACTCACCACAACAACAAGATCATAAAGTCTGCAGATGACACGACGGTGGCCAAGCTCATCTCGGGCAGGGAGGGTAAGCTGGCAGACAGGGACGAGGTGGAGCGGATGTCAGAGTGGTGCAGAGTCAATAACCTGCTCCTCAACACCACAAAAATGAAGGAGCTTGTTATTGACATTAGAAAAAACAAAACTGACATCCAGCCACTCATCATTGGCGGAGGGGCCTGTGTGGAGAGGGTCCCAGTGTTCAGGTTTCTGGGCATTGAGCTGGATGATGACCTGACCTGGAGCCCCAAACACCAAGGAGCTGCTGAAGAAGGCACAGCAGAGACTGTATTTTCTGAGAATCCTCAGAAAGAACCATCTCCCCAAAATTCTGCTCCTTGCCTTTTATTACTGTTCCATTGAGAGTGTGGTTACGTATGGAGTGTGTGTGTGGGACGGCAGCTGCACTTCCTCAGAAAGGAATGCGCTCCACAGGGTGGTCATGACAGTGGAGAGAACAATTTGCTGTACCCTCCCCACCCCATGTGTACCCTCCCCATATGTATATATGACAAGTGTAATTTGTACATTTATCCAGTGCAATTTGTATATATAATAAGTGTAATTTGTTTATTTTTGTAATGCACTCATTACTATTCTTTTCTTGTTTTTTAATTCTTATGCCTCACACTGAGTCAACACCACCTTCAATTTTGTTGTTTCTTTATAAAAGTGACAATAACAAAGATTTATCTTATTTTATGTAAGTCTTTCATTGTATTTTATACACATAGCAATACATTTGAACTGAACTTATTAAATTGAATTTGAAAAAATCAATATATTCCTGAAAGAGCGAAGCTCCATGCATATTACATCAGTGTGATCTGTTAGGACGTGTTTTCATTTTGCCTTTTGTTATTTTTGGTATATATATATATATATATTTTTATGGGAATTTTTTGAAATAAAAGAGTGTAGGAAGGCAGCCTTTTCAGGGCACTGCATCCCCCCGGATGCTAGGTGGCAGCTCCCCTGGACGGCAACGATTCCCCGGATTCCCTCAAGGCATCCAAGAACCTGGGGAATACTACTGTTACAACAACCAGGAAGTACTTCAGAGTCAAAAGGACGGAAGCCTGCAGTACTTCCAGGCTACTTGAGGAAGGATGATGTGGCGTTTAACCCAGAGAAGAAACACTTCCGGGTCATGGACTATTAAAGGACTTTGGGAAACCCAGCAAGGAGAGCCGGAGTTGGGTAGTAGAGTGACGGAGCTGCTGGGTGGAGAGGAGGATTATGATTATTGATTATTGTTTAGTATTATTACTATTATTATTGACCTGAGAATCGTGGAGTGTGCGGTGCTTTGTGCACTTTATTTAAGAAAATTATTAAAATTCTTCTTGGTGTTTTTAAATGTGTGTCCTGGATGTCTGTCTGGTGGGTTTAATGGGGCAACAGCGACCCCTAGCGTCCACTATATATACAGTTGTGCTTGAAAGTTTGTGAACCCTTTAGAATTTTTTATATTTCTGCATAAATATGACCTAAAACATTATCAGATTTCCACTCAAGTCCTTAAAGTAGATAAAGAGAAATCAAATGAGACAAAAATATTATACTTGGTTATTTATTTATTGAGTAAAATGATCGAATATTACATATTTGTGAGTGGCAAAAGTATGTGAACCTCTAGGATGATCAGTTAGTTTGAAGGTGAAATTCGAGTCAGGTGTTTTCAATCAATGGGATGCCAATCAGGTGTGAGTGGGCACCCTGTGTTATTTAAAGAACAGGGATCTATCAAAGTCTGCTCTTCACAACATGTGTTTGTGGAAGTGTATCATGGCACGAACAAAGGAGATTTCTGAGGACCTCAGAAAAAGAGTTGTTGATACTCATCAGGCTGGAAAAGGTTACAAAACCACCTATAAATAGTTTGGACTCCACCAATCCACAGTCAGACAGATTGTGTACAAATGGAGGAAATTCAAGACCATTGTTACCCTCCCCAGGAGTGGTCGACCAACAAAGATCACTCTGAGAACAAGGCGTGTAATAGTCGGCGAGGTCACAAAGGACCCCAGGGTAACTTCTGAGCAACTGAAGGCCTCTCTCACATTGGCTAATGTTCATGTTCATGAGTCCACCATCAGGAGAACACTGAACAGCAATGGTGTGCATGGCAGGGTTGCAAGGAGAAAGCCACTGCACTCCAAAAAAAAAAACATTGCTGTTCGTCTGCAGTTTGCTAAAGATCACGTGGACAAACCAGAAGACTATTGGAAGAATGTTTTGTGGACTAATGAGACCAAAATAGAACTTTTTGGTTTAAATGAAAAGCGTTACTTCTGGAGAAAGGAAAACACTGCATTCCAGCATAAGAACCTTATCCCATCTGTGAAACATGATGGTGGTAGTATCATGGTTTGGGCCTGTTTTACTGCATCTGGGCCAGTACGGCTTGCCTTCATTGATGGAACAATGAATTCTGAATTACAGTGCATCCAGAAAGTATTCCCAGCGCATCACTTTTTCCACATTTTGTTATGTTACAGCTTTATTCCAAAATGGATTAAATTCATTTTTTTCCTCAGAATTCTACACACAACACCCCATAATAATAACATGAAAAAAGTTTACTTGAAGTTTTTGCAAATTTATTAAAAATGAAAAAACTGAGAAAACACATGTACATAAGTATTTACAGCCTTTGCCATGAAGCTCCAAATTGAGCTCAGGTGCTTCCTGTTTCCCCTGATCATCCTTGAGATGTTTCTGCAGCTTCATTGGAGTCCACCTGTGGTAAATTCAGTTGATGTGACATGATTTGGAAAGGCACACACCTGTCTATATAAGGTCCCACAGTTGACAGTTCATGTCAGAGCACAAACCAAGCATGAAGTCAAAGGAATTGTCTGTAGACCTCCGAGACAGGATTGTCTCGAGGCACAAATCTGGGGAAGGTTACAGAAAAATTTCTGCTGCTTTGAAGGTCCCAATGAGCACAGTAGCCTCCATCATCTGTAAGTGTAAGAAATTCAAAACCACCAGGACTCTTTCTAGAGCTGGCCGGCCATCTAAACTGAACGATCGGGGGAGAAGGGCCTTAGTCAGGGAGGTGACCAAGAACCCAATGGTCACTCTGTCAGAGCTCCAGAGGTCCTCTGTGGAGAGGGGAGAACCTTCCAGAAAGACAACCATCTCTGCAGCAATCCACCAATCAGGCCTATATTGTTGAGTGGCCAGACGGAAGTCACTCCTTAGTAAAAGGCACAAGGCAGCCTGCCTGGAGTTTGCCAAAAAGGCACCTGAAGGATTCTCAGACCATTAGAAACAAAATTCTCTGGTCTGATGAGACAAAGATTGAATTCTTTGGTATGAATGCCAGGCATCACGTTTGGAGGAAACCAGGCACCGCTCATCACCAGGCCAATACCATCCCTACAGTGAAGCATGGTGGTGGCAGCATCATGCTGTGGGGATGTTTTTCAGAGGCAGGAATTGGGAGACTAGTCAGGATAAAGGGAAAGAGGACTGCAGCAATGTACAGAGACATCCTGGATGAAAACCTGCTCCAGAGCGCTCTTGACCTCCGACTGGGGCGACGGTTCATCTTTCAGCAGGACAACGACCCTAAGCACACAGCCAAGATATCAAAGGAGTGGCTTCAGGGCAACTCTGTGAATGTCCTTGAGTGGCCCAGCCAGAGCCCAGACTTGAATCCGATTGAACATCTCTGGAGAGATCTTAAAATGGCTGTGCACTGACGCTTCCCATCCAACCTGATGGAGCTTGAGAGGTGCTGCAAAGAGGAATGGGCGAAACTGGCCAAGGATAGGTGTGCCAAGCTTGTGGCATCATATTCAAACAGACTTCAGGCTGTAATTGCTGCCAAAGGTGCATCGACAAAGTATTGAGCAAAGGCTGTGAATACTTATGTACATGTGATTTCTCCGTTTTTATATTTTTAATAAATTTGCAAAAACCTCAAGTAACTTTTTTTCACATTGTCATTATGGGGTGTATTATTATGTATCATTATTGTGTGTAGAATTCTGAGGAAAAAAATGAATTTAATCCATTTTGAAATAAGGCTGTAACATAACAAAATGTGGAAAGAGTGATGCGCTGTGAATACTTTCCGGATGCACTGTATATCAAAGAATTCTAAAGGAAAATGTCAGGACATCTGTCCATGAACTGAATCTCAAGAGAAGGTGGGTCATGCAGCAAGACAATGACCCTAAGCACACAAGTCGTTCTACCAAAGAATGGTTAAAGAAAAATAAAGTTAATGTTTTGGAATGGCCAAGTCAAAGTCCTGACCTTAATCCAATCGAAATGTTGTGGAAGGACCTGAAGTGAGCAGTTAATGTGAGGAAACCCACCAACATCCAAGAGTTGAAGCTGTTCTGCATGGAAGAATGGGCTAAAATTCCTCCAAGCCAGTGTGCAAAAATGATCAAAAGTTACTGGAAACGTTTAGTTGCAGTTATTGGGGGGTCACAGCAGATACTGAAAGCAAAGGTTCACATACGTCTGCCACTCACAAATATGTAATATTCAATCATTTACCTTAATAAATAAATGACTATATATATATACAGTATAGTCATAAATATGAGACAGAGTCATATAAAGGTTTGGGGCAGCAACCCGTATAATCTGATATCCTAGCTGCAAAAGTAATGTTTAGCAAATACAGCACTGATGTGCACAAAACCATTTCCACTCTGCCACATGCCAAATTCAACTTACATTTCTACCAAAGATATTTCTGTCGACTAAATAGAACCTACTTATATCCAAATAGAGCTTGAAAAGATATATTTTTTCAAATCTGATCGTGCATTTTAGATGGACTTGATGTGCACTACATCGAGCCCACATGCTATTGTGCTCTCACCAGCCTGACTCAATAAGTCACAGTCGCTTCGCTCTTACTTTTTTACCATTCATGTAATCATGGCTAGTCGCGAAAAAATTAGAAAATGGAAGGAGGATTACACTTTGTAGTATGGCTTTACCAAAACAATTATTGATGGCGAATAAAGTATCCATTATTCATAAAGCTTCAATTGGTGATGTGTTTTTCTGTGTTAACCTCATATTTTTTCATACTTCTTCTCAAACCAAGGGGGTGCGAGGGTAAAATGAATCGGGAAGAGCTGATATATATGTATGTGTGTGTGTATATCTATACTAATAAACGGCAAAGCCCTCACTCACTCACTCACTCACTCACTCACTCACTGACTGACTGACTGACTGACTGACTGACTGACTGACTCATCACTAATTCTCCAACTTCCCGTGTAGGTAGAAGGCTGAAATTTGGCAGGCTCATTCCTTACAGCTTCCTTACAAAAGTTGGGCAGGTTTCATTTCGAAATTCTACGCGTAATGGTCATAACTGGAAGTTGTTTTTCTCCATTTACTGTAATGGAGTTCAGCTGGAGGGGCGGAGTTTCGTATGACATAATCACGCCTCTCACGTAATCACGCATTACGTAGAAAGCCAGGAAGAGCTACAAAACGCGCTTTAGAAAACATGCATTATATAATTAAGAAGGCAGCGAAACAATTAGAAGCGAGCGAGTGACATATAAAACCATATTCTGCGGCTCACGTGAACTGACACAGTGCGCAGACAAAAAGTAACAGTTC
>JANRMT010062791.1:186769551-186799897 GCA_026402145.1 Polypterus bichir lapradei | reverse complement strand
TGTCAATATACAGTAATTGGTTTGTGAGTTTTACTGAGTGTTGCTGTCATCAAGGATTTGATTATCATTATTTGTTTCAATCAGGTTCGTATTTGTAGGATGTGTTGTGTTCAAGTTACATTCCGTGTTTGTCAGTCGTTGTAAAGATGACAGGTTTCATTCATCGATTCGTTTCTTACTGCATCAATAAACAGCTCGTCTTCTTCTTTATCTGAGACCTGACACACTGCATGCACGGGTTTTTTTTTTTTAACACTGTCTTCCTTTAGCGGGACATTCACTTTTTCCACCGTGTGCTTTGTTTCTGCAGTAGCTGCAGTTATGAATAATATGCTTGTATGTATCAGACGCTTTATATTTTTTGCTGCCTTTTCAATTGTGTAATTCGGTTTTTGTTCAGCGCTCTTTGGAACTCTTGCTTTTTGTCTGTGCACTGCATCAGTTCACGTGAGCTGCTCGGTGTACATGCATCGAAGTTTCCCAGCTGTGCTGGTGCCATGTCATGCTATGTCCATGGCTGTATTTAATGTTACCGAAGTCCCGGCACTTAAAACTTTCTCTCGCAGTTTCGCTGAGTTTGTGCCAAACACCACCCTAACCATCTCATCTTCCTCTGCATAAGCACAGTCCTTCACCCGTGAATATTTAGTGGCAGTGTTTCTATTGGATTGCCGCTGACGGACAGCCTTATATGGGCAGGCACTAAATTACAAACGCTAGTGGCAGCCTGTCTATGAACTTAATTTAAAGTGTAGGTTTACACTGTGCTTTGTTTCCGAAGTAGCAGAACTCATGAATATGGTAGTATATGTCACTCGCTCGCTTCTTATTGTTTCGCTGCCTTCTCAATTATATAATGCATGTTTTCTTCAGCGCTTTTTGGGGCTCTTCCTGGTTTTCTACGTACTGCGTGATTACGTGGGAGGCGTGATGATGTCACACGAAACTCCGCCCCCACGGGTTTCAAGCTCATCTCCATTACAGTAAATGGAGAAAAACAGCTTCCAGTTATGACCATTACGCGTAGAATTTCGAAATGAAACCTGCCCGACTTTTGTAAGGAAGCTGTAAGGAATAAGCCTGCCAAATTTCAGCCTTCTACCTACACGGGAAGTTGGAGAATTAGTGATGAGTCTGTCAGTGAGGGCTTTGCCGTTTATTAGTATAGATAGCAGGTTTATTGAGGTGGTCATTTAACCGCATAATGACTGCCTTCTCTAGAACTTTGTTTAAGAAAGGCAGGTTAAAATTTTCAAGAGCCAAGGGGTCAAGATTATGTTTCTTAAGAAGGGGTTTAACTACAGCAGTCTTAAGACAGTCTGTGAAGACCCCCGTATCAAATGATGAATTTACTATGTCAAGAACATTATCAATTAGCACGCCTGATACTTCTTTGAAAAGCCTTGTTGGTATTGGGTCAAGGACACAGGTGGAGGATTTTAATTGAGATATTATTTTATGTAAATCAGGTAAATCTATCCTAGTGAAAGAGTTTAATTTGTTTATAACGGAATGCTGGGGTTTAGGAGGATCCTTAGTGTTGGAGGGATATACTATGTTATTTCTAATTTCATTAATTTTTTGATTGAAAAATACAGTGATAGCCTCACAGGTTTTACTGGAAGTACTTAGGAGGCATTCCTTTGAGTTACCTGGGTTTAGTAGGCGATCAATTGTAGAAAATAAGACTCTGGGATTACTAGCATTGTTATTTATAATCTTGGAGAAATAACAGCATCTCTCAAGACGGACAGTGTTATTGTATTCTGTTATTTTGACTTTTAATATTTCATAGTGGATAGTAAGTTTAGTCTTCCTCCATTGACGCTCAGCTCTGCGTCATGTTCTCTTTAAATCATACACTCTTGGAGTCTTCCATGTTATAACAATGCTAGAAGATTTTTTAACTGTCTTTTCAGGTGCAACTATGTCAACAGCAGCTCTCACTTTAGTATTAAATCTTTCCACCTTACTATTTACATTATCCTCGCTATTATAGTTGGCACTATAAACGGACTAATTGCTTAGAATGTTTGTACGTTTTAAAGCTGCTGATGAGTCAAAGAAGCGTTTTTTAACAATATGCTTCTCATGAGTGTGACGCTTCCTGAGTCCTGCAGTCCACAGCCTGATGAAGGCCTGAAATGCAGCACTGACTTGTCGGCTGACCTCGTCTTTGACTCATCTTCTTATCTTAAGAAGATTTCAGTTGTTAGTCAAGCACACAAACTCAGCTCAGTGTGTCCTCCTTGTTGTAGATCTGCGGCACTTCAGAGTCCAATGACATTTGATTTGTGGCCCTTGTCACTTGTATGTCATTCTCATATATAAATGTTTTAGATTGTTACCATGTACTTCAATACTTGACTTAAAAATGTGAATACAACCAACACCTCTAAAAATGAAAAATGAATCAGCACCAAAAGCCAAGAGCTCAGTCGTGTGTTCAGATTGGCACCCTGGTCCCTGATGTGTGTCTAACCGCTGTGCCACTGTCCTGTTCATGTCACATGTTTGAATGTCTGTGTGTCACTTCAGCCCTCCTTAGCCTTCACACTTTGACCAAATGTTTAACAACACAATAATCAAACACTTCAGTCAGTCGACATTTTTAGGTCATCTAAAGACACCAAAGCATCCCATTTGATCAAAGGCCTGATAAATCAAATTCACTGAGATGGCCGCCTTCTCTTCACACCTACTCAGGCAGACTGACAGCTCATGTCCCGCCTCCTCTGTCACTTTGGCCAATCCTGATTCTGTGGCACAGTGGCTGAGGTGCCGCACTTGACATCCCAGTGACGCGGGTTCAGTTCCTGCCTGTCACATGCTGTGTGACCCTGAGTGAGTCACGTCACCTGTCTGTGCTCAGAGTAAGAATACAAGGAGAGAGCTGGACATGTAAAGTGATTTTGGATTGAAAGGCGCTATAAAATAAAGGGGATGGCTTTGTCTCTTTTCATATTTTTTATCAGGAATGTCTTCATTTATATTTGCACACAAATTAAAATTTGTAAACTGCATCCATGTATCCTCTCTGTCACAGTGACACTCAAAAACAATAGTGTGATGGTTGACGTCCTCTCATCACTCAGGGTAACCTGACAGACAGAAGATGCTTCAGGTATATAGCGCCTTGAAGGGCAGCATTGGTGTGGAGATCAAATTGGGTTTCAGTTCAAATGCTAGCAAATGTTGTTCAGTGACACACCTGAGCATCCAGCTCTGCTCGTAGTCATCATGTCACTTATTGAGACCTCTGATGGTCTGTCTGTCTGTCTCTTCTCATGTCCTCACTTCTCTCTCTTTATCCCACAGCCTGTCTCGTTGTCGTCTCACCTCAAGTTGTTGCTCAGTTGTCTCCTCAGCTCTTTCTTCTCCACACTCACAACTGACTGAACTGGACTTGAGCTTCAACAACAACATGGAGGATTCAGGAGTGGTTCAGCTGTGTGAGGGGTTGAGGAGTAAATACTGCAAATTAGAGAAACTGAAGTAAGTCAACAGCAAGTGTGCGTGTGTGTGTGTCTGTGAGTGTGTGTGTTGAATTTTATTTCTTCTAACTTTATGGCTCTTTATGTTCCACACCCACAATATAAACATTTTTTTAATCAGGACAGACATCAGTGTCACACGTGGGCAGACAGATGTGACGAGGACACAGCTACAGATTTCTCTTTATTTGTTAAATTCTTAAAGACAACATTGAGACCCTGAGCCCCTTGCCCACAGTGGTCTCTTTCATCCTCTCGTTGTCCTTTCTGTTCAGCCTGTTGTTTTTTTTCTTGTCCCACAATCCCATGTTGTCCATTCTTTATTCTGATCTCGACCTTCTCCTCATCCTCTTGTTATGAACTAGAGAGTCTTCAACCACGTAAGTCCCAAATAAAACAAATTAAAATACCCACCAGAGGGGGGTACCATCAAACTCTGGGTAGGCGCTAAAAAGGGCAATGGGGAATCTTTATAAATACAAAGGCTTTTTTTTGAAAAAAATGCTCTAAGGCACAAAATAAACTCGAAAGAGCACAAGAGGAGTTGCTGAAACAACAAAGGGAAGCCAAGGCCAACAACATCTCAATACACAAAGTCAAAGTATAGTAATAAAATCAAAACTCTGGTAATTACGAAAGCACAAGAATAGTCACAAATGTAACTAAACTCATGACAGCAGCAGCAGAATCAAAAGGATTAGAATTTCAAAGAGTGTGGACAGTAAGGTGAGACAGGAGGTGACCACAGGTAGACAGACAGCACTGCAGGTGTCCATCATTACTGGCGAGTCTTCTGTGAAGTCAAAGTCAAAGCGAACTTTATTGTCATCTCAACCATATACAAGTATACAGATAGTCGAAATTGCGAAGCTCAGGGTCCACAGTGTGACAACATGCAAAATAAATAAAATAAATTAATAAGCATAAATTAAAAATAGAATAAAAATTTAAATTTAAAATTAAAACAAGATAAGACAAAGAAGTAGCAGCAATAGTGATGCAATGTATGGTATTTTTAATCTAGATACATAAATATAGTCAATAGATATGTAAAATAATGAATATATAATAGATATAGATAATACAGAAATGATCAGTGTATGATGATAGTTGTTTAAGACTATGTGTGTAAACAATGACAGGTCAGAATGTTTCACAGCAGAAGGATATCAAGAGTGTAAAAATCCTTAAAGGTCAGTATGAGATTTTCAGTTCTTCTCTACATGCCCACTCGTCTTTACAGGAAAGTGGCTTGCATATATAAAAGTTCTGTTTTTAGAGGTGGTTGAGGCCGTGTGGAAGTTCCCAGGGGGCAGCATAATGTTAAGGAGTCTAACAACTTGGGGGTAAAAACTCTCCTGTAGCCTTGGAGATCTGGCTCTGATGCTGCAGTGTCTTCTCTTGGATGGCAGAAGTGTGAAAAGTCCATGTAAAGGGTGTAAGGGGTCCTGCACAATGCTGCAGGCCTTGCAGACACTGCGTTTCTAAAATATGTCCTGTAGTGAAGGGAGAGGCACCCCAATAATGTTCTCTGCTGCCTTCACTATCCTTTGCAGTCGCTTGCGGTCGGATGTGTTGCAGTTACCATACCAGACAGTGATGCAGCTGGTCAGAACACTCTCAATGGTGCCTCTGTAGAACATGGTGAGGATGGAAGGAGGAAGACTTGCTCACTTCAGACACCTCAGGAAGTGTAGTCTCTTCTGGGCTTTCTTGATTAGTGATGAGGTGTTATGCATCCTTGTAAAGTCATATGAAAAAGTTTGAGAACCCCTCTTAATTCTTTGGATTTTTGTTTATCATTGGCTGAGCTTTCAAAGTAGCAACTATCTTTTAATATCTGACATGCCTTATGGAAACAGTAGTATTTCAGCAGTGACATTAAGTTTATTTGATTAACAGAAAATATGCAATATGCATCATAAAAAAATTAGACAAGTGCATAAATGTGGGCACTCCAACAGAGATACGACATCAATACTTAGTTGAGCCTCCTTTTGCAAATATAACAGCCTCTGGATGCCTCCTATAGCCTTTGATGAGTGTCTGGACTGTGGATGGTATTTTTTATGGTATTTTTGACCATACAAAATCTCTCCATGTTCTTCTGTACAAAATCCCTCCAGTTCAGTTAAATTTGATGGCTGCCAAGCATGGACAGCCTGCTTCAAATCATCCCATAGATTTTCAATGATATTCAAGTCAGGGGAATTTGACGGCTATTCCAGAATATTGTACGTCTCCCTCTGCATGCCTTTGTAGATTTCGAACTGTGTTTTGGGTCATTGTCTTGTTGGAATATCCAACCCCTGTGTAACTTCAACTTTGTGACTGATGCTGAAACATTATCCTGAAGAATTTGTTGATATTGGGTTAAATTCATCTGACTCTTGACTTTAACAAGGGCCCCAGTCCCTGAACTAGCCACACAGCCCAAAAGCATGATGGAACCTCCACCAAATGTAACAGGAGGTAGCAGGTGTTTTTCTTGGAATGCGGTGTTCTTCTTCTGCCATGCAAACGCTTTTTGTTCTGACCAAATAACTCAATTTTTGTCTCATCTGTGTAAAGCACTTTGTTCCCAAATTAATCTGGCTTGTCTAAATGAGCATTGGCATACAACAAGCGACTCTGTTTGTGGTGTGAGTGCAGAAAGGGCTTCTTTCTCATCACCCTGCCATACAGATGTTCTTTGTGCTGAATTGTAGAGCAATGTACAGATACACCATCTGCAGCCAAATGTTCTTGCAGGTCTTTGGAGGTGATCTGTGGTTGTCTGTAACCATTCTCACAATCCTGCCTCTACATATGCTGCTCCTGTATTTTTCTTGGCCTGCCAGACCTGCTGGGTTTAGCAGCAACTGTGCCTGTGGCCTTCCATTTCCTGATTCCATTCTTTACAGTTGAAACTGACAGTTTAAACCTCTCAGATAGCTTTTTGTAGCCTTCCCCTAAACCATGAGACTGAACAATCTTTGTTTTCAGATCTTTTGAGAGTTGCTTTGAGGATCTCATGCTGTCTGTCACTCTTCAGAGGAGAGTCAAAGGGAAGGAAGCACAACTTGCAATTGACCACCTTAAATACCTTTTACCATTCATGATTGGACACACCTGTCTATGAAGTTCAAAACTTAACCTGCTAATCCAACCAAGTAATCAGCATTGAGCAGTGACAGGCATTCAAATCAGCAAAATTACAAGGGGACCCAAAGTTTTGCACAGCCACTTTTTCACATTTGATTTAATTTCATACAGTTAAATACTGCTTCACTAAAAATCTTTGTTCAGTAAACACCCCAGTACTTAGATGTTCCTAGGAAATGAAAGACATACCACTGTTATCTTTTTTGTTGAAAGGAGTGTGAATTATTATACAGGCTGAGAGGGGTTCCCAAACTTTTTCATCTGGCTGTAAGTGTATGTGCACACTGAAGAACTTGGTACTCCTAACAGTCTCCACATCTAAACCATTGATGCTGAGTGGGATGTAGGCAGGATGTGATTTTCTGAAGTCCACAATTATCTCTTTTGTCTTGTCAACATTGAGAGATAGATTGTTGTCTTCACACCATGCAGACAGCCGTTCCACCTCATCTCTGTATGCTTCTTCATCATCCCTGCTTATCAGTCCCAGCACCGTCTTATCATCTGCAAACCTGATGATGTGGTTGGTGTTGTGCGTGGCTGTGCAGACGTGAGTTAGCAGGGTGAAGAGCAGTGGACTAAGCACACAGCTCTGCGGTGCTCCAGTGGTCAGTGTGATGATGCTGGAAGTGTTGCTACCCATCCAAGCTAACTGGGGCATCTCTGTCAAGAAGTCCAGGATCCATTTTCAGAGGGTGGTGTTCAGGCCCAACCTGCTCAGTTTTACAACCAGCTTATGAGGGTTGACTGTGTTGAAGGTGGAGCTAATGACTATGAATAGCATCCTGCCATATGTGTCTTTTTTATCCACGTGTCAGGGAGTGGTGAAGGGCAGAGCATATGGCATCCTCAGTTGACCTGTTTGAATGGTATGCAAACTGAAGAGGGTCAAGGGAGGCAGGGAGATTAGTCTTTATGTGTGACATGACTAACCTTTCAAAGCACTTCATGATGATTGGCGTGAGTGCAACTGGTCGATAGTCATTCAAGCACTTTCTATCAAAAATGATCAGTAAAACAAGACATAAGCCACAGATCTGTGGAGGAGGCTCACTGAAATAGTCAGAGGGCTTAGAGACCAACAGACTGACACACATTATGTGACATGTCCAGAGACACTAAGAGGAATTCTGGGAAGGTGACGTGTCACTGAGGTACGGTGGAGTGTGAAGTGGTGCCCTCTTGTGTTTGTACCTCACATTTGTGTTTTTTGTTGACATTTAAAAGAAGCCACCTTGTAAAATAAGTGCAGGCTATCAAGTGACTTTCTAATCAGTCCAGTATATAGTGCCTATTATGTTTTTATACACATGTTTAACTGCAGCTTGCTGATGTGATTAGAGGTCCAAACCCCCGACCTCACACATCCTTCTTTTGTTATTTCAATCCACACATCTCAGGTCCTCAATGGCAGTAGATGATCAAATGGCCAACTAGAGATGTGAATATTCTGAGTGTCACTACACTGCCATTAAGGACTCCTGTCACACTCGCCCTGTGTCCCCTGTCACTCTGGTCACTCTATCATAATTCTTAATAAAGTATCTACTTTTCCAATTTTATAAACTGAGTGACATGTAATGCAGAAATCAAACTTGCTGAAAAATATTGTCTATTGTGCTGTTGTGCAGAATATTGTGCTGTTTAATCGTTTAGCATTTTTAAATCCTCTAAGTTTTTATGATCAGTGTTTTGTCTTGGTAGAGTGTTATATTACTCTACTTCCCCCTTTTATATTATTAATGTGTAGCCTTTGTCAGAATGCCTCAAATCTCACAGACTTACCACTGTTTATAAGGTATTGTACTTTATAACTTCTCCCCATCTTCCCTTCTACATTTATAACCTCAGGCAATTAGGGGTAGTAAATGACAAGCAAGAGTTAAGTTACACTTTAAACAATGTATGATTGATAATATTCATAAATAATAACAATATGCAAAGTACATTACAATATTGGCAAACATACAAACTGATAAATGCTGCTGTGTAGTTTCCGGTGGCACATAGTCTTGTTAGTTACTTTAAATGTCTCTAGTTAAGTCCTCAATTGTTTTTCAGATTTCTTCAGAACAGGCCGCATGCCTGTCTCAATATGGCTGCTGAGCTGTGCTCTTTATTGTGTTGTCCTTTTCAGTTCATGGTGTGTGAGATGCTCCTTCATCAGCTGGTCAGAGAGAGAGAGAGAGAGAGGGGTAAAGCAAACAAATTTATAGATTTTCTGCCCAAACCCTACAGCCAATAGGGCATTGTGGTACTTAAAGGCTTCAGATACAAGCCAATTGCTAAAAGCCACACTTCAGACCAATAGAGCACAGAATACCTTCACACCTGCCACCTCCAAAACCATCTGTTGAGCTGATGTTTGCCAGCTAAGCAGTCTGGCTTTCCTGTGGGTGTTGACTGAGAGGGACCTGTAGAGAATCACTGGCCAAACTGGTTTGAGGCCAGCGTTTCTCAACCTTTAAGTATTTGCAACCTGTGGTTTCTATAACAGTTTTAATCGCACTTCCATGAGGTTTTTTTAAAAGGAGCCCACTAATACCAATTTGTTCTTTTTTAATTAATGATATATTATAGATGCATATTTTATTATACCTACTTAACTTTTATCGACATTTATCTAACTCTATATTTATTGTTCTAGTATCAGTTAATTTGTTTTGGTTTCAATAGATGTATTTTTCATATTTTTGATTCTTGTTTTCTTTTTTTTACATCTTCGCGCCCCCCTTTTTGTTACTTCGCATTCCCTTAGGGGGGCCAACCCCACAGTTTGAGAACCACTGTTTTTGGCATTTCCCCCAATCCTGTCGTAAAATTCACTATCCTGAATTAGTCCTGGGGTTTAAACATGAATGCTTCTCACTAATGAATTACTAATATTACATTGCTTTGCCTAAGTTACAAATAAAGACCTACAAAATATTTATCAACTTGTATGCAAAGTTTCACACCACAACAATCAGTGTGTATAATAAAAGGACACACAGCACCTTCAAAAAAATGATGACAATCTTTAAACAGTCAAAGGTTTCTTGAGCTTCGGGATTGCACACAAATGTCAAGGAGTTTATTAGTGGACTGGTAATTGGAGAGAAAACAGCACTGAAGATGTTCATGAAGTGATGATAAGAATTCACTAAGTCGACAGATTGTAGGATTTTTAAACAAAAAAGTAACAAGCAGGTGTGTCTTCAGAAAAGTACCATGAGAAAAAGCCATCATTAGATTAAATAAAAAAATTAAATGTGTAGTTTTAGACAGTTATATGGAATAAAATGTTACATTTCACCACAGTCTTACGTTATTAAAAAGAAAATATGAACTTGTTATAATCTGTACACAGTGAGTTTATATGTAAAAGGCAAAATGGCGGAGGTTCATGAAAAAAGATAAAATGAACCAACAATAACTCATAGATAGACAAAACAAACAAATGAACTCACATACTTACTTACCCCCACACCCCCAAGGTGGGAAATGTGACTTTGTACAGAAGCTCTTAAATAAATGAATACATAAAAAGATAAATTAATATATGTACACAAACACACTGTGGTCTAAACACACTCCAGAATGAGTTAAAAAGCAAGAAAATGAAAAAGAATGAAAACTTCTGACTTGGCAGTCCCAGTCCCTGTGAGGCACTATACAGATGTGCTGATGTTGGTATTAAAGACCCCCATCTCGTTTCTTCACACACCTCTGCTCAATGATTTGTTGGCTGGAAGTCCTCAGTGTTGTTGTGTCACAGAGAGGATGTCTGCTAATTTACACAAACAAATAGTTAACACCGTCACTGGCTTTCTCACAGCTGATCTGACATTTTATCTGCTATGATGTTGCCCAGGGGTGTCCTTATGTACCCGCCATGACGTGACCTGAGTGAGTTGTGCCCTCTTCAGTATTCACTTTAAAGCTGGACACTGTACTTGAGCGCTCAATGATTATGCAGCATGAAGCTGACAAAATGTGGTTCTTGTTCACACAAGGACAAGTCCATGAAATTGGTTTGTGAATCATAATGAATTGGTGAACTTAACTGATAAAGTAACACTTAAAAAAGACTCTCTTTGTATTAAATCTCACTGTACTACTTTATACAAATGCAGGAAATTGAAATATAGAGCCACCATCCACATTGTCTATAATTAATGAGATATGCTATAAATTATTCACTGATTTATTATTTCATTTAATTGTATGATCAGTTAAATAATAATAAGAAACAGCGCTACATATTTATATTATTAATGCCCCCCAATAGGCAATTTAAAGTCTACAGAATAGCAATTTCCCATACTTGTAACCAACTTGCATTAATATTACAGTACAATAATTCAACTGCAGTATCACACACTAAATGACAAATACAAATGTGAGAGTCCGTGTTCTACTGAGGAATGCTCTGGACATTTTGTTAAATTTCAATTCTCTCTTCTGAATTGTGTAAAGAACTAATAATTCAGACAGAACAGAGATCACACACTGCAGTTCAGTTTAAGACAGAATAACAGATGCGCAGTAATTTTCCAACAACTTACAAAGTTAAAATGTATTGTTGCTCAGAGTTGACTCTCGTACACAAAGCTAGAATATTCACTTCATAAGTCAGCTGTACTTTCATTGCTCTTTGTGGCTCTCAGTCAGATTTTAGTGTTCCTGTAGCAACAAAAATACTTACCTCTGCTTGTAGAAAAACTGACACCTCTGTTATTAGCACTCATACAAGGTACAGCAGGACCATAGCGTCCAGACTCAGAGACACTCATGTGACCCTCTCAGACCACGAGATCTCACTTGACCCCGAGTCTGTCTTCTTCATCTAACCAGCAGCTTTTATGGCTGAGCTCACGCTAGCTTTTCAGTAGTTGGGCTCGTAAGACTTCACCACAATATCTTGTGTGTACAACATACAGATATTATGATGTGCACAATATACAACTTGTGCTCTCCAGATATTACTACTTCCCATAAAATGTTGTTTACACAAAACTGAAAAGACTTCAGGGCTCCATATAACACAGCATAAGAAGAGAAAACAACGCTGATCTCAACAGGCTTCTTTAAATTTAAAGGTGAATTCTTGAAAGATGAGATTTCTTTACATACTGGTAGGCACAGATGGCACTGCATTTTATATGACTTACCTTTGAATTCTACATCTCTGAGCGAAGTGTTTAAATACGACTCTGGGGAAAATGCACCTCTGGTTTCCATCTCTTAACAGTGAGTGGGAAGGCACAGGAACGAAAGAGCAGAGGAAGGCGCTATAGTGAATTTATATGAATGATATACAACACACCTGATTGGTCTCCTTTATGAATTTACATTAATAAGTTTAGTCTGAGTAACGAGGAGCGAAAACTTGCTGGAGAATGTCACAAAGTAAAACGTACACTATTTGAGCTCAAAATGTAGTGATGTAAAAATAAAAGAAGCTATGAAAGAAATCTACTAAAGTAAACGTAAAATACAAATAGCTGAAAAAAGTACTTCAGGAAAGTAACAAAGTAGTCGTACGTCATTATTTTAAACCTCTGAGTTAACTGGAAACATTTGGCGTTCATGGATCTGACTGAACCTCGATTGGAAAACAAGGCCTCTTCAAGTAAGTCATCATCAGCTAAGTCTCATTTTCACAAACGCCCTTAATTTAATACCACCCTGCAGTTCTGACTGATGGCGTGTTGTCAGATACTCAGGGATCTTATAAGACATCCCGGACAAATACACCTGATCTGTCATCTTGGAAAGAACATCCTCCATCACAGGGCCAAGAGTAATAATAATAATAATAATAATAATAATAATAATAATAATAATAATAATTACTGACATGACAGACCCCTCACATTGTAACTATGCTGCTCCTCCACACTCAGGCCTCTCTCATTCTTCATTTGTCTCCTGTCTTTGTCAAATAGGGCAGAGTGTTGGCTCTGACGTTAGGGATCTGCACTGGCAATCAGAAGGTTGCTGCTAAATGCTAAAGTCGATTCCACTTCAATAGGCCCATGAGCAAGGCCCTTAACCTACAATTGCCCCAATTGCCCTAAAGGTAGGTCCTCCAACCTGCAGGGGAAACTTGGGGGTTGGTGGCAGGAGTGGCACTCCAGCCACTGTACAAAAACCTCTCACTGTTCAATCCCAACTGAACTGATATGGTGCTGAGGTGCCCTGCACTCACGTCCTAATCTGGGGTCCTGAGGTGGTGGGTGTGTAAACTTGCAGTATCAGTGCAGGATTGTAAATCCTCTCTTTTTGTCAAATATGGGAATTCTCTGATGGCCTTTGGTGTACACTCAGAATTTGAGCCCATGTCTATTGATGTACTGTCTTTTAACATTGTATCTGAATATTTATATTGTTTGTAAAAGTTCCTAAAGCCCCTGTCATCTTTAGTCCACCCTCTTTCTGTCCACTGTCCTGAGCAGCTTGATTTACTGAATCTCCATCAGAGAAAAGACAAAAGTCAGTCCTGAAGAAACGATCAGCTGCTGTGAGAAATACAAACAGTGAGGACACAAAGATGGTAGTCATGTGAAACCCTCCTCCACCCCCCAACATCCTTTCTAGTCATGTCATGAAGTGCTGTGTAGTTCCAGTCTTAGCCAGCAGATGGCGATGTCAGAACGTCACCCATTCATTTGATCAAATCTCTTCAGCTGAATGTGCAGAGCTGGGAATGGACAGCAGTGGCCAGCAGTCATGGGGGTCACTTCACCATCTGCTCAGAGAAAAAGACCCTCACACCATCTCTGTGCTGGGCTTTGGGATGCTGACCATCTGTAGAAAGAGTAAGAAAACAGAGCTCAACATCACTGAGGCCTTTATTGGACAGATGTCAGCTGGTCTATGGCACCAGTCAGTAAGTGAGGTCTGAATGGCCAAGGACAGAGGTGCCACATGTCAGTCGTATCCTCACTGTCCATTATTTTATTGATCTAAAGTGTAGGTCTACTCTTAACTAGTCTAGTCTAATCTAATAAAAGTGTCACTATAGACCTGATAGAGTGTCCTCATTGTCTATTCTGGATGTCACCTTCAAGTCAGACAAAGTGTCCACATGTCCTGATTGGTGAATGACAGACAGAATTCTGAGTTTGTCACTCTGTTGCCATCAACTGTGACAACTCCATCTGGACACTCATGTGGAGAACAATGTAAATTTAGGAAACCACCTTACACCACTAAGGATGACTTGAAGATCAAAAGACATATCCAGGCATGCAGAGCCTTTATGGCAGCATTGGTCTTGGGTTCAAATTGGGTTTCAGTTCAACTGCGAGCAGCTCAGTGACACACTTGAGTGTCCAGCTCTGCTTGTAGTTGTCGTGTCACTTACTGAGAGCCCAGGCTATATGTGTTTGTATTTTTAGACCACCGAAAGACAATCAGACAATTTTAGATGATATCCTGATGAGGCTGACCTGAGACGGAGGTGACAAGTATCTGAATGGGGATTTTGAATGAGGTGACAATGATGAATATAAAGTGAGGGATTGTGAGAGAAGTGATGACAATGAATGTGGACTGAGGTGACAGGTGTGACATTGACTGTTGTGAGTTTATTGAACAGGCCTTTCTGGTCACTCATCGTCCTCACATGGTGACAGTTGCTCCTCATGTTATTCTGTCAACAGTCCAGTCAAATTGTTACTGACATGTCTGACCAACAGGCCACATGTGGACATGAGAAACAGGAATGGACTGAAATAGAGAACTGCATTTAATGGGGTAGAAAACACAAAGGTGCTGAGCTGATGTCCTCCTCACTTCTGTGAGCTCAGCAGATGAAAGTGCATGGAGGAAAAATAAGAAAAACTGAAGAAGAGTTAAAAGAAAAAAGGAGAAAGACAGACAGCCATGAAATCCCTGCATGTGTCTTGTCGTCACACCACATGACGTTTGTCCCTCTGTGCTTTTCTTGTCTTCTTCTCCACACAATCCCAGTGTTGTCTTATTACATTTCTTCTCTAAATGTGTCTCACTACAGAGGAGACTCCAGCAGCTCACATGCATTTTGTTGTTCTGCTCTTCTTGCTTCTCTTTGACTTTTTATTTCATTCCCAAGATGCTCTTTCATCTTGTTGCTGCTCTTCCTATTCGCTGTTTCCAGTTTCTTGTTCTCTATGTCATCATTGTGATGAGCCTCTCCTCTCCCATCCTGCATGTGTGACCTGAGAGACCCAACTTGTGTTCCTGACACTTCTGTCTTTATCTCCACAGCCTGTCAGATTGTGGTCTCAGCTCCAGATGTTGCTCAACTCTCTCCTCAGTCCTTTCATCTCCAAACTCACGACTGACTGAACTGAAGCTGAGCAGAAACATCATGAAGGATTCAGGAGTGGCTCAGCTATTCTTGGGGCTGAGGAGTGAAAACTGCAAATTAGAGAAACTGAGGTGAGTAAACAACAAGTGAGTGTGTGTGTGTTTGTTGAATTGTATTTCTGCTGACTTTATGGCTCTGACTGTTTTACCCCCACAGTACAAACACTGTATTTTATCAGGACAGACTGCAGTATCAGATTTGGACAGACAGATGGACATGAGGTGGACTTACATTAAATAAATGAAGACAGCATTGTGAACCTGAGCCCCTCCCCCACAGTGGCCACTGTCACCGTTCTCTCCATCCAATCTTTAAGTTTCTTTCTTGTCCCACAATGCCACACTTAATCTTGTTCCCCTTCCTCCATTGTCACTTTCCTCCCTCACACTCCTCTGATGTCCTTACTAAAGTTTATTAAAGTTACTAAAACTAAATAAGAAGGAGAAACACTGAGAGTGGGGGCAGAAGAGCAGACCAGAGTGGCTGTGGACAAACAGGAGCAGGACTGAGGTGACAGACAGGAAGAGTGAGTGTAGGACATCAGAGATAAGGAGAGACAGGAGGAGAGAAAGAGAGAGAAGTGAAAAGAGAAGTAAAAAGAGAAATAAAATAAGAGGATCAGGAGAAGAAGTGAGAGCTGAACATACAAAGGAATAGGAAGAAAGGCTGACAGCAGCAGTAGGAGTTACCAGCCAATCACAGCATGGAGTCTGAATGTCCTCCAAGTGTTTGTGTGGGTCTCCTCCAGCTTCTCTGGTCTCCTTTAACACTTCAAAGATCTTCATGTTAGGTAGATTGGTGATGATAAACTGGTCTGTGTGTGTGTTCACCCTGTGATGGACTGGCCACCTGTTGTTGTTCCTGCCTTGTGCTTGATGCATGCTGGGATAGGCTCCAGCTGTCCCTTGACCCTGCTCAGGATAAGCAGATTACTAACTTAGAAGGACTAATGGTGAATGATGTTAAACCTGAGTCTACAGTCAATAATCCGAGTTTACCAAACACCACAAACTTCACTCAACTGAATGAACAAACAACTGACTGGTCAGCAGAGACACAAGGCATTATGGGAAACAGAAGGAGTGGGAGAAAGAAAAGGAGATGAGAACTGAGGACTTTGGAAAAGAAGAGTAGGACAAGAGTAGAGAACTGAGGACTGGAAATAAATACAGGAGGGCAGTGAGAGGGCTTCACCACTAGAGGGCAGAGCTGAGTGGGGGACTTGAAGACCTGCAGATCAGGCTGATTGTTATTTTTATTATTACATCCTGTTTGACTGATGCCTTTATCATAGGTGTCATACAACATTTGATGTTCAATTGGTTCAATTCTTTCTTTTTGTACAGGCAGGTGAAGTGACTTGCTTGTGGCCACACAGTGTCAGTGGTAGAATTTAAACCCACAACCTCAGAGTTTGAAGTTTGATGTGTTTGATCTGTCATCTTGGAATAAACTTCATCCATGATGACAAGCACTCTTTAGGAAAGGCAAAACAAATCATAAAGGACCCCAGTCACACATCATGGACATTTGTCTCCCTCCTTCCATCAGACAGGTGCTATTGAACTATGAACACCTGAACTGTGAGATTTAAAAGCAGTTTCTACACCTCAGTAATAAGCTGATCATCTATCGTATGTCTGTAATGAAATGAGTGAATGAAGAGACACAACGTCAGAGGTTCTTGTGTATGTGACACCATGCTTAGTATTATTTACTGTGATTGTTACTAAAATTAGATTGAAGGTTGAACTTTAACTCTATCTGATGTTTAATGTTGAAGTTTGTTTTCCTGCTTTATTACAAATGGGTGGCACGATGGTGCAGTGGTAGCTCTGCTGCCTCGCAGTTTGGAGACGAGGGTTCACTTCCTGAGTCACCCCTGCATGGAGTTTGCATGTTCTTCCCGTGTCTGCGTGGGTTTCCTCCCACAGTCCAAAGACATGCAGGTTAGGTGCATTGGTGATCCTTAATTGTCGCTAGTGTCTGCTTGGTGTGTGTGTGCCCTGCAGTGGGCTGGTGCCCTGCCTGGGTTAGTTCTTGCCTTGTGCCTGTGTTAGGATATAATGGATGGATGGATGGATGGATAACAAATTAGTAGGAGGACTAAAAAAACTGAGGCCTTTAGTGGATGGAGGTCAGCTGGTCAATGTCACCGGTCAGCATGTCATGGCCGAGGACAGAAGTGTCATATGTCAGTGTTGTCCTCACTGTCCATTATGTCATTGATCCTAAAGTCCAGTCCAGTCAGTGTCCTTAACGGTGTCACAATAAACACACAGAATGTCCTCATCGTCTGGTTAGTGTGACATCAGGAGAGTCCATCAGGAGAAACAGTTGAGTATCAGGCTCTCCAGTGTCCAGCAGTGACCCTCATATGTCATGGCGTCCAACAAATCAATCAGAGTGTCTTCAATTCAATTCAGTTTTATTGTCCAAAGAGGGAAATTTAGTTTTTCATCAGGTTTTACAGAGGAGACCACAACATAATGTTAAGGACAAATCACAAAGTACACAGCCATCAAAACATAAACATGGTACAAATAATTAAAATATAGGAGTGAGTGTAATACTTCTGTCAGGGCATATTAGACATCAAAATTAAACCAACATTTACTCTTAACTGATGACTGATGCAAATGCTACTCTTCATCATCTCATGATTTAAGGATGTGGGTGTTTATTAAAATTTAATTTATTTAGAAGATTAATAGCAGTTGGAGTGAAAGAGAATTTGAACTGGTTAACTGTTATCCTTCTAACCTTGAACCTGTGACCTGACGGTGAAACCTGAATTGTGACTGTAGTGGACGAGTCGTGTCTGACAGAAGACCCTCTGCTTTTGTAACACTTGCTGGTTAAACACGTCTGTGAGATTGGACTGTCCAGTCCTTGTTATTTTTTTGCTCTATTTTCCAATTGGTTTATTCTGTTTTTGTTTTTGACTTTAAGATTTCCAAACCAGGCTAGCAGTTTATAAATACAAACAGACTCAATACGAGATTTATAAAAGAGTGTCATCATGGAAGGACTCACATGACAAAGACTCGGCTTCCTTAAACAGTTGAGCTGATGCTATCCTTATTTGCAGATGGCTTCTGTGTTTCCCTTAAAAGTCAGCTGCTGTGATGGGTGGCCTTGGCCATTTCCCGGCTGGAAGGACATATCCTTCAGTCCCATGATGCACCTGGTTGCTCTCCTCTGCACAGCTTCAAGTTCTGCTATGTCTTTCTTATATCATGATGACCAGAACTACGCACAACACTTCAGATGTGGTCTCACTAGTAAATTATATAGTTCGAGTATAATGTCCCTGCTGCTGGTCACCACTAGAGCTGCCAGTCCTGAGTGGTAAATGACAGACCAGAATTCCAGTTTGTCATCCTCACCCCGTGGTCACCGGTGACAAGTCCATCTGGTCACCTGAGTGCAGGACACCGTCAGTCTCATGTCTGTGACGTTCTTATCCAGTGTTGATGTCCACATGTCAGTTTGAATGACTTGGCACCAGTCAGTCCAGTGTGAAGGCAGGAGACCCTCTCAGGTATATAGCGCCTTACTTTATAAGAATGGCAGTGGTCTCGTGTTCACACTGCACTTCAGTGAAAAGTCAGAATACAAGCGGCCATTGAACCTTTGTGATGTTTGTCCTTCTGTCTGTCTGTCTGTCTCTCCTCATGTCCTCACTTCTGTCTTTTCTCCTCCACAGCCTGTTTTGTTGTGGTTTCACCTCGAGATGTTGCTTAGTTCTCTCCTCAGCTCTTTTTGCTCCACACTCACGACTGACTGAACTGAACCTGAGCAGCAACAACATGGAGGATTCAGGAGTGGATCATCTGTGTGAGGGGCTGAGGAGTGAAAACTGCAAATTACAGAAACTGACGTAAGTGAACAACAAATGTGTGTGTGTGTGTGTTTTTGTGTCTCATGAATTTTATTTCTTGTCACATTATGGCTCTGACTTTTCCACTCCCACAACACAAACGCTGTGTTTATTCAGGACAGACTGCAGTGTCCCTTATGGACAGACTGATGGACGTGAGGTGACACAACTGCAGATTTTCTTTAATAATTCAATTCATAAAGACAGCATTGTGACCCTGAGCCCCTCCACCACACTGGTCACTCTCCTCATCCTCTCTGTCCAGACTGTTGTTTTATTTCTTGTCCCACAAGCCCACGCTGTCCATTCTTTATTTTAATCTCATACTTGTTCCTGTCCTCCATTGTCACTTTCCACCTTACACTCCTCTGATGTCCTCACTAAAGTTTGTTAAAATCACTCAAATAGAATAAGGAGGAGAAACACAGTCAGTGTGAAGAGAAGAGACGACTAAAGTGACAGAAGACAAAGAGGAGTGGACATCTAGAGCTGGACTGCAGTGACAGATAAGGACAAGGAGAATAGAATATCAAAGATAAGGAGGGAAAAGAGAAGAAGATGAACAGAATGAAGAAAAGGACAAATAAAAGAGGAAGATAAGGCAGAGGATAATGAGAAGGAGAGAGAGGAGGACAGACAGAGGAACAGGAGGAAAGGTGGACAGCAGCAGTAGAAATGACCAGCCAGCCATACACAGAAAGAGAAGGTCACAGGGAGGAGAGGATTAGGACTGAAGGCAGTGTGGACAGTAAGGTGGGAGACACAGGAAGTGACCGCCATTATAGCCAAGTGGACTGAACAGGCCGACATCATTCTACAAGACATGACCCCCAGGACTACACAGGACATCGACATATATCTGTCAGTGGGCTTAGTGACCGACAGGTGGACACACACATCATGTGCAGTAGACGTCAGAGACACTGAGAGGATTCTGGGAAGGTGACCTCAGTGGGCGTGTCAGTGAGATACTGCAGTGTGAGGAGTGGCGCCCTCTTGTGTTTGTAACTCACACTTGTGTCTCTTGTGGGACATTAAAACAAGAATCTCACCACATGATCAGTGTAGGCTGTCACATGACTTTCTCAATAATCCAGTATATAGCGCCTTTTTGATATTTTTATACACACATGGACTTCACTGATGTCATCACAGGTCCAGACCCTCTGCCTCACAAATCCTTCTTTTATCATTTTAGTCAGTCAGGGTCTTCCTCAATGCCAGCAGACAATCAAATGGCCAACTGGAGATGTGAATAATTTGCTGTCACTAAGGACACCTGTCACACTAGTCCTCTGCTCCACTGGTCACTCTGTGATTCTCTTTACTACTAAATACAAAGCTGTGTGGTGACACATGTCAGGGGTCAGTGGTTGTGTGCAGGTTTTAAATTAAAATGGTGGACTCAGAGGGGCGTAGGTGGATGTGGTAGTGTGGGGGAGCAGAGCAGCCCTGGAGTGTTGGTGGTGAATTGGCGGAGCGCACTTTACACCTGCAGACATGTGTGGTTCAGCCAGTGTCCTCATTAGTGTTCTGGGGTCTGTAATTAGACATCTGCACCCCATTGAGTTTAAAATGAGCCTGAGCAGGATAGTCAAGAACAAACTGAACAGGAAAGAAAAATGAAAAGATGGTGATGGAGGATAAATGAGAAATAAAGTAAATGCAGAACTGCAGCTGAGCTGATTCAGTAGCACAGAGGCAAGTGGTTAAGAAGTTGGCCATGAGAGGAGTCAACACATGGCACTCGAGGGGCAAGGTCGAAACCTGCCTCATTTTTATCTATGGATTATTTGTTGACTGTTTACTGTGATTTTAATCTCCACCAAGGAACACTCTTTTTATTGGGGAATATTAATTTATTTATCCATCCATCATCCAATTCGTTATATCCTAACTACATGGTCACGGGGTCTGCTGGAGCCAATCCCAGCCAACACAGGGCGCAAGGAAGGAAACAAACCCTGAGCAGGGCGCCAGCCCACCACAGTAATTTATTTATTTATTAACTTATTTACTGAAGAAGCACTTCACTTTATTTTGGTTTTGAACACTTCATTTTGTTATATTGTCAAACCATTAACCATTTACCACCTCCATTTGCTTGTTTGTGTTCTTATTGCTTGGCTCATCCTCAGACATAACTATTGACATCTCAGTTTCAAGGTAATGTGACAGCTAAGAGCACAGGGATCAGAGAGGCCACAGAGGAGTCATAGGGCGGCTTTAAGTCAACATATTTCAATGTCTTTGAAACAGACAAGTGGACATTTGCACAAAACAACTGCTAAATACAGCAAGGACAAACTGGGCCAAGACAAAGAACTGGGAGGACTTGAAAAAGGCAGAGCACAGCCTGGAGAAAATCAGGAGACAGGACAAAATGAAGAGCTGAGACAAGCTTAGGGGGCAATTCTGGGCACATGGCTATGTGACAAGTGACAACTAGTAACCCACAACAAGAAGAAAATGTATCTCAAAATCACTTTCTGTAAAATTGCCTATTCTTTCAAATTGACATCCTGTCTATTATAAGTTTTCTTGAAATGTATTTCACATATCTTAATTTGTATTGTAGAGGGGTGAAAATGCTATTCTGATACTTTGAAATGTTAAGGTCTTGTTAAAGCTATCGCAAGTTGTTTCTGAGATATCTTGAAATACATTTTAAGATATCTTGAGTGAAGTAGAGACCCATTTAAAGATATCATGAAATGAATTTGAGATCTCTAAAAATTTATTTTAGGTCTTTCAAATAACAGTGAATTTCAAGATATCTTAAAATAACTTCCATGTCTATGGGCTGTGGGAGGAAACAAGAGCACCCAAAGGAAACCCACGCAGACATGGGGAGAACATGCAAACTTCACGCAGGGAGGACCAAGGAAGGGTTACCCGGGTCTTTTAACTGCGAGGCAGCAGCGCTACCAGTTCGCCACCATGCCACCCATTTTAGATACCTCACAGTGAATTAAAGATATATGGAAATGCATCTGTTTTGTCTTGGAAGAGAAATATTTTACTCTACTTTCCACTTTTCTATTATTAATATGTAGCCTTTGCCAGAACACCTCAAATCTCCCAGACTTACCATTGTTTTTAAAGTACTGTACCATATAAAAGACAAGCAGGAGTTAAATTACACTTTAAATAATGTATTATTGATAATATTCATATTTAATAACAATAAGCAAAGTACAAGTGAATATTGGCAACCATACAACCTGATAAATGGTGCTGTGTAGTTTCAGGCGGCACACAGACTTGTTAGTTACTTAAAATGTCTCTAGTTAAGTCCTCATTTGTGGTCAGCTTTCTTTATAGCAGGCCACTTGCCTGTCTCAATATGGCTGCCGAGCTGTACTCTTCATTGTGTTGTCCTTTTCAGTTCATGGTGTGTGAGATGCTCTTTCATCAGATATTTGTAAGAGAGAGAATGAGGGGTAAAGCAAGCAAATTTATAGATTCTCTGTCCATACCCTACAGCCAATAGGGCATCGAGGTACTTAAAGGCTTCTGATACAATTCAATTCCAAACAGCCATACTTCAGACCAATGGGACAGAGAACACTTTCACACCTACCCCCGTGAAACTTTGCCATCAGGCAGCCTGGCTTTCCTATGGGGATTGGCTGAGAGACTTCAGTAGAGAAATATTTACTAAACTTGTTTGAGGCACTTCACCAAACCTGTCGTAAAATTCCTAAAATGGGGGCAATGGGTTCTTAAACCATCAAACCATTGCTGTTATTACCAATAATGTAACACTAATATTCCATTGCTTTGTCTCAGTTACAGATAAAGACATACAAAATATTTATCAACTTGTATGCAAAATTTCACATCACAATAGCATCTATTTCAAGATATCTGAAATGCATTTAAAGATCTCGAAATCACATCCTATTATTCTTTCACTAGGACTTCCTGCCTATCTTAAGATATCTCAAATTGTATTTGAGATATCACAGATTGCACAGGAAGTTATTTTAAGATATCTGAAAATATAATTAAGATATTTTAAAAAGCATTTGAGAAATCTTGAAATTCACTGTTGTTTGAGTTAAGCAAAATACATTTTTAGAGATCTCAAATTCATTTCATGATATCTTTAATTGGGTCTCTGCTGCACTTCAGAAATCTTAGAATGCATTTCATGATATCTCAAACTGAGATTATTTTAGATATCTTTAAAAAGACATTAAATTAGATAGATAGATAGATAGATAGATAGATAGATAGATAGATAGATAGATAGATAGATAGATAGATAGATACTTTATTAATCCCAAGGGGAAATTCAAATAATCCAGCAGCAGTATACTGGTACAAAAAAAAAATAACAATATTAAATTAAGGATTAATAAAAATGCATGTAAAAGCAGACAATAACTTTGAGTAATGTTAGCATTTACTACCCCAAGTGGAATTGAAGAGTTGCATAGTGTGGGGGAGGAATGATCTCCTCAGTCTGTCAGTGGAGCAAGACAGTGACAAAAGTCTGTCACTGAAGCTACTCCTCTGCCTGGAGATGACACTGTTCAGTGGATGCAGTGGATTATTCATGATTGACAGGAGTTTGCTTAGTGCCCGTTGCTCTGCCACAGATGTTAAACTGTCCAGCTTTACTCCTACAATAGAGCCTGCCTTCTTAACAAGTTTGTCCAGGCGTGAGACGTCCTTCTTCTTTATGATGCCTCCCCAGCACACCACCGCATAGAAGAAGGCACTCGCCACAACCATCTGGTAGAACATCTGCACCATCTTATTGCAGATGTTGAAGGATTCCCACCTTCTAAGAAAGTATAGTCAGCTCTGACCTTTCTTGCACAGAGCATCAGTATTGGCAGTCCACTCCAATTTGTCATCCAGCTGCACTCCCAGGTGTTTATAGGTCTGCACCCTCTGCACACAGTCTCCTCTGATGATCACGGGGTCCATGAGGGGCCTGGGCCTCCTAAAATCCACCACCAGCTCCTTGGTTTTGCTGGTGTTCATGTGTAGGTGGTTTGAGTCACACCATTTAACAAAGTCTTTGATTAGCTTCCTGTACTCCTCCTCCTGCCCACTCCTGATGCAGCCCACAATAGCAGTGTCATCAGCGAACTTTTGCATGTGACAGGACTCTGAGTCATATTGGAAGTCTGATGTATATAGATTGAACAGGACCGGAGAAAGTACAGTCCCCTGCGGCGCTCCTGTGCTGCTGACCACAATGTCAGACCTGCAGTTCCCAAGATGCACATACTGAGGTCTGTCTGTAAGATAGTCCATGATCCATGCCACCAGGTGTGAGTCTACTCCCATCTCAGTCAGCTTGTCCCTAAGGAGCAGAGGTTAGATGGTGTTGAAGGCGCTAGAGAAGTGCAGAAACATAATTCTTACAGCACCACTGCCTCTGTCCAGGTGGGAGAGGGATCAGTGTAGCATATAGATGATGGCATCTTCCGCTCCCACCTTCTCCTGGTATGCAAACTGCAGAGGGTCGAAGGCATGGCGGACCTGTGGCCTCAGGTGGTGAAGCAGCAGCCGCTCCATGGTCATCATCACATGTGATGTCAGAGCAACAGGCCGGAAGTCATTCAGCTCACTAGGACATGATACCTTTGGGACTGGGGTGATATAAGATGTTTTCCAAAGCCTCGGGACTCTCCCCTGTTCCAGGCTCAAGTTGAAGATGCGCTGTAGAGGACTCCCCAGTTCCAATGTACAGGCCTTCAGCAGTCGTGGCGATACACCATCTGGACCCGCTGCTTTGCTGGCACGAAGTCTCCTCAGTTCACCTGTGCTGCTGTAATTGTGGGTGGGGATGTCTCACCTATGCTGGTATCAGCAGAAGGATGGTTGGAGGATGAAGTACTCCGAGGTGAGAGTGGGTTAGGGTGATCAAACCTATTAAAGAAGTTGTTCATTTGGTTTGCTCTCTCCACGTCTCTCTCAATGGTGGCCCCCCGCTTTGAGCTGCAGCCAGTGATGATCTTCATCCCATCCCACACTTCCTTCACACTGTTATTCTGCTATTTCTGCTCCAGCTTTCTCCTGTACTGCTCCTTCGCCTTTTCTTCTGGTTCAAAGGCCCTTGATATCACTTGTAATCCATGGCTTGTTGTTAGCATAGTAGCGTACGGTTCTTACTGAAACTACAATGTCCATTCAGAAGTTGATGTAATCAGTTGTGCAGTCAACAGCCTCTTCAATGTTCTCACTATGTGACCCCAGCAGTATATCCCAGTCTATAGTTCTACAATACAACTTAAGATACCTGAAATAAATTTACGGATACTTTGAAACAGCTTCCTGTCCAGTTTCAGATATCTAAAATACATTTCAAGATATCTCAAAATGACATCCTGCGCATTTCAAAATATCTGAAGCACATTTTCATATATCTTAAAATAACTTCCTGTGCATTTCAAGATATCTCAGATGCATTTTGAGATATCTTAAAATTGACTGGATGTCCCATTTAAAGAATAAGACAGGAAGCGATTTTGAGATCTTGAAAGGGTTTTGAGATGTCATGAAATGTCCAGGTAATTATTTTGAGATTTCTGAAAATGAATTTGAGATATCTTGAAATTCATTTCAGATATCCTAGATTTTATTAGAGATATTTTAAAATGTTAAGAAATTTATTTTAAGATATCTCAACATGAGTTTTAGACATCTTAAAAAGTAAATCGCATTTTAAGATATTTGAAATGTATTTTGAGATATCCCTAAATATTATTTTGGCTTGCCATATTAAAATAGACAGATAGTCCTATTGACAGAATAAGAAATTTTACAAGAAGGGAGTTTGAGATATCTTGAAATGCACAAGGAGTTATTTTAAAATATTTGAAAATGTATTTTGGATATCTTGAAAGACATGTGAGATATCTTAAATTGTATTACAGATATCTTATAATGTTAAAGAATTTATTTTAAGATATCTCAGAATGACTTTTAGATATGTTATAAAGTAAATTGCATTTTAAGATATCTGAAATTAATTTTCAAATATCTTTAAACGTTAATTCGGATTGCCATATGTAAATGTATTTCAAGATATCTTGAATTGCATTTCAGATACCTCATTTGCCAACTCCCTGAGTCCTGAATAGGGTTGCAGGGAGTGCTGGAGCCTATCCTAGCTTGCACAGGGCAGAAGGCAGGAATAAACCTTGAACAGGATGCCAGTCCATTGCAGGGTTAACACTACAAACCCCAACCACACACACGAGCCAATTTAGTATCACCAATGTACCTAACATGCACATCTTTGGACTGGGGGTGGGAACAAGAGCACCCAAAGGAAACCAACACAGACACAGGAAGAGCACGCAAACTGCATTCAGAGAGGACCCTAGAGCAAACCCTGGTCTCCATACTGAGTGGCAACAGTGGTACCGCTGTGTCACCGTGCTACACACATCATGAAATGCATTTCAGATATTTAAAATTACACAGCATATTACTTCAAGATATCTTAAAATCTATTTAGGATATCATAAAATGCATTTCCAGATTTCCTAAAAAGCATTTAGAGTTATTTCTAAATGTTAACTTGGCTTGCCATAGTAGTTGCATACATTACCCAGGTTGGTGACTCTCCAAATCTTTCACACAAGGATGCTTGTCCCTCAACACCCACCATAAAAACACCCCATTGTGCACATTACTGTTTTTTCTCAGTAAACTCAGAACATGGAAAGTCATTGATTAAACAACAACACTCTCAGCCACCAGCAACCACCTAGTTGAGGATATGCAGAATTTTTAATTATTTTTAGAGACTTTTTTATTAAAAAGTAAATAACAGGCAGAAACATTCAGAACTAATGTAAAAAAGGTCACCAGATGGACTAAATGTATTTCTTCTTGTATGAATGGAGTGAATTTAGCTGAGAGCAAAACACAATTTATTTATTTTTTGTTATAAGAGAAACATTGAGATTTGCTTGAAATTGTTCGAATCATTTCACTCCTCACTATTTAACACTAATGTCAAAACGTGTCTGAAACTTACCAAAAGTAATCCTCGTGAATGAAGAGTGATTTGGGAACTTAAAGAGCCAACTGCTGATTGTGAGCTCAATGGCTTGATGGACTCTCAAAAACTGGAGGGCCCGTCAATGTCCCTTATGCCCTGTTGTCCCGCAAGTGAAAAAGACATTGAATTTCACAGTGTAGTCTGCTCTGTACCACAGATGTGTGTTTTCACATGACATTCCATGACAATTGGGCTGGATGTAATTCTGAGACTGAGACTTACTGATGTCATCCTTGAAAATGGAAGAGAAGAGGTTGAGAAATTTGTGCTCTGAGGTGTGAGAGTTAATTAAAAATACATTTTAATCCTAAAAACTTTGTGTTTTGGTTTCCACTAAAGAGCCATGCAGGAATTTTTAAATGTTTTTTTTTTCCCTGTAAAAGGGTTTATTTATGCCTTTCATTCGCCTGCACAGGAGTAAAAAGTGCTGAGAGTTTGGGGGAGCATTTGGAAAAGTTACTTGTACTTGTTCTTGTTATTTGTATTCCAACTTCTGTCACCAAGGCAGTGCAGTAAGCTGCATTAGCTGACTCTGACATCTCAGTAAGTAAATAACCGGTGTCTTATAAATAACAGATAAAACAATTCATTCGTGGGGAAAAAAGGCAGTGGCTGACTTGAAAGTGATAAAGAGAAGGGCTCAGTTGACAGGCGAGTAGCAGTAAAACATTGATCAGACACAAGTGGTTGTTGTAGGAATAGACAAGACATTAAGTGCTTTGTGCTGACGTGTGCTTTGCAAACGCTAGAGTCTGTTGAGAGTTGTTGGTTTGTTCTGTGGTGTGAGATTTAAATTAAAAAAAATACATTTTGCTCTTAAAAACCTGGGTTTTGGTTGCCGCTAAGGAACCGTGTGGGAATTTTTAAAGCTTTTTTTCCCTTTAGAAGGGTTTTTTTTTTTTTTTTTTTTGCTTTTTTTCGCCCGCACAAGAGCAAAAGTAGCTGGGTGTTTGGAAGTGCGCTTGGAAAAGTTATTTGTACTTGTACCTGTCTTGTTATCTGTATTTGAATTAGCATCGAGGCGGCAGGGTAGAAAGCAGCAGTAACTGATATCGGCATCTGTAAATAAATAACCGCATCGTCGTAACAGCGATTCCTTAGTTTAAAGGAAAAGAAAAAAAAGGCCGCGGCTGACTTCAAAACAGTAAAAGGTAGAAGCTCTGCAGTGCGCAGGTAAACGGCCAGCGTTGACGCCGATCAGGCACAAGGAGCAGTAGGAGCAAATAAGGTAGTAAAGTTTTATTTATTTGTTTATTTTAAATTAAACAGCCCTTAGCGGTCCAGAGGTAGAACAGTTAAGTGGGTGACAGCGTATTGGTTCATTAATACGGGGGAATACAAACAGTGCGAGTGGAGAGCTTATCAGTAAGAGGAGCGCAAAGTAAGGAGAAGAGGCAGAGAAAAGTAAGTTAACCTCATAGACAAATAGCAGGCAGCTGAGAGGGACAACAGTACTGAGCTTAAGGAGATAAGGTGTAAAATATCTGTAGTACTTCTTAGTGTTACCATTTAAGTTAAGGAGCAGCTGAAAGAAGAAGAAATTTAATTTTAAGAACAAAAAAAAAAAAAAGTTAAGGCAGCTTAGTAATCCCAAGTCAAATTTTAATAATGAGGCCAGTGCAATGCAAGTCCTGTTGGATGTTGGACTTTTTAGATGATGGTTTGGAAGAGCCAGTTGTCTATGAGGGCTACATCTGCAAGAGATGCCAGCTGATCCATCACATCGAGCTCAGGGTCGCTGAACTGGAGGAGGAGTTGGCTGACCTGCGTTGTAATAGAGAATTGGCGGACTTGGCCCAGGTGTCCTTTAGAGAGATAGTGTGCACCCCTAAGGTGGCGCGGGAGGAGATTCCAGACCAGACAGGTAGGAATAGGTGGGTCACGGTCACAAGGCGTAACGTAAAGGGTGCACACTGTCCGGGGGCATCAACCCCAGAATTAGAAGTGTCTAACCGTTATCATGTCCTTGCGGAGCTGGACGGTGACTCTGATAATTCTGAGGTGGTAGGCAGGGTTGAGGAGCCCCAACGGGCCACCTCAAAACCAGTTCCCAGAAAGAGAGAGGTAGTGATAGTTGGGGACTCAATCATTAGGGGGATTGAAGCGCAGGTGTGCTCCAGAGAGAGAGAGTCTCGCACGGTGTGTTGCCTTCCGGGAGCACAGGTGGGAGACCTCCGTGGAAGGGTGGATAGGCTCTTGGCCAGAGCGGGGTTGGATCCAGTTGTCATTGTCCACGTTGGAACAAATGACATACATAAGGGTAGTCTGTCAGTTCTGCAATCCAAATTCAAAGAGTTAGGTACCAAGCTGAGGAGCAGAACTGACAAGGTAGTCTCCTCCGAAGTTCTGCCTGTGCCACGCGCCAGTCCAGGTAAGATTGAGGAGATTAGAAGGCTTAACGCGTGGCTCAAATCTTGGTGCAGGGTAGAAGGGTATAGGTTTATGGGGTATTGGGACTCCATTTGGAACAGATTGGACCTGTTCCACCGTAACGGGTTACATCCGAACCGGAGGGGCACCAATGTATTGGGGAGGCGTATGTGTAGGCTAGTCGAGGATTGTTTAAACAAGGGAAGGGGGGGACAGGGAGTTTAGGACAGGCCAGATTTAGATCTATACATGGAAGAACAAACAATAGTGTAGAAATAAAAATGCATAGTAATGTAAATTCTAAGCAAACACGTAAATGTAGAAGGATTAACACATTAAAAATAGCTTGCCTTAATGCTAGAAGTATCAAAAATAAGGTAAGTGAGTTGGAGTTGTATGTAGCAGAGCATAATTATGATATTATAGCGATAACGGAAACCTGGCTAAATAACAAAGATGGAGATGAGTGTAACATGGAGGGATACACATTATTAGGAAGGATCGACAGAACAGAAAAGGAAGTGGGGTTGCTGTTTATGCCAAACAGGGTTTAAATGTAAGTCCTCTTCAGTTGGATGATGAGCCCCATCTTAGTGAGGACGTGTGGCTTCGCCTGGAAAATATTAGGGAAAAAGGTCTTATTTTAGGAGTGTGTTATAGACCACCCAATTCAGACAATAATTTCAATGCACATCTTTTTAGTAATATCAAAAAGGCAAGTTTACAGGGGGATATTATAGTCATGGGGGACTTTAATTATCCAAATATTAACTGGGATAACCTTGCAGATGGAGGAGCACAAGAGCAGGAGTTTTTAGAAGTAATCAGCGACTGTTTTTTAACACAGTATGTTAAAGCACCAACACGGGGTGAAGCCTGTCTGGATTTAGTATTCTGTAATAATCAGGATAGAATTGAGGGTGTAGAGGTGATTGAACACTAGGGTCAAGTGACCATAATGTAATACAGTTCTCAGTATTTTGTAATAGTACGGATGCAAAGACTAAAATTGTTAAGTTGAACTTTGGTAGGGCTAATTTTGAGAAGATGCGACAAAGTCTAAGTAGGATAGACTGGGATAA
>JANRMT010062791.1:186672604-186707048 GCA_026402145.1 Polypterus bichir lapradei | reverse complement strand
GATCTTGATTTATAAACACATATTTTAGAAAAAATACTGAAGCTTAAGAATTAATAAAACATTTCTAAGCTTACACCAGTTACACAAGTCCTGCAAAAATGCATCTCCTGTTATGTGACAAGACCCTAACAAAGGCTTCTAGTGGTCCTAATGACACTTAGAGAGCACCTCGGCAATGTGGCCAACTCAAAAAACTTCACTTTGGAATGGTCAGAGGTGGCCTAAGTGACAAGAATGACTCTGGATGTTGTTTACTGCAGGGTAAGATCTTGAAATTCTTGATCAATTCTTCATATTCACAAGTCATCTTACGAGGGTCTCAGAGGCTCCTAATCTGCCACACTGCACGGAGATGAATGGCCATTTTACTGGCACTTTGCAAGTGTTATTTAGACCAAAAGAAGCCATCACGAAGGTCTTTGTACATAACAGTATTAGACACATATAAACGAAAGATCTGTGTGTGTGGAGCAGTCTAATCCGCTCACATCAACCACAGCCATGGGAGTTGGTGTGAAGATGTAGAAGCTTATACAAGTGTGACTTGCCCTTGGTAAGATGGCGCATGCCTGCACTTTTAACGTCTTTCAGCACTTGCATGCCCCTCAATTCTCACTCAACCCAAGCAGACAAACTCAGCTTTGTGCTACATGCATGTTGTACATTCACACAACGAGCTACCATATGTTTGCCTGAGACCGGTTCCAGCCTGTCCCGCTCAATTTGTGCCACAGCTGCACTCGACTACACGTCCATCTCAGATAAGACACGACCTGCCCGTCCCAGTTAGCTGAAGTCTCTGCAAGTTCACTAATATAATAAAACTGCTGGGGAGTCACTGGGTTGCTTTTTGTCCTGAAGACCACACACAGCTAGTATGAGTAATAAATTCATTTTTACCTAAATATTGCACCTAAACTCAAGTGTTACCCTTTCTAATTCTGCAAGAACCACAGGCCATGATATTAATTAACAACCTGACTACAGACCCACATTGTTTTGAAAAACTCATCAGAAACTTCCAAAGACTTTCTTGGACAGTTATCTTATCCAAAGATCTTGACCAGCGATTGTTCTCCTCTCTTGTTAAACTAATCTTAGCCTGAAGAGGTCTATTAATTTTTTACATTTAAGATGTCTCACTTAAAGGTTTCCCAATGTTGTTATTTGTTCTGGTGTGGATATAAACACAGGGAACTCCAGTTTCTGTATTACATCTCACCTGAAGAAAGGGCCTGAGGTGCCTTGAAAGCTTGCATATTGTAATCTTTGTAGTTAGCTAATAAAAGATGTCATTGTGCTTGACTTCTCACTACATTCGTGGCTAACATAATACAACACCCTAGTCTTTATATATAATACGCTACCGTGGCTGTTCGTTTGTCTGTCCAGGATTTTAAATCACTTGTAGCTCGCAAACCATTTGACCAATTGACCTGAAATTTGATACACATATGCTACGTGACGTCTACTATCTGCTTTCGGGGTGATGATTGATCTCCAAGGTTATTCATTTTATTTTTATTTTATCAACTCTCGGCAGCAGGTAGAAGGACGTTCTCATTCCCTGCCACCTTCGTTGTCACTTTGTAATGGTTGTCACATATTTTTTGTGTGCTTTTAACTGTTTTTGCCGCTTGCTTTCTTTTAGAGTTTATGTCCAAGGGAATAATTGTCTGTGGGATATCTCTTTAAGGGGAGCAGGGGGCCAAACTACACCTGTGGGTCCTTGCCAAAACGTGTTTTGGTGTGATGTAAGGGGAACTGACTTTAAAAAGGCAAGGAGGAGCGTATTTTAAAGGAGAAAAGAAGGGAAAGCGAGAAGAAAGACTGTTGAAACAAGGAGCTGGGAAGGTGAATGTAAAGAAGAAGCCAGCGGTAAAGCAAGTAAGACTCCGTAATAAGGACGGTTGGGTGCACGGCAAAGGAGTGCCAGCTAACCTATGTGGACTGGGACCCGGACACAGGCAGACGGACATCGTTGTTTCTCACCACACACTCTTTATTTACAATATATATTTACAGTTTAACGTGCATTCCCCAGTGCCTCTTGCACCGATTCCCCCAATGTCCAGGCCTCACAGTCTTTATGCCTTCCTGGCCGCCTCCCGTCCTCTCTCCATCTCTGTCCTCTTCCACCCGACATCCACCAATGACTGGAGGGAGGCGGCCCCTCTTATAGGAACCCGGATGGGCTCCAGCTGCTTCCGGGATGATAAGGCACTGGGGCGCCACCTGGCAGTGGCCACGGGTCCCTACAGGGCTGGGCTTCCAAGCCCCCAACCCGAGGCCTCCTGCATAACCAGGACGGACGCCCCCTCTCGGTCTGGAGGAGGCACACGCCCTCCTCTGGTCCTCCAAGGCGTCCCGGCCGGGCTCCAGCCGAGGCCGGGGACCACACGGGATAAACCGGCATCGGGGCGCTGCCTGGCGGTGGCCACGGGTCCCTACAGGGCTGGGCTTCCAAGCCCTCTACCCGAGGCCCCCAACATAACCAGGACGGACGCCCCCTCGCGGTCTGGAGGAGGCACAAGCCCTCCTCTCGTCCTCCTGGGCGTCCCCGGCCGGGGACCACACCTAGAAGGATCTTTGGAGCTCACGGCTTTACTTTGCTTTCATGGTGCGGGCGTCAGCCATGGACAGACGCTAACGGCAAGACACCCGGGTGAGACGGACTTCATCCTTCATCAAAGGAACTGTCGCCAGGCAGGTGAGAGCGCTTCTTTTACACATAAATTCAGTAAACGTGTCAGTGGAACATATCAGGATTGGTCGCTGGATTCACTGCAGACTTCTCAGGCCGTGTGAATATAGACTTCAAAACAAAGTTAATATAAAAGGGACCGGGGAACGTGTGGGGATTGTGTGGGAGTATATTATAGAAGTATTTAAGGGGGTGGCATATTAGTGTTTGTTTAGTTGTTATTTTTGATAAGGGTTGGTTAAAGGGTGTTTATTGTTTGATTGATTTATAATATATATTCTTTTTGTTTGTTTAAATAATGGTTGGGGTGATTATTTCTTATTTTTAAATTCATAAAAGACAACTCCAGGTGAGGACATCAAATTGGGGCTAAGGTTCTGTCAGGTTCCGTTCTTAATTATTTTTCCTAAGAGTAGGAGATTAAATTTTGCAGCATTTCTTTCATCTGAAGGTGTTAACTTACATTTTACAAAATGGCTTAGTGCCAAGTCACTACTGAGACCACTGAGGATGCCAGGCTGGAATTGCTCAGATAACTTGTGGTGCATGAGGTGAGACCAAAGCTAGCTATGTGGTGACTGATTTCTGTAGTAATTTAGAATGAAATGGTAGATTTGAAATATGTCTGTAATTATTAAGAATATATCAGTCTAGTTCTGATTTTTCCAATATCTGATGAGTGACACTTTTAGTGCATTAGGACCTGTGCCAGTCAATCATGATCTACTGATAATGACAAAAATGGGTGCTACCAGAAGTGTCTCACTGGCACTCGGTCTGAGAGGCAGGCAGAAGATTTCATTTTAGAAATTAAAGATATGATTTCCTGTTCTGTTACCAAGTTTAAACAGCTAAAGTGAGGTGTGCTAGGTAAGCCATGGCATGACACTGCAATATTTACTGAGGTGATAATGAAATTTGGGATCTTCTGTTGTCAGTTCTATCATTTAAGAAGTTCAAAAATCTGCACACGCTAATGTTTGCAGGCATTTTACATGGCAGTTCAGGATTCTCGGGCCAATAAAAGAGCTTTTTTTATGCCTTGTAGCGCTGTCTCCTCGTGTACTTTGGAAGACCTGAAGCTTGATTGCCCTCCATCTACGCTGTCCTTTTACACGGTGAACAGTGTGAGTGCTCAGATAACACCAGAATGAGATTCTTTGTGCTTTATTTACTTTTGTTTAAAGACCAGCTACTGTATCTAAGGTGATGCCGAGTTATCGTTTAGATGCCTCACTGTTCCTTTTTTAAACTGCAGTTATATTGGTAAGGACAGGAACAAATCAATTTAGTACTGAACAGAAATAACGTCATTTAGTGGCATAATACTTCAAATTTAAACATCGCCTCCATATGTGAACGTGTGAATTTGATAGTGAGTTGGTCCATTAACAGACTAATTAAAACCTACTGACTTCAGCAGATGAGTAAAGATGACAGTTTGTAAAAATTTAAATCTCCCATCAACACAACATAATTAATAGCTAGCTCAGATAAAGTGCTGTCAAAGGCTACACACTGCCAAAGGCATACAGTAAAGTCTCTCTGTGTGTGTGTGTGTTCGTCCTGCCATGGCCTTGCTCCCTACTCTTGCTAGAAGAGGCTTCAGCTTCCCTGTGACCCTACTCAGGGTATAGTGGGTTTGGAAAATGGATGGATGGACACTCTGAAATGACAAAAATGTTTTTTTTTTTTTTTTTTTTTTTTTTTTTTTTTTTAAATTTTTATTAATTTTATTACAATCCATACAAAGCAATCAAGTTTTTACAAAGAGAAAAATTAAGAACAGATCGATCCCCACCCCTGAGAGAGAGAGCAAGCCAAACGGCGTTAAATTTAAGACTTGGAGACATACCTAAATTAATAAATTCTCTGTGCCTTTTGAACTTATTTTAAAATATTACTGATTAGATCCTGCCATGTTTTGAAAAAAGTCTGTACGGATCCTCTAATTGAATATTTGATTTTTTCCAACTTCAAATAATATAACACATCGGTTTCCCACTGACTTAAAAGAGGAGAGTTTGGGTTCTTCCAGTTTATGAGAATAAGTCTACGTGCCAAAAGTGTAGTGAATGCAATCACAATTTGTTTGTCTTCCTCCGCTTTAAACCCATCTGGAAGAACACCAAACACAGCTGTTAATGGGTTTGGAGGGATTGTAAGTCCAAGGCTATCTGAAAGGTAATTAAAAATGTTTGTCCAGAATAATGTTAATTTGGTGCAGGACCAGAACATGTGACCTAGTGAGGCTGGGACTTGGTTACAACGTTCGCAGGTTGGATCATGCCCTGGGAACATTTTGGAGAGTTTTAGTCGAGACAGATGTGCTCGATATATAATTTTGAGTTGTATAATTGTATGCTTTGCGCATATGGAGCTCGAGTGAATTCTCTGCATTGCTACTTTCCACTCCTTTTCTGATATATTAATTGAAAGATCTTTTTCCCAGTGTCCTCTTGGATCTTTAAAAGGGAGGGATTGTAAAATGATTTTATATATTGCAGAGATGGAGTCTAAATCCTTGAGATTGAGCAATATTTTTTCCAGCATGGATGAGGGTGCAAGATGAGGAAAATCTGGAAGGTTTTGTTTAACAAAGTTTCTGATTTGAAGATAGTGAAAGAAATGTGTAGCTGGAATGTTAAATTTGGAATGTAATTGCTCATAGGATGCAAAGACGTTGTCTATATAAAGATCTCTAAGCAAGTTAATTCCAAATTTTTTCCAAATATTAAAAACTGCATATGTTTGTGAGGGTTGAAAGAGGTGGTTCTCTTGCAGGGGTGCCACAGATAGAAGCTTCTCCGTCTTAAAATGCTTTCTACATTGGTTCCAGATTCTAAGTGAGTGGAGCACAATTGGGTTATTAGTGTATTGCCGATAACGTGTGTTTATTGGAGCACAGAGCAAGGAATACAAAGAAGTACTGCAGGAATTTAATTCTATTGCGGACCAAGCCTGTGTATGTTCTTCTATTTGTGTCCAGGTTCTTATCGCCTGTATATTTGCTGCCCAGTAATAAAACTGGAAGTTAGGTAGAGCCATGCCGCCTTCTGCCTTTTGTCTTTGTAGGGTCGCTCTTTTGATGCGTGGATGTTTTGAATTCCAAATAAATGAGGTTATTGTCGAATCTAATTGCCTAAAAAATGATTTATTAATGTATATTGGGATGTTTTGAAATAAAAAAAGGAGCTTAGGAAGAATATTCATCTTAACAGTATTAATTCTTCCAGCTAGTGTGAGATGAAGGGTTGACCATCTATGCAAGTCTTGTTTAATTTTTTCCATGCAAACGGCGAAATTTTGTTGATATAGAGCTTTATATTTACTTGTGATGTTTACCCCTAGGTATTTAAACTGTTCTGCAATGATAAAAGGTAGGGTATCTAATTTAATATTATATGCTTGAGAGTTCACTGGAAAGAGTACACTTTTATTCAGATTAATTCTGAGACCAGAGATCTTTTGAAATTCTGTGAGTGCTGCTAAGACTGCAGGTACAGAATTTTCTGGGTCTGATATATACAGTACCATGTCATCTGCATATAATGAGATTTTCTGTTCCAGTCCTTCTCTGCTAATCCCCTTTATCTGATCAGTATTTCGACAATGTATTGCCAGTGGTTCAATGGCAATCGCAAACAGCAGCGGTGACAAGGGGCATCCTTGTCTAGTGCCACGTTCTAGTTTAAAGTAGTCTGAGCAAATGTTGTTGATGCAAACTGAAGCTTCTGGGTTAGTATACAGTAATTTAATCCATGCACAGATGTTTGGGCCAAACCCAAACTTCTCCAATATAGTAAGAAGGTATTTTTTTTTTTTAAAAGTCATAGCCCACTGTCTGAGTGTCAAATGGAAGCTTATTAGGGTACAGAGAAAAAAAAAATAGGCACACAGTGGAAAAAAAAGCATGAAATGTCAACTTTACTCTCGAAATTTTCCACTTTAATCATGCAGTTCATTTTGTCATTAAAGTAGAACATCATAAACTTCATCTTAAAATTGTTTAATTTACTAGTTTCTCAAATCCCATCGTAACTAAAGTAGCACGTTAAATGCTTTGTTTGTGCTCTATGTGTGTGAATCACTACGTGCTTCCGTTCATTCTCTTTCTCCAACAGGACACAGAATCCATTACATTCGTAATATTACTGCACTCTGAATAATTAAAATACTGAGATGTATACGTGATATCGTTTTCATGATGATAGAGAGATGATGAGTTAAAGCATGTTATTAAACATAGGAACACGGTGGCACAGTGATTGTTCCTGTCTCACGCAAGATGCTTACTTTGCTGTACGCGACCTTCGATGAAATAATTAACTGCAGCAGTAGTCTCTTTCAGACGTACTAATCTCCAATTCCTGTCCTTACTTTTCTTTCTCCAAGTACCCAATCACCACACAATCAGCTCTGCAATAGACGTTAAGCCATCTGTAAGCTTAGAACACTGATTCTTCAAAACTTTTAAGGAACATCGAAATATCTTTATTGTACATGTTTAGAAGAATACAGCGCGAGGCAGGAACAATCTGTGAACGGAGCGCCAGCTCCTTGCTAGTGCTGCGACACTGTGTCCTTACATGTTTGTTTATTAACAATACAAATTATTTAAATGATGTTAAAGTTTTATCTGTATAATATAATAAACATTTTTCTGCATTTCTTCTTAAAAATATCGTCATCATATGTAAATACATGCTTCATAAAGTGGCTCAGGCTGTGCAATATTATAGCTGTATCGCAAGTTTACAGTGAGGTAATTGTACTTATAAGTACAGACAGTTCTACAAGGAGCACTTGATGAACTGATTGAGTGTGTTTAGAGTTCTTAGGATGAAACTGTTTCTGAACCGCACAGTCTGTACAGGAAAGGCTCTGAAGCGTTTGTCGTATGAGTGCAGTTCAATAGACAGCATGGCTGAGGCAGCGTGTGCTTGATGCTGTATACTGATAATTCTCTTTCCAGTCAGCTGCTGTACAGCTGTGATTCACACTCAGACACTGTGATATAAGTACTCCGCGTGGTGCAGTGAGAGTAATATGGAAAAAGATGATCCGCTGTGGTAAACCCTAACGGGAGCAGCTAAAAGAAGAAGAAGAAGGTGCAGTGAGAGTAACAACGCTAAAGCTGCTATGGTATTTAGAATAGTTTGACCATTGTGTGGACCATTATATTGTTACAGGTTAATTAAAATCAGATGCATTAAACTAATAAACAATATGTGGTTAATTTCAGTGTATATGATAAAGCCGCGTCAGGGATGTGGATCTAAAAAAGAAAGGGAAACCACACTGGAACAAAAGCACTGCTTTGACTGCGCCAGTCTGCAAAACCGAGCGCAGAACTTGTGTATGCCAGGGTATGAGCTACTGTGGAAATGTGTGTGGCTTTACACCAAGTTTAGGTTTTATGCATTGCGAATTGAGAGTGTAAATGGGAGTATGCAACATTTTTGTGCGTACGCAGTTTATACATGAGGCCTCTGGAGAACATTCTGTTTTCTGGATTTGGGATTGGGACTCCTTTGCCTATTTTTGCTCTTTTTACCATTTTACTTGTTTTCTATTTTTTTATAATAAATTCATTTTTTAATATTTATTTTTTTATTCAAGTTAACACTAGAATCCCTGAAGAATATGAAAAATGTATAACCCCAGGCCACATTAAATTCCTTTGCACCTTTCTGTCAGCGTCTTTTGTATTGTAAATGTGTCGATCAGCACAAGCAGCCTGCTAACCTTCATCGGCGGAGCTGAAGCAAAATTCTCCAAGCTCAAGTCTCAGATCAGTGGCTCTAAGTGTCAGATCAGGGTGAACGTAACCGCGACTGAGAGAATAAAACTGAATAAATAAATTAAAAAACTGCTAACCTTTACAAATACAATACATTTACATGGCTGTTACAGACTCAAATCAAATGTATGTTTGTATTGTATAATAGTAGCAATAACAGCAGCTCACTACTCAAAATGTTTATTTTGTGACATGGCAAGGCTCGTATCTGCGACCTGTTTATTATGAGTCAGCATACAGTTCTTACCGCTGTACTATCAAAGCAGTCGTGGCACTGAAGTACACTAACCCAATTTCTTTTTGTTTGATTACAGTCTTGAATAAAAGCGCACTTGTTCTGTTACACTTGTACCCTTTGTGGAAGTGCTTATTTGATAGTTGGACTTCAGTCTTCACACATTAAACACTTCATGTCAAAATTTTGTCGTTAGTACTAAAACATGAAAAAAGTTTGTCTTTTTTGGTATGTGTTCAACATTTCTGTCATGCTACACTTACATCGATCTTTGTAGACCCGGAACACACATGAAATGCATGTGTTCCAAATAATGATATATTATTTACACTATGCAGCTCCCGGTACTACAGAAGTGTATTAGAGCCACGGAGAAGAAAAACAAATACATAGTGTAGTAAAAGGTACCTCACTAAGAGATAAACAAGGCTTGAGCTGGGAGAGCTTTTTGCTCTTTCTGCGGCGGTAGGAGGATGGGATAGTAGGCTGCTTGCTGCTTGTGTTTATCGACACATTTACAAGACAAAAGACGCTGACGGAGAGGTGCGAAGGGATTTAAGGTGGGCCGGGTTTACGAGTTTCTTTGTAGGCCTTGGTAATTCTAGTGTTAACAAAGACACAATCCAAAAGGGCCAGAACCCTTTTACCCCTATTACATACTACTGGAGTGGACAGCATTTCTCATGGACTTTTTCAGAAACCTCGGCAATGTAACTAACAGTTAGTAATCTCATGACATTTTATAGCAGTGGTCAGAACGAAGTACCAACTCTAGTGGAACGAACGGTGGAAAGCTATCCATATGTCTAAGTTACCAGTAATCTTTCATGATGCACTAAATAACAAAAGATAATACGGGACATATAATGAACGCCTGCCTCTGCAGTTACATATGGCAGGATGCACTGAGGATTACTCAGGGGTTTTTGGAGATGGCTGTAAAATGTTGGCAAACAAATAAATGTTTGATCTTTTCATCTTGATTTATTTGTGGTTAGTTACCTTAAATGTCGATACACATCCAGGTGAATTCATTTTTCCAAAGGCTGGTAATAATTGGTAAAAAGTCCACAAGCAGAGAAACTCCAGACATAAAATGGTTTAAGCACATGAGTCAGTGTTTAAACTCAAAAGGACATAAAGATTGCTGACAATCAGGCACTGACGACATCTAAAACACACACCATAAACAGGAACGGCTGGATTGGAAGACGATTGAAGAACTCTGTGGTTACATAATACTCAGAAGGGACTTGCAGACTGGGAGGTAAATGTCAGCATGCTGTGCTTATACATGACTTACCTAGGAAGTGCCTGCTTGTAAAATTGAACACCTTTAGAAACAGAATAGCACTGCCATGGATTTACTCTGTGCTTACACAGGAACGGCCTACTTAAAGTGAAGGGTAACTCCTCTGGGAACAGAACATAACTGCCATGTAGTAAATGTGTACTTACACAGCATGAAGCGACCATGTTTTTATTCAACACCTAGAAAATCTACTAGGAGGAGTGGTGGCTCTGAGGCTAGGGATCTGCATTGGCAATCGGAAGGTTGTCAGTTCGAATCCCCTAAATGCCAAAAGGGACTCTGCTCTGTCGGGCCCTTGAGCCAAGGCCCTTAACGTGCAATTCCTCTGTCCTGGGTATGACGTTAATCTTCATCCAGCCCTGCATGTGGGCCCTCCAACCTTCAGGGAAAAACTTGGGGGTTGGTGGTAGAACTGGCACTCCAGCCACCATAAACTCACTCTGTTCCACTCCATCTGAACTGGTGTCACCCGTCACATTCGGGTTCTAATCTGGGATCCTGAGTTGGTTTGTCGTGTGGTGGGTGTGGCGATGTGTTGTATCAGCGCCTGCTCCTAACCTTTCTGTCTCTCTCTAGGCAAGAGTAACCTATAAACGAGTATCATTCATCTCGGTTGAATCTTGAAGGCATATTTTCACTCTCTTGTCCTCATATATTTTATTTTAACCTGATAATTAGATGAGAAACAAAATACTGTATAAAAATGTACATTAAAAATAAACAGAAATATTGTTTTTAAAAAATATTTTTATTGTCACCTAAATACAGAACTTCAATCAAAATACATTTTATCAACATTAAATAAGTTATTTATACACTGTCCATAAAATGAAACATTAACAATTACAGAAATTCAATGTAAAACTTTTCAGGTTTTAATTCAAAAATGTTTATAAATACTCCATACTGGGTTACATTTTTCAATATTTTATATTATACATTGTGATGGATGGCCGGGATGCCCAAAGAGTGGAAGGATGGAGGGAAGGCAGCTACTTTGGGACACTGCCTCTCCCAGGATGTTAGATGGCAGCTTCTCTGGATTGTAGTGGTACACCGCATTCCCGCAGGGCAAAATGGGACATGGAGTTCGCGTATACCGCCCTGCTGGGTATTGGGGATGCTGTGAGACAAGGATGGGAGGTGAAGAGGTAGAAGGTCAAGGAACGGAAGCCCAGAAGAACTTCCGGGCTGAAGAAAAACTTAAGTTCCCTATCCAACCTGGAAGTGCTGGCAAGTCACATGAGGAAGTACTTCCGGGTCGGACACGATATAAAGGATTGCTGTGAACCTAGCAAATGAGCCACAGTTGGATGGATGGTGGATGAAACTTGCTGGGAGGTGTGGAGGAGGAAGAGTAGAGAGAGAAGAATATGGTGCTTGTGATTTATTTGTCTGTTTATTGTGGCTGTGGTGCAGGATGGGCACTGTTTAAGGAAGAAAAGAAAAGAAATGACGTCTTGGTGCTTTTAACCTGTGCCCTGCATGTCTGTCTGTTGGGTTTAAGGGGCAACAGTGCCACCTAGTGTCCACAACATAGTTAAGATATATCAATAAATACTTCCGTATGTTGGGCCACATTCCATATTTTATAAGACAGTATGGGAATGTCTCCCTCAACCCTAAAATGGATGCATGGATAACACAATAATTATTCTCAGGTTAACGTTAATAAGTATTTTTTTATTTACACAGTGTAAACTGACTTAATATCATATTAAAGCTGTGAAAGAATCCCTTTGTGGTTTTCCTTTCCTAACCAGTAAGTCCATTCAATGAATGCAAGGTGTTCCTTTAACCGATTTGCAGTACGATTACCCCTTAACCTCCACACTTGTGCTTTAATCGTCTGCCATGCTCGCTCCGTATGTTGAGGGTGACATCCTGTCTGTGGATCACCAAGGGTTTCCTTGCGATTGACAGAATAATGTCTGTACCCTGTGAGCTAATAGCCCTGACATAAGCACACCACTTAGCACTAAGGACCGATGACCCTCTTCTAATATGTCTCTAGATGATTACAATTAATGTATTCTGAGAACGGTTTTTTACCATTTTCAGAAGAAGACGTTGATTATTCCTGTTTATTTCCAGCAGACCAAAGACCCCACCTTTCCTCATCCAGTTGTACTAAGGAACAAAGGACAACCAGTTTAACATTCAAACAGTTACTTCTGACTATTAGACCAAATACATTGTGCTCCTGAACTGGGTGTTCTCTAAAATGATATTAAATTACAAAATCAACATTACTATAGTTTAGAAATAAAAATTAGCTTTACAGCTTACCATAATGTTAATTTATTTAAAGAATGCAGTTCTAAATCAACTATTGCATTAACTATTTGAAAATCCACACCACAAATCTAAACTTCACAACATTTATTGGTAATTCCATTATACTGTACGTTATTTAGTACTTTAAGTTTTATTCACTTTTAGTGACAGTGCAGATGGTTCTTCAGAAGTCTGAAGACTTTTATGTAACCACTGACTAATAACAAGCCCAGTTAAAAGTGCGTTCTTTATTAAGAAAAACAATTTACAACCAGAATTTGATTGTTTCCTTTCTGGGCACTGAGAAGAACAAAGCACTGGGCATAGTAAAGATTTTTGCTTGGCCCACTGTTAATGGAAAGCCTTCCTTCATCTCCTTTAAATGCCCTTAGTACAGTCTAATGGCTAAGGTGTTCAACTATAAACGGTGAGTTTCCAGTTCAGCTCCTGCCACAGACTGACAGAGCAACACTTGTTATGTCATCCATTTCCAGAGGTGCAGTTCTTGATGATCTGCGGTGGGCTGGCACCCTGCCCGGGGTTTGTTCCTGCCTTGCGCCCTGTGGTGGCTGGGATTGGCTCCAGCAGACCCGTGTGGTAGGATATAGCGGGTTGGAGAATCACTGACTGACTGACTGACTCTCAGTTCTTGATGACAAAGCATTTGTTTTATACTGAACATGCAAAACCCCTGAGCGCTGCTGTCAGACTGTGCGAAAACAGTAAAACGTTTGTGTTCTGAGTTGTGATCTCATTGAAGCTCCTTTAGGTGGCGCCTGATTTTCAATGGAAAGTCTTCATAATATTATAAATTCTAAAAAAAAAATGAATTGCTGAAAACATAAACATATACGGCAAAAAATTGTATAATACCTTTCTTTTATGAGAGAATTTAGATTCATCAATCACGACAAATCTTTGATGGCCACCAATTTTAAGGCTTCATTGCTTTAACACACACCTTAAAAATATGATTCATGTGACCAAATGAATCAAAAATATTATTATACAAATAATAGAAATAGAAATACTAAGAAATGATATACGTTATTAAAAACAAATGGTAACAAAGAAACACAACACTCTACCCCATATACTGTGCTGTGCAGTATGATGGTATATTGTTGGATTGACAAATTAAAATGAATTAATCCTAACTGAAGAAGTGAGAAAGATTTGACCTTCTCTGTTGTTACTCAGCAGACGTCTGTGCATTTAAAGATACAATTATTTACTGTTAGTGTTACAAACACGCCGGCCACTTTGACTAAATTCTACATTTAACATCTTAACTGTGGTTAAAAATATGCAAATAGACAACATTGATACTGTGCTTAAGAAGAAATGTTTAATTGCAAATTTCAGTAAATATGTTTCCTTTTAAAAAATTAAAACTGATTTGAAAATCCAAAATGATCAAAAACATATTTTTAGCAAAGGAATCTATATTTTATACAGCACATAATCACAGTTACTACATTCGCAAATGCATAAAATTAAAATTAGAAACAACAGTACAAAATAATGAATTAAAACATACAACTATTCATTTTATATCTGGGAATAATGATAACCTGGGTGTTGTCTTCAAATATTTTAGCGCTCTGTCATATTTGATCTTTTATGTTTTGTTCTCTCCTTGATTGTTACAACAACACTCCAAAGACAAATTCCTCATCCACATCAGTGCATCAAACCAATAAAGAGAATTCTGGGAAGGGAGACACTTCAATAACTTCATCAGTGGAACAGACGGTGTAAAGCGCAGCTCGTCAGCCTGTGGTTAGGGGAGAAGAAGAGACGTCAGGGGAATAAATAAAATAAAACTCAGTGTAAACTGGAGAAACCTGAGACGAGAACTGACACCAGAGAGCAAAGTCAAGGAATTTAACACAAAATGACTTCAGCTGTGTGTATTTATATAATGGCATTTCACCTGAACAGACATCACAATCAGGAAATACGATACACTGAATCAAATTTACGATCTGAGTGGACAGTCACAGCATTGTTTGGGATTAGTGACACGACTTGACACAAAGAACTTTCACGTGTTTGAAATCAACATGCTGAGGTTTATCTAAACACACGGATGTAAAGCATCAGGTCTTTATTAATGATCACTTAAAGACACTTGTGCTCAAATCCTCACTAAAACATTCATGACAAAGAAATAAAATATCAAAAGACACGAATGAACGCACACCTCTGCATTGTGTCGTTAGATTTATAAATGTCTTACAAGATAACTGAACACTTTCTGTGTATGAAGCTGCAGGAGCCATTGTGCTCTACGACAATCCAGTAGCCATTTGACAGATGAAACTGAAAGAAAGCCTGAACAATTTGTGATGTGCGTATCAAAAAGAATAAATGTGTACTTATGAAGTATTTATCTGAGAACAAATAATAAGGATAAAAGGCTGAGAGGAACTACAGGGCTGAAAAGTGAGGAAGTTCAACACCAGCTGCAGAAACCTGAGAGCAAAACTTGACATCAGAGAGAAAAGGAAAGGTGATGTGCATCCCACTGAAGAGTATTCACAGTCATCACCAATACCATCACTGAGTCGAGTTCATGAACTACATCAAAATAGTTCTCAGGATTTCTATATCCCGTGACCGCCCGAGTTACAGGTAGTTTGAAATCTCTGCATTGCTTTCCATGGTGCATTAGAGTTCTCTCTGTGTCAAGCAACACTCAATTTACACACAAAGCACAGCCATCTGCATGTCCTTGATGGTGTCGTGTAACCATCTCACACAACCTTCTCCTGTATTTCACAAACAATTCTTCTGAGTTAATTGGTGTATCAAAGCCACAAATGAAGGCAAACAGTTTAACTTTTAATCCCTAGCCACCTTAATTTCCCTCTCACCTCCTCACCAGCGTCTTTTCTCTTGTAAATGTGTCGATCAGCACAAGCAGCCTGCTATCCCATCATCCCACCTGTTGCAGCACAAGGCTGGTTTTCTAGGTGTGAGGTGTCTCTTATTGTAGAAGGTAAACTATATATCGTTATTTGGAATACATGCATTTCATGTGTGTTCTGTGTCTACAACAATCTATGTAAATGTAGGACGATAGGAAATGAGAGAAAAGAAACGAACACATAACTAAAACAGAAAATTTTTTCACATTATAGTACTAATAGCAAAATTTTGACATGAAGTGTGTAAAGACTGAAGTCCAAATATTAAATAAAGACTTTCACAAAAGGTATATGTTCAATAAAACAAGTGCACATTTATTCAAGAATATAAATGAAGAAAAAGAAATTGTGTTAGGGTACAATGCTGTGTCCTAATCAAGAGGCTGTGGGTTCGATAGATAGATAGATAGATAGATAGATAGATAGATAGATAGATAGATAGATAGATAGATAGATAGATACTTTATTAATCCCAAGGGGAAATTCACATATCCAGCAGCAGTATACTGATACAAAAAAAACAATATTGAATTAAAGAGTAATAAAAATACATGTAAAAAACAGACAATAACTTTGATAATGTTAGCATTTACTTCCCCGGGTGGAAATGAAGAGTCGTATAGCGTGGGGAAGGAACGATCTCCTCAGTCTGCCAGTGGAGCAAGACAGTGACAAAAGTCTGTCACTGATTCTAATAACAAAGTTGACACAATCATGTCCCTTTATATTCGTATTTGAAGACGTACTTCACACTCTTTACTGTAGCACAGATCTCTATGTTGATACAGCAACTTGCGACTCAGATCCAGGTTGTAATTTACTAACCATTCATTCGTCACTGTCCTTCCACTTATCTTAACTCTTCATCACCGCCTAATTTTCAGTTATCCATCCTCATTGGCTGATGTCTCCTCCTATTATTTGTTTGGGAAATTTTTTCAGCATTGACCCTCTACCATACGTGGAGCTGACAGATTAATTGACCACATGGACTGTGAATCATATTTTTAACTATGATCTCATGGAGGTGGTGGTCTTGTGCAGGGTCTGGCATCTCCACACTTACCACCCTGTTGATAACATCCGTATCTTGTGATTATCTTTACTCCTGAGAAACAGAAGGCTGTGTGCGTGAGGCAAAGGTCTCTTCTGAAACTCAATAACGTGGACTTGTGTCACAACCACTCGAAATATTTGCTTCTGCATGATATCATCCATAAACTCTTAACTTTAGTTGAAACACTCCTACAATGATATTGGACCTTGTCTCTGGCCTCTGACCTGGACGTAAATTCTTTGTAATCTCCTGCCACCGCAGGTTACACATCATTGTAGGTAAAATGTCAGGTGGCCCATATCTACATACTAATGAAATCATGTCCTGATAGCTTTAGTATACCTTGGACCTTCTTGGAATGTTAAAGGAAGTATATAAACCCTCCCTAGTGCTAATGTTATATGTAGGTGGTCCATCTACCCATTGCACATTTTGATCCTCAATCTTGCTTGGGTTTGGCAACATAGTTCTTTCGATTTCCTTCTGTCCTCACATAAGAATCAACTCAATGTTGTTGGCTCAGCCTCCCCGTAATTAGACACCGGTTAAAGGTATCGTCCCTTATTCCCAGCCATTAACAATAATACTGTGTTTGTGTTACCTTGACCCTCGGATTTGCCACAGTTGTTCTTCTTTGTACTCCATGTAGAGGCCTTGGAGTTTCCAACCTAATATTTTGTGTGCAGCTCTGATACCTGCATGGAAATAGCAGTGAATATACCTTTGCACCCAAGTTTAGATCAAGGAAACTAATTCTGGGTGCTCCAACACGATGGCTAACTTATTTGTCCTTAGAGAATTATGTCTCTGTGGATTCCTATTCACTGCAATTGCCACTACAGCAGTGTTTGGTCGAGCACCTGCTCCTCTGTGCATTCCTGTTCAATTTCAAACATCATTCTACACGCTGGAGTGGAAGGATTAATTTCACTCATTCGTCACCTTAACTGATTCATCAGGACAGCACCTTGAATTGTCCAGACTACGACTATGATGCTCCCCTACAATCCCTTGTCACACACGTGTACTTAGGAGGAAGTTACCAAGCCCTGAGGTGAGTGAAACATCACAAGATGAAGGGTTGATTTATGGTACTAACGCCTCTCTCTCTTTCTCATCAGACCAAACGAAGAAAAAATAATTCTATTTACTCAGCACTCAAACCTCCAGATTCACAAGATGGGCGCCCAACGTCCCTTCCACTTCTGACTCCAAATGACAACATCATTTCCGGTCTCTCAACAATAACATCATTTCTGGTCGCCCGATGATGACGTCACTTCTGTCCACCCGTTATGATGTCATCTATTGCCACATCACTTCTGTCAGCCATATTTTGTATAAATAACTAAATGTTTCAGTTGTATATTGTCAAATGCTTTAGTTTTTGATTATTTTATCATCTTTATTGTTTGCTACGTCCACTGGACATTATACGGGGTCATTCCCCAACTCTTTTTATTTTGTGGTGCCTTTATTTACAACACCCTACTACACAATTTAAGGCAATCTCAAGAGTTGGGGCTCCCCTGTCCCTCTGACTTCACACCCTCCGACTCTGAACATCACTCTGTAGTCTGTCTCTGGTTGGTTTTGGTGTCTCCTGGGCCCGCACTGCTGCAATGACCGTGATAGTCTTATGATTTCACTCTTCATGTTCCTCTGGGGTTTATACTTCCTGAGCATTAACTGTGCATGGACATCCTAAACAATCTGCACATTCATATCCTCGGACAATTCATCATCCCTGGTCTGGTGCATCACATCTTGATTTCTTTTGCCTCAGACTTTCTTAGCTTTGGGTTTTTCACGCTGTCTCATCATACGTTTGAACCTTTCCCTAATGGAAACTTATTGCTTTTGAGATGCAGCTGTCTGTTTTTGTCCATCCGGCAGTTACTTTCTCTTTGACATAGGTGTTAACATTTGAAGTGCACCCTATTGGAATGTGTTTTTGTAATTCAGGTAGCAAGAAATTGCACAATATTTTTCATTTCAACAAATGGCGCATCACAAACATTAGCAGTACTTTTACAATTCCCATACCAAATGTCTTATAACAGACACAGAGATATATCTTTGCTACAACTCTCTGGTGGAATGTCAAATGTGATGAATTGTTAAAAATGCTTATGAAGCACCATATGTTGGAATGACAGAGACATGGCAACCAGATGGACACACAGACACACAGACTTTGTCCTTTTATTAAGGTGGATAAGCTGATTTCTGTCCGTCTGGCAGTTACTCTCTGTTGGTTGTATTCAGTGTTAATGTTTGCAGTGCTGTGTGTCTGCCCCATTGCTGTGTCTCTGTGATACGCCATTTAGTACAGGATTTGTACAAGCAGTGTTAATGTTTGTTATACTCCATCTGTTGGAATAACAAAAGCAATGCATTTTAACACTAAAAATGTTTATGAAGTGCCATCTGTTGGAATTACAGAGACAAAGCAAGAGGATGAACAGAACACACAGAAAGTGTAATTAAGGTGGATATGATTGGCTGGCCTGCTGTTTTGTGGACAGGAAAAATTTAGCATGGACAAGTGCTGACCTGTGGACTGATTGTTGGGAAATCTGCTGTACACATCAGGGCGCTATAAACCTGACATTCTCTTAACCATCTTAATGACATCCGAATGAGTCCATTATAACACCCAAGTCTTTCTCCTAATCAGTACTTTCAGGTTTCAGAACTCGCACTGTGTATTCAGACCTAACATTTTACTTCTTGTGAAGACGTGCGTGTGTCCAATGATGGGTGGGCTCCATATGCAGAGCTGCTTTATAATGTCTGCTGTCCTCCAAAATGCATTGCACTATGCGGTCTAATGACATAAATATGTGACATGTGACACTACAAAGTGCTTCAGTGACACAAGGAGAGACGAGGGGACCTCACATGAAGTTTGTATTAACAGACCACCAGTGTGTCACGTATGAACTCTTGTGTGGTGAGGACCACTTCACTGTCTGTGTCGATGAGGAGGAGGAGATGACAACAACACGACACAACTCAGTTAAACAGCAAATGTCTTCAAAATAAAAAGCACATCAGCGCTGCTGCATTGGAATTCTGGGAGTTTAGCTGCCACTGCCACAGAGAAATGCATGTTGTGTGTTTGATGATTTAAGAAAAGAAAAACGTCCAGAAAATCAGACAAAGACAATCAGCACAACGTCAGACTGACAGAGAGCAACGGGGGGAATACTGTCTGGAATTTAATGTGAGGGTCCGGAAAAGACAAAAACACACAGCTGTTACTGTACACTGTGTGTGTGTGTGTGTCTGAGGGCCTCTCATGAGCACAGAGTGGTCCTGCACACTCCATGCAGGAGTCAGAGGGGCTCTGAGCAGCACAGCACAGGATGGAGTGTCAGACCACCACTGGGCACAACCTCAGCTCATCTGAACCTGCTGATTTAATGTGCTGCTCGCTGTGATGAGGAAAGAAAGTCAAAGTGACTGAGAACAAAAAAACAAAAACAGCAGACAGAGGGAGAAGAAGGAAACTACAGAGAGCCAGCAGCTGACCACTGTGGAGCTGTGAGGAGAGACCACCGCAGCCCTGAGCGGCTCCTGACAAACAAATATAATGAAGACATCTGAGATTTAATGAACTCATTAGTGAGTAAGAACTGAAATCAGCAAACAAACAAACATCCTGAGAGAATTTGTGAAGCAAACACAGCAGAGAGACGCCTCATGTGAATTACGTCAGCAGAGAGAATATGGCAGTCGCAGGGCCTCAGTGTATAAACATCTCAGTGTGCAGGCAGGACGGCTCAGTTAGGGACAGACATGGAGTGGAATGGACTGAAACTTGGACGTTGTTATCCTCACAGTAATAAATCTTGTTATAAACTAATTCATGAAACTGAAGTTTATGGACTTTATTACACTTTCTCATGTCTTTTAATTTTCTTGACAGTCTTTGGAAATCTTCTTGTCATCATTTCTATTTCTCATTTTGTTCAGCTGCACACGCCAACTAATCTTCTGATCCTTTCACTCGCAGCGGCCGATATCTTATCAGGTTTCTTTGTGATGCCCTTTTCTTTGGTTCTCTTGATTGACGGTTGCTGGTACTTTGGAGTTGTTTATTGTTATTTATATCAGGCACTTGTAAATATTCTTAATACTGTACTTGTATATAATGTGGTTTTAATATCCATTGATCGCTACATTGCTGTCTGCCATCCTTTCTTTTACAGCTCAAAAATAACTTTAACTGTTGCAAAGATCAGCATTGCTGCAATGTGGCTGCTTGCAGTTTTAATTATAGTCATAGCTTTATGTTTGAGTTATTTTGACGTAGAGGAATGTGAAGGAGCTTGTGGAGTATTCACTAATTATAAAATGGGCATTTTTATTTTGCTCATAACTTTTTTTCTTCCTTATTCACTAATGATTGGTTTTTATATCAGAATATTTGTAGTTGCAAGAAGCCATTCAAGAGCCATCAACTGTATGATAGAAAAGAGGCAAACTGAGGAGGTAAATGACAGAAAAATATCAAAACCATCTGAAAGAAAAGCCGCAAAAACATTAGGAGTAGTCGTGGGGGCTTTTATTATCTGCTGGCTGCCTATTTATGTGTCCAATCTTTATCTTGATGATAGTAACCTAATCACACTTATCATCCATAATGTCTTTGTGTTGGTCAGTGAAGTGAACTTTGGAGTTAATCCAATTCTTTACGCTTTTCTTTATTCCTGGTTCAGAAAAGCACTTAAAATCATCCTGAGGTGTAAAATATTTAGTCCAGCTTCTTCAGTGCTCAATTTACTGTAAATGGTAAAGAAAATAAAAAAAAAATTTCTGTGCTTGAATATTTTAAATTATTTGCACATTATGCCTTTGGTCATTTTTCATATTAGCAGTGCAATACTTGGACGTATTTCTTAACAATGCAATCATTTTATATTCACTTTATTGTTCTGAACGCTGTTTTTGTGTACAGTGTACACTTTTTATGATTATTGCTTATTTTAAATCTATTATTTATTTATTTATTTTAAATTTGATTTATAAATCTTGTTATTAAAATGTGTAATAAACAGCACTGAAAATGTAGGAGACTCCTGGAAATTCATAAAAACACTTCAGGGTTTCTTGGTGACTTTATTTATTTTTTTTACATTGTGAAATGATTATTGTTATTTCCATTGTTTTGGAACAGAATTATTTATTTGACCATAAATTTTTAAGTCATGTGCTAAATTTTACCTAATATCTGGAAATATTACAATTTTTAACATCTGCAGTTACAGAACTAAAAACTCCGCAGCTGAGCTCAGACGACGGCCGACATTCTGCTCAGCTTTGGTCAGGCGGGTGGGGATTTGTTTAAGAGTCAAATTCTACAAAACACTTGTTCTTTTAATATTCTAGTTTGGTATCATGTTAAACTTTTCACTTTAATTTGATGTTTCCTGTTCCTGCACTTTAATCTGCACTCCTCCTCAATAAGGCAGCAGATGACAGACGAGTGCAGACGGAGCAGTCGGCCTTCACTCCTCACACTGCTGGCTCACTAAATGACACTGAGCTGACTGTGAGGAACTGAAATGGACGACTGAGAAGGTCAAATGAGGTTTGATGTCCACAATTAAACGTAGGATTTGCTGCTTTAGACTGACATTTGTGAATATTTGTGAAGTCTCATTAGCCGCAGCTGCTCACCTCATACAGAACACAATTAATACTTCAGAGAACAGCATTGTGCTCAATTCTAGAAAAACACAGAAACTTAAACCTTTAATAAAGGAATTACAGTTGGATTCGAAGAACTTGCTGCCTATGCAAACTACTTAATAGTATTTTAAATAATTGTTAAAACATTCTAAATTCTTTTATAAACCACATTTAAATGATTTTGGATCATCTTTATAATCTTCTCTGCTATTCTTTCTAGTAGGGTTGCTGCACTAAAGTATTTAGCACAAAATATTCAAGCAGATATGTTTTTCTTTTTTTCATTAATGCATTTAAAGTTGTCTCTTTAGCAGTTTTTAATGATTGTTCAATAGTGGATGTAAGATTCCCTGTCATCACATTGTTATATCAGTAAATAATAAAACTATTCTGATATTTAACAATCCACACCACACCATAAAACACCTCAATAATCCATGAAGACGTAAAGCCAGCGCTGAGAATCAAAAGGCCGCTGAGCGACTGCCCATTCAATGTGTCCATGCAGAGCCTTCACGGCGGCCTCTCCGCTCCAAAGCAGCCTGATAAATGTCTGCAGTTCTCGTGTTCTCCCCGTGGCCTGTGATGGACGAGCACCCAGTGCTTTGGTGGAGGTTTGGGGCTCTGGATTGTCCACTCCATGTCTGCTTCATCCCTTTATGGTGGACCTGAGGAGACAAAATGGTCCTCTGTGGTGATATATTTACAGCAAGAAAGTGAAATTGTTATGAAATAAAACAATTATTTTATGAAATAATGAGTTTATTTCTTTATTTTTTCATGTGAGGTATGAGTACACCAGTAAACGTGACCCATAAATTGTGTTTTAAGGTATTATGGTCTGCACTGTATAAGACGATGCCTGATGGACTCTCAGCTCCTTTATTTCTGCTCTGCTCAGCTGATGCTTTACTTGTTCCACTTTAAGAGTTGCCCCCTCATTTCAGACCCCCTTGTGTGTTTATTCAGGAGGTATTATGATGTGGTGGTCCGCACTTCTGCCCTTTTGATTTAGTGTTCTTGTTCCAGTCCTTTGCCCGGTCACTGCCGGTGTTGAATCTCCATGTTCTCTCTTTTCATGTGTGGCTTTTACTCTTCAGGATGACAGAAGACTTTTATTATCCCAGAGGGAAATCTGTGAGCAGCAGGAATGTGTGACACGTAGGACATTGTTAAATAGGGACAAGAAAATAATAAAAGAGACCACACATGACAGCCACTGTTGTAATCAGCACACACACCATAAGACTTCTACAAATCAGAATACTGATTCTAGAACAATAATAACGAAGACCACACAATAATAATTCAGAACTCCACAGGACTCCTGCAGCTACTAGAAGGCTCTGAGATAAAAGAGGACTTCAGTCTGGGGGTCTTCACCTTCGAGACCCTAAATCAGCTTGATGGTCACAAGTGACATTTTGGTGACAGAGGATGGCTGCTGTGTGGCAGAATCAAATTGGCCTTCTTCACCACTTGTTTGTGATGGCAGTCAGTGAGTGAAGGCTGCTGCGGACCCCCACTTTCACAGCTCATTTTAATGTTGTTAGTCACACAGTGTTTTGTTCTTTATACTGAGATTCACAACACAACAGTCATTCATTCATTCATTCATCTTTCCAAACCTGCTGATCCAGAGCAGGACACAGGGTAGCTGGAATCAATCCCAGCAAGCAGTGGGCACAAGGCAGGGACAATCACTGGACAGGATGCCACTCCGTCGCAGGATGAGCACACACACACACACACACGGACCCCTGAACTGACTTGATTAGATGTGTCTTGTAGCAGGCCTGACTCCCACTTTCAGAGCCCAGTTTCAGTCTCCACACTTTCATTGATGTCCCCTCAGCTGACGAGGTTTCAAAGCCCCCGTGTTCACAGGTCATCATCCAGGACACACAGTTTTTCTCAGCAGTATTCACTAAAACATCCTCTGCCACTGAAGGGTGTCAAGTGGACTGGATTGAGTCTCAGAAGCAGACCTTGCCACTGTCACCTTCAGTTGAAGCAGTGAAGACTTGACATTAGATATTCGTTTCTCCAACTATGGCTTCAGGAGACAAAACTCACGAGAAATGTCATACCAGTCAAACATCTCAAACGGCGTCAATAACAGCCCTACTAGCCCTCATAATTGATGTGTAATTCATTTCTTTGCATTGTGGCATGTGAGTCTCTGTCTTGCACCCCAAAATATGAGGCTGACTCTCAGTACTTTAGCAAAACCAGCTTTATTCACCTTGAAACAAGAACAGCAGGGTTATTTATTGTAGCGAGAGTTCCACTCTCCTATACACAGACACCGCAAACAGGCCGAGTCGGGCCCGGTCAGTGCCAAGTTATCCTGTTCCCTGCATCGGCGACAAGCGCTTATAGCGCGACTGCAATCGGCTCGCATGGTGCTGTGCTGCTGCACTGCAAAACTGTGGTTGCCTCGGTGACAGACAAGCCGTCCTCCACAGACGTGGCAATCGCACTTCGGTGCGTCATTCCCGTTGGGGTGGGGTGGGGGTCCTAAAGAGTTCAGAAACCTCACAGCATTTAAGACAAACTTGTTTTCAAATTATTCTGAGATAAAGGAGAGGAGCAGCATATTGATTGGCAGGAGTAAGTTAGTACTTCACTGTATTCTGTTGTAAGAAATACAAGAAAAGCAGATAAAGATTTGGGGTATCGTGATGATCCCCGTATAATTGTCAGTTCAAACAAAAAAAAAAATTAAATACCAGCAGACATGAGTCTCCATTTGACTGACTCCAAAGTAGAGGGGGTCCCATTTTTCAATGCGAAGGACAGGAAGAGACAGGTTCAGTTGGCCAAGAACTCGAAGTGACGCCATTTAGGATGCGACTGTCAATCACTGCTTCTGTAGAGGAAGGAAGATAAAAAGGATTAGGTAACAGTGCCTGGTTGGGAGTGTAATTACATTTATAGGAGCCTTGAAGTTGTCGGGTTGGCAACCTTAACCATGAGATCATGTCCCATAAATCAGTTTTACTGAATGATATAAATGGGGAGGGTTACGTCAGGAAGGGCATCCGGTGTCAAATTTTGCAAAATCAATATGCGGACAGCAATACAAATTTCCATACCTGATCGGCCGAGCCCCGAGTTAACAACGACCACCAGTACTGTTAGCCAACAGGGTGCTGGCGGAAATTGGGCTACTGTTGGCCGAAGAAGGAGAAGAAGAAGAAGAAGAAGGGGGAGACGTGTCCGGAGGCAGGAGGAGAGGAGGAAGGTTAAAGAGAGTGGAACTGAGGGGAGGAACTGTGAATGTTGGCAGTAAAGCCTAAGAGAAGATTTACAGTATGGATGTGGTGAGAGAGGACATGCAGGAGAGGACATGGGGGTTTTGGTAACAGAGCAAGATGACGAGGACAGAAAGGTATGGAAGAAGATGATCCGCTGTGGCGACCCCTAACGGGAGCAGCCGGAAGAAGATGTCACAAGTTAATTCGATTTTTTTAAACCTGTATACGATCATGTGCGTATATAATTGTAATACTTTAAAGTCTACAAATGAAGGAGTTCATAACTATTTAAATTTTATAAGTAATCACAAAGTAATTTTCATCCATTTTTAAATATGTGTATTAGCAGTTTAATAATAATATTAATAATAATAATCCTACATATGCAGAGAAGTAAAAATGCCAGTGAGCAAAGCTTTCTAATTTATCAATTTCATTTTAATACTGAAAAAGAAAAACTAAATTCTAAACTAAACTGAATTCAAGTGCAAATATTTTCCAGCTGACAAAGAAAAAAAGAAAATTCACGAATGTCTTCTTTATTGTTTCTGCACAGAACTCCTTTCTGTAATCCATTTCTGACGGCTCTCCATTTCCAGCAGCCCCTGCAAAGCGCCATGAGAGAAGCCGCTGCCGCCGCCGTCTCCTCCTCCTTCCTCACCTGTCACGGCGAGGTCAGTCCCATCATAAAGCAGTCTCTCTGGCGCGTGGAAGGTGCACGCCCCCCTAGTTGATTGTCTCGGGTGCGACCCTCAGCACTGAGCGCCCCGCGCGCCGCCGCCTCTTTGAACTCCTTGACTGGCTCTCACTTTCCGAGGGAAGGGTCTTATATCGGAGGGGCGGTCGGTTAGCAAGGGCGGCTTTACACGTTTCACTAAATGCCTCGCAAGCACCAATTACAAGCCGGGAATCGAATCGTGGAAATGCGACCTGACGCACAGTGTCTGTGGTGTGTATTACCGCGGGGGTCCGCAGGCTGCTGCTTGTTAAATTACATTACAGATTTCTGTACGTGCATCATGACCTCCTGGTGCGGCCGAGACAGTGTGCTACTTACTGTGGAGGTGGGCGCTTTCTGCTCCTGACTTTATGGCGCATTTATTTAACTGTAGCCCTGACTCACAAGAGAGAGTCTGAAAAGAGGGGGCGACCGCACAGACAAAGAGAAAGGCTGACGTACAAATGAGATAGATAGATAGATAGATGTGAAAGGCGCTATATAATAGATAGATAGATAAATAGATAGACAGATGTGAAAGGCGCTATATAATAGATAGATAGATAGATAGATAGATAGATAGATACTTCATTAATCCCAAGAAATACATTATTCAGTTTACATGATGCTGTCAATATGTAAAAACTAAAACCCATTTGAGAAATGAAAGAGAAAGAAAGCCTGAACAATTTGTGATGTGCCTATCAAAGGGAATGAATATGTAAATTAGCATAAATATCAAGAATAAAAGGTACTGAGAGAAACTGCAGGGCTGAAAAGTGAAGAAGTTCAACAATAGCTGCAGACACCCGAGAGCAGATCTTGACATTAGAGAGAAAAGGAAAGGTGATGTGCATCCTACTGAAGAGTATTCAGAGTCATCACCAATACCATCACTCGGTCGAGTTCATACAATACAATACAATACAGTTTATTTTTGTATAGCCCAAAATCACACAGGAAGTGCCACAATGGGCTTTAACAGGCCCTGCCTCTTGAGAGCCCCCCAGCCTTGACTCTCTAAAAAGACAAGGAAAAACTCCCAAAAAAACCTTGTAGGGAAAAATGGAAGAAACCTCGGGAAAGGCAGTTCAAAGAGAGACCCCTTTCCAGGTAGGTTGGGCGTGCAGTGGGTGTCTAAAAGAAGGGGGTCAATACAATACAATACACAAAACAGAACAAATCCTTAATACAGCATAATAATAAAAATTTTAGAAGTACGGAGCAGAAATTAACAGTAAATGATATCACATAATAAGATTTGGATATTTTTAGAGTCCTGGAGACCTCATCCATCAAGCTGCCTCCCCCATTTGGCCATTCCACGGCTGAAACAGTGCTAGGCCAACCAATCCGATGAAAGGACCCCTCTTTCCCATGATTCCTGTGATCCTCCATCAGGGATGACTTTACCATAGGCAGGCAAACAACTTGGCAGGTGGGCCGTGGCACCAATTGCCACATTTGAGTACCGAGAACAGAAACAGAATAGGTGAAGGTTAGTATCCAATTATAACTATCATGTTACTTATGTTTTAGTGCTAATGACTAACAACAGAGATGCAGTCTGTAATGTTTATCAGCAGCTCTAGTCAGGGTATGCTAAACTGAAGTAGTGAGTCTTCAGCCGGGATTTAAAAGCTGAGACTGAAGGGCCATCTCTTATAGAAGCAGGAAGACCATTCCACAGTTTAGGGGCCCTGTAACTAAAAGCTCGACCTCCCACTGTTATTTTATTAATCCTTGGAATCATAAGCAGACCGGCATCTTGAGATCTTAATGTGCGCTCAGGTTTGTAAGTCATGATAAGTTCAGACAAGTAAGCCGGACCTTGGCCGTTTAATGCTTTATATGTTAAAAGGAGGATTTTGAAATCTGCCCTAAACTTAACCGGGAGCCAGTGTAAGGATTTAAGAACTGGAGTTATGTGTTCGTATTTTCTTGTTCTTGTAATAATTCTTGCAGCCGCATTTTGGATTAACTGGAGGCTGTATAAAGAACAGTTTGAACAGCCAGTGAACACCATTGCAATAGTCAATCCTACTAGAGATAAATGCATGAATTAATTTCTCAGAATTCTGTTTATTTAGAAAGTGCCTTAATTTCCTAACATTTTTAAGATGGATGAAACATGTTTTGAACAACTTTGTAATATGTGCTTTAAATGACATGCTAGAATCAAAGATAATTCCTAGATTGCGGGCTGATTCAGTAAAATTAATTGGGATTCCAACTGAGTTAAATGACGACAAAATATTGCTGTGATCAGCGTCATTCCCTCCAACCATTAACATCTCTGATTTATCTGTATTTAAAGACAAGTAGTTCTCATTCATCCACTCCTTTATTCACTAACACAACTAATTAAAGACAACATCGGAGAAACTTCATTTGATTTAAATGAAAGGTATAACTGGGTGTCATCTGCATACGAGTGAAAATTAACATTATGTTTCCTAATGAGAAATCCCAGTGGAAGCATGTAAAGTGAAAACAGTAAAGGTCCCAGTACTGAGCCCTGTGGGACACCATATTGAACTTCTGTGTATAATGATGGAGTATTGTCAGCACATTTCTGTACATATTAGAATCGATTCGATAAATAAGAACTAAACCAAGCGAGCACGGGGCCTGTAAGCCCAACATCGTTTTCTAGCCTGTGCAGTAAAATAGAATGGTCAATGGTGTCAAATGCTGCACTTAAGTCTAACAACATAATTACAGTGGAGTTTCCTTCATCAGAGGATATCAGAATGTCATTTACAACCCGTGTTAGTGCAGTTTCTGTACTATGACCAGTGCGAAAACCAGACTGGAAATTCTCAAATAAATTGTAATGCGTAAGGTGTGACTGAAGCTGATTGGCGACTACTTTTTCTAGTACTTTAGAGAGAAATGGTAAATTTGAAACAGGCCTATAATTATTTAGTATGTGTGGGTCTAGGTCTGACTTTTTAAGTAAAGGTTTAATGACTGACACTTTTAGTGCATCAGGTACTGTGCCATGCAGTAATGAACTATTGATAATGGTTAGAATAGGCGCTGCAAGAATATCCATTGCACTGTTTACTAGTTTTGCTGGCACTGGATCAGGGAACAAGTAGTGGGCTTCATTTTAGTAATTAAAGTTAAGACTTCCTGCTCAGTTACAGGATTAAAATTACTAAAGTGCTGAATGTAATGTGTGGCAGGGCCTGCTAAGCTAGTATTTGGTTTGTACTGTGATGCTGAGATCTGGGATCTTATATTTTTAATTTTCTCATTGAAGAAGTTCATAAAGTCTGTACTGCTAATATCTGTTGGTATTTTGCACTGTTGATCTGAATTCCCATTTGTTAATTTAGCGACTGTTCTAAACAGTACCCGAGGATTTTTATTATTGCTATCTATTAATGTAGAATAGTATTCTGAGCGAGCTTTAAAGAGGGCTTTTTTATATTTATTAACACTCTCTGTCCATGCAATTTGAAAGACATGTAGCTTTGTTGTTCTCCATCTGCGCTCCAGTTTTCGACACTCTAATTTAAGAGCTCGAGTATTTTCATTAAACCAGGGAGAGTTTCTATGTGCTTTGATCTCTTTTGTTTTAAGGGGAGCCACTGTGTCCAGAGCATCTCTCAAGGTCACATTATAATGTGATATTAGCTGATCTAAATTGTTTTCCATGTTTACATTTAATGTTAACTGATCTAAATGGTTTTCCACAATTACACTCGACTTACTCAAGGTATCTATAAATTTTGAAGCAGAATTACAATCTAGATGTCGCACTGTCTTTCTTTTAATCTGTGAGTGCGTTGGCAAGGGCAGGACTAAATCAAATGTAATTAAGAAGTGATCGGAAATAACTTCATTTAATGGAGTAATATTTAAATTTTGAATTTCAATGTTGTAAGTTATAATTAAATCTAATGTGTGGTTATGATTATGAGTTGGACCTTTGACAATCTGACAAAATCCTACTGAATTTAACAAATAAGTAAAACATTTGCTAAAAGTGTCAGTTTCCACATCAATGTGTACATTAAAATCCCCCATCAGTACTACGTGATCATAATTTATAGCCAAATCAGATAGAAGGTTGCTAAATTCAGTCATGAACAATGAATATGGCCCTGGTGGTCTGTAGACTAGCACTATAATTGTGTTGGAACCTGTTTTAATATTTAAAATGAATACCTCAAAGGATGTAAAGTTGCCTAAATTTTTAGAAGTGATTTGCATTTTGTTACAATGAATTATTCCAAGGCCTCCTCCTCGACCAGAATCTCTAGACTTATGAAGGAACGAGTATCCATCTGGTGACACCTCAGCTAGGGGAACAGTGTCACATTTACTAAGCCAGGTTTCAGTAAGAAGACACAGATCAGATTTTGTACTTAATATAATATCATTTATCAAAACAGCTTTAGTGCCAAGAGAGCGAATGTTCAATAAACAGCATTTAAAACTGCATGGTTTTTTCTGAACTAGTGATATATTTTTTGTTTTAATTTGAAGTAAATTTCTATTACAGATGCCCCTGGTGGAGGGTCTGGTTTTATTCCTTGGTCTAATTATACACCTTATTTTTTGGTTATCGATTAATTTAAGGTTTGTATTAAGACTAAATTTACTGGATGCCCCACAACAGGGATTATGGATAACAGCTTCAGTAAAATAACAGGTGGGATAAACAGCAGCCTGTGATTTAAGATCACACGGCTGCGGCCTGGATGGTGCTCTAATCAGTCAACCAGGCAGTTTTGCTGCCATATTTTGGGATAATACATAAGATCCCCTCTAGTTAGGATGAAGACCATCTCTTCTGAAAAATCCAGGCCTTTCCCAAAAATCATCCCAATTGTTCACAAATGCTATGCTTTTATTTGCACACCAGGTTTCTAGCCAGCAGTGAAAGGAATGCAATCTGCTATAAATCACATCCCCTCTGTATAATCTTGGTAAGGGACCAGATACAAGTAAATTCCGACATTTTGTTTTAGCTTTGGTGCATAGAGAGATGAAGTTCCGCTTTAATACCTCAGATTGCTGTAAATAAATATCATTAGTGCCGACATGCAGCAATAAGGTAGATACTTCATCGTCGGCGACACGGTCCAATGCGGCCTCTATGCCAGAAATCTTGACCCCTGTGAGGCACTTAACATTAACTGCTGGTTTAACATAGTTTGGAATTCTAACATTCCGCACTATGGAATCCCCAATTATGAGCACTTTATTATTCTCAGCGGCTGCGGAGAGCTGAGAACCTGTTCTGGGTCTGAATTGGTGACCTGGGTGCCGGGGGACTATATTTTGGATTCTTAGACCCCCGTCTTACTGTTACCCACTCGCCCTGTGGCAGAATTGGTGCTGCTGATTTCGGCCGCGCACTGACTACAGTGGGACCTGGAGAGACTGAGGCCGAATCAGAAGTAGCCAAATTGTCTAAACAAACCGAGTCGATCCAATTTTCGGTTTGCCTAATCGCTATCAGATTCCTAACGCGGTCCTCCAATTCGCATATTTTCCCGACCAACTCTAAATTAACTAAACATTTTTGGCAGGTGAAGCTATCTGCACTGTCAGCCGGAAAACCTGAGCTGTACATACTGCAGGACACACAACATATAAACGTGCCCTCGATGGGCAGAGAGCAGATAGAACTTATGTTAAGGGTTGAAGTCATCTTTGCCGTTTTTATAGGTGCTTCGGCGCTTTCTGTGTTCAGCTGAATCACCGTCGCTTTAAGTTTCCACCACCCGCTGAGCGATCGACTTTAATTTCTCACTGCCGGTTATTTCTACTGGTCAACTGCCGGCTTTACCTCAGGTGAACTTGCTCGGGTGCTTGCGAAGGGCTACGTGCCTGTGGGAGACGCCGCTGCTCGCTGATCCGCTCTCTGCTTCCGCTCGCTGATCCGCTCTCTGCTTCCGCTTGCTGATCCGCTCTCTGAGTTCATGAACGGCATCATAATAGTCCTCAGGATTTGTGTATTCCGTGACCGCCCGTGTTACAGGGAGGTAGAAATCCCTGCATTGTCTTCCACTAGAGTTCTCTCTGTGTCAAGGAGCTCTCAGTTTTCACACTAAGCACAGCCATCTGCATGTCCTTCATACTGCTGTGCAACCATCTCACTCAAATGTCTTTTATATTTCACAAACAAGTCTGAGTTCATTGATGTAGCAAAGACACAAATGAAGGCACAGAGTTTAAGCAGCTGTGGTGGCAACCCAAAGACTACAGACTCTTCCAAGGACCTGTTTGATAACCGATCATCGTTGACATGTCACCTCACTCTTACAGCCTCCGTTAATGATCCACAGACCACCGCTTTGTTTGTTCCAAGGTCCTCAAGCCCCTGTCATGTGCAGTAAAAGCAGTTTTAGATGATAGCGGTAGCGGGCCTTCTCACTGCCCATCTCTGCCTCATATCTTCAAATGCTCAGACAATTCCCAGTTAAAATAATCCCTCACTCCTGGTATGTCCTCATTCAGCTTTAACCAAGCTGTCAGGGTGGTATCTCTATCTCTACTCCTATCTAATGTGCATACTTTGTTTTCCTCTCTAAATGCAATGTTACATTCTCTGGTCAAGTCAGCTGCTAATTACATAACTTTATGCGAATGCTCATAGACATCAAATCCAAACCACCACCACACTGCCTTGGGGGTGCTGATACACTAAGAGTTCACAATTTGCCTAATTTCATCACCATCATCATCAATAGTAGTAACCTCTCTAATGACAATGCCTCTAGTCTCGGGCCTGTCTCTAAAGTTTTTGCAATCTCCTGCCTCCGCAGATTGCACATCATTCAATCTGGCTTTTACATAAGTAACATATAAATGTTTTTATATAAAGACCATCACAAAACATAATCACAAACAGAACTTTGCACGATACCTTGGTGAGCTCTGTAAGCAGTGTTGTTTCGTTGACGGACATGTGTGTGGCAGACTGACTGGCGGGACAATGCCCAACATACTGTATATGTGAGTGGACATTTCTTGTGGGGAGGGCTGCTGTTCTCTTTCTCTGATGTAGAACCCTCATCCTCATCCTCATTCACCTCTGTTATAGCACGTCTTTATTTGAAAACAGTATTGTCAGATCAGGGGGAACGTGAAAGTGACTGAGAGAATAAAACTGAATAATGAAACATAATGCTAACGTTGACAAGCACCATATTACATTATATAATTAAGAACTGTTACAAACGCAAATCAAATGTATGCTTTTGTTGTATAATAGTAACAATACGAGCAGCTCACTACTCAAAACTTAATTCTGGGAAACGGCCAGGATCAAACCTGCGACCTGTTGATTATGAGTCAGCAGTTCTTACCGCTGTACTAACAAAGCAGTTATTTCAATGACATACCATAACCCAATTTCTATTTTTTAGATTATCTTCATGAAATGGAAGAAGATGATCCGCTGTGGCAACCCCTAATGGGAGCAGCCGAAAGAAGAAGATTAAATGCATTCATAAAAGGGCACTTGTTTTGTTATACTCGTACCTTTTGTGAAAGTGTTTATTTGATATTTGGACTTCCATCTTCACACATTATACACTTCAAAATTTTGTCTTTATTACTATAACATGAAAAATGTTTGTCTTTTAGGTGTGTTTCTTGCATTTCCTGTCATCCTACACTTACATAGATCTTTGTAGACACAGAACACACATCAAATGCATGTGTTCCAAATAACAATACATTATTTATCCTATACAGCTCTAAGTACTTCACTCCCAGATAAACAAGGCTTGAGCTGAGAAAGCTTTCTGCTGTTTCTGTGGTAGTGTGTGGGATGGGATAGCAGGCTGCTTGCTGCTTGGGCTTACTGACACATTTACAAAACAAAAGACACTGACGGAGAGGTGTAAACGGATTTAAGGTGGGCCGGGATTACAAGTTTTTTCGTAGGCTTCAGGGATTCTAATGTTAAGTGAGTCTCTTGTAAAAACACCATCTTGCTGTTTAGACCTGTTAGGTGAAAGAGTACTTTCTTTCTCTTTAATTCTTGATTGAGACTTTTAACATTCCAGCTCACAAAATTAACTGTTTGATAACTCTTAATTTGATAGTAAATTATTACATTAGATAGCTTTGACCTTAATTTCCAATTTTTCCAAAAGTTATTGCAATAAAGCCTATTGTTACATTGGCTCTTACAATTATAAGGATTACGAGGATAGATTAGAAATAGCTTGCTCTCTTTCTCTACCTCAGAACCCCCCGCTCACCCATGTTGCCTCCCCAAGTTTGGCCAGACCACACTTCACAAAGTCCCAGTCCTCTAATATGCCTAGAGACAGAGCATGTCCAGAACAAACAAGGCCCCAAGCAGCGATGGAGAAGGAATAAAGTAAAGTACAGATATCTATTGCCAGTACAGTCCAAATACTGTAAGCTTAGAATATAATTAAGAACTGGGTCAAAAGGATAAACCCAGGG
>JANRMT010062791.1:186612285-186637604 GCA_026402145.1 Polypterus bichir lapradei | reverse complement strand
TAGTCGTGGGGGCTTTTATTATCTGCTGGCTGCCTATCAATATATGCGGTCTGAGTGTTGATTATAATAACCTGATCGCATTTACCATAAGTAATATGTTTATGTTACTAAGTGAGCTGAGCTTCGGAGTTAATCCAATTCTTTATGCTTTTCTTTATTCCTGGTTCAGAAAAGCACTTAAAATAATCCTGACTTGTAAAATATTTAGTCCGGCTTCTGCAGTGTTCAATATATTGTAAATGTTAAAACATAAAGAAAATAATTTTCTTCTCTCACATATATTATTTTTTTTTTCCAACATGCCTGTGCTCATTTTTCATGTTAGCAGCTCATTTCTTAAATATATTTATTATCAATTGAATCTTTTTATAGTCACTTTACTGTTGTAAATGGCATTTTGTACTCTAATAGTGGAGAGTGTCGACTGTTCATAAAGGTTGCTTTTTCTCACCATCATTGTTTTCCTTAAACTTCTTATTTTCAGAATCTTAAATAAAGAGCATTGTAAATGTAGGAGACTCCTGGCACTTCATTTCAATATTTCAGGGTTTTTGGTGATGTTATTTCTTATTATGTCGTAGAATGATTTTATATTTTGCATTCCTTTAGGACAAACGTCATTATCTGATTATAAATTGTTAAGTTATTAAATCTAGAAATTTAAAGATCTTTTAATCTCTGCGGTTACAGTTTGTGTGTCCACAGCAGAGCTCAGATGATGGCTGAAATTCTCTTCAGCTTTTGTCAGGCAGGTGGGGATTTGTTTAAGAATCAAATCTTATAAGATACTTGTTCCTTTATTACTTTAGACTTGTGTCATGTTAAACTTTTCATTTTAATTTGATGTTTCCTATTCCTGCACTTTAATCTGCACTCCTCCTCAATAAGGCAGCAGATGACAGACGTGTGCAGACGGAGCAGTCGGCCTTCACTCCTCACACTGCTGGCTCACTAAATGACACTCAGGTGACTGTGAGGAACTGAAATGGACGACTGAGAAGGTCAAATGAGGTTTGATGTCCACAATTAAACGTAGGATTTGCTGCTTTAGACTGACATTTGTTAATATTTGTGAAGTCTCATTAGCCACAGCTGCTCACCTCAAAAACTTAGCTAAGAAATAAGATAAAAACACTGAATTTCAGGAGAAAATGACTTAATATTAGTGAAATTATCTGTCCATGCAGCAAGATAATTTTACTTGCCAAGATATTTTAAAATAAGTTAGTTCCAGTCTAGAAATAAGAAAGCCCCGATAGGTGTTCAAAGGTTTGAAATAAGTAGAAAATGCTGCTTTTTAGAACAAATTACTTGAGATTAGACTTTATACAGTGGAAATACACTGAATATTAGAAAATAATTTTTAATTCAGTTGTTTTGCATTCTTAATTTTAGCACACTGAAAAATGAAGGCCAAGGAAGAAGAGAATAAATCACTAATATAAGTGGAAAATTCTTAATATCAGTGGAGAATGAAAGTCTTGTTACTTGAAACAAGTTTGCTATCTTGAAATGGGTAGTCCAATATTTAATCTCAGAGCATATATCTTAAAAAAGGAAAATTATTTTACAAAAATCACATAAGAAAAAAATACACCATTATTAAGAAATAAATGCTTGAAATAAGCAAAATTATATGCCAATGGGGTGAGATATATTGACTTGGATTTTTAAAAAATCCTGAAATTACTTCATTTCGACACATACTAGGCTATATTTGCATGTTATATACAACAAATTTCAGTCCATCTACAAAAGAAAAAGGTAAAAGTAGCCCAGTGCTCTCATTTTAGGATGGTCTTCATTTCAAATTGAAACCAAATATTTTAGCAGACGTTTGAATTAGGAATTCATTCCTATATTCAAGACACATAATTAAGATAATTTCCTGATATATGTTGGCTTCCTGAATACATAAAATAACTTACAATAAAGACCTAATCATCAGCACTGCTCTTTATTTAAGTATTACATCAGTATCCAATAGCACTACAATACAGAAACAGAGAAAAACATAAGCACATGAAAATGAGTTGACACAGGAAGGTTACCTTGTATATAACACAAACGTCATATCCATATCATTATTGTACTTTGTAGTTCTGACTGTGACAAGATGAGACAGTCCTGAAATGTATAACATAAACTTAATTACATCAACAAAATTTTAACAGCGGTAACTTGGCCAAAAAACAGGACAAAGGAAATACAACCTAACATGTTAAAATCCACAAAATATCAAATTATTTATAATTGATCTAATTGATTTTCAAATATTATGGTAATTATTTACAGTACATCATAGCCATGCATTTCCTGTTCTACATTTGGCTCAAACAATTTTTCTTCTAGCATATTTGTATTTTCCCTTCAAATTGTGTCCAGTAATATTTCAGTTTGAATTGCAGAGAGGACAGCGGCAATGCACTTAGGACATGTTAGATGTCGTGCATAATAGTACGCCATAAGGTACACGATACCTTCCTGCAACATTTCTTGAGGGACAGTTGTCACCGGCTCACTTCCAACAGCCAGCATGCAGTTATCTTGGTCCACAATACGGACGGTGCTACTCAGTGGCCAGTCTTTGCTGTAGAAAGGCATCAGGATTCTCAGAGGTCTTTAAGACAAACAAAAACCAACAAAGAAAACCGGTTGAGTTTATTTTATCCTCTGTAGTCTTATACAGATTTATTATACATTTACCTATTTATAATACTTAATTAATGTGCTAATTTTAACAGAAGCAGTTATACACAGCTTGTAATTGAAATAGCAAAGAAATCACTAAAAATTGAAGATTGTTACATTCTGTTGAGCCCTTTTAATCAAACCATTTAATGTAGAATGTCGTTCCTGTAGCTAACATTAAAAACAACCCTGAAAATTGCTGCCAGTCACAGATGGATAGAATTGCAGTAACTGTCTTTATATTTCCTTTAAACAATGTAAAAATGCAAAGTTTTACCTTAAGGCCATGAACTAATGCCTCATGTTTTGTTTCCCAGCTTTTTTCGGGGTAGAGAAAGTGAAGGAAACATGGATGGCAGAGCTCTAAACATGGCGATGGCATTTTACACTAATGAAAAAAAAAAAAAAAGAACAATCTTAATAAATATCTTTCACATTATGTTCTAATATAACTCAAACATTCTCCTTTTAATGAAAACAACAACATACAGCAAGCTTCAAATTAAGAATGATTTATAACAAAAATTATTTGATGTCTGGTATTATTTGTACCTACTAATATGCTAGAACATGAACGAACAATTGAAATGAACCTTACATAGATCATATTTAAAGTTTTAAGTATTCTTTAAAATATTCCTTCATTATTTATACCTAATAAAGGATAGTGTCAGTCAGTTTATTATTCTGTTGTGTCTTAAAAAGATGCTAGACAAAACTATTTACAATGCTAATAAATGGCTTTTAAAAACATAATTAAAGGGAAAAATGTATTTCAGAATAACACAGTACAGCTTTCTAATACAATGAAGAAAAGGGAACCTGGAATTCACAAATCAACAGTTACTGGCAAAGACAGCAGCTATAATATTTTGCATGAAAATGTCTCCAAGTTTGGCTTACTATAATACAGACTTGGTCTTTATGGAAGAAATGGCATAAAAAGTGCAACCCTTTGAGCATCAACTGCAAAATATCATAACTTTAAACAACTTCAATTTGATTTTCATTTAGGCCTATCATGCTGTAACACTGAGTAAAGTGCATAACTAACTATAAAATGAGTTTGAATAAAATACAAATGACAAACGTTACCCTCATCGTGCAAATGTGGACGCTTCAGGATCTTCTTCATTACTCCATACAGCTGTGCTTTTCCATAAAAACTGGTCCATCTGCTCTTAACTTCTGTGATTTAGTTTAGATTATGATTCCAACTAAGAATACAATGCATTTGATCCATTACCTATAAAATAAGTACACTCTAAGTCAGCACATATTTTGTATTAAGAAACCATTTTCAAAAATATTTCAGTCAAATGTCTGTGTTTTATGTACTTACATGATCCAGTTCTCTAAAGCCTGGGTAAGCCTCCCATATAATCTATAAATGACATCTGTGCATTAAATTCATGATCAAGGAGCTGGGTAACTGTGAATGTATTTGGCTTTGGCTTCTTGTAAAGATCCTGTAGTGTTTTGTAGTGTCAACAGCTGCAAAAACATATAAATGAATAATCCAATCAGTTGTGTTTTCTAAACAGTCTGAACTAAGATGGGATATGACCATCTCTATTGTGCACTTACCAGACGGTTCGCATTCTCTCTGCTGTAACTTCTTGGGTACGACTAGAAGGTGACACATTAACAAGCGTCGCTGAAGCAATAGAATTCCCCAATGATGCAGTGGAATCGGCCTCGCCTGAATTCTCGACTTCAGCAGCATCAGGCTTGTCAGTGGTGACGCCGAGACATCTCTTTATTTATTTGAGGCATACAGCCCTGTCACTTCTGTGGTGTGCGGATATTCTGTAGCCTTTTCAGGAGTTGTTTAAACACAGGTTCCTGTAATGAGATTACACTCTTTTAAAAAGTGTGCAAGTGAACACAAGGTGTGACTGCTCAGTCTAAACCCCTATAAAAACGAGTTACTTACACTCACACATGAATTGTGATCTTCAGCTGCACATAGCTTTGGATAATACTTGACTATACGTTTTGCCATTAAAGAAACCTCATGTTTGGAGGTATATTTGTCTTCCCTCGTTGTTGTCCTCAGTATGGGCACCATGTTGTATTTCTAATTAATCTCCAGCACAGATCCTTTGAAAGAATACAATGCTCCTCTTTCCCTATGCGCTGCAGTGTTTTCTGAGCTGCTCCAGTTCACTGTCACTATGAAGGATGTATTCAGGGCTTGGCAGTTGAATGATTTTAGAGGGGCTGGCTTCTCTTAAAAGTTTTCTAGAACATCCTTGCTCACTGGATTGAGGGGCAGGTGAAAGACTGGCATTTTGTAAAGTATTGCATTCAGAAGAGGAGGGAGATGTGCAGCTGTCTTGAAAGTTCTCTTGCTGCACAGAAAACTGCAGCTCCTGTTAAAAAAATACAGGAAAAGGGCATTAAAAATAGTCAGCAGTTATCAATAAACTGTTTATGAATTATGAAATTTGATGAAACCTGACATAAATGGAAATATTTACTTTTATTTAGATAATGAAATTAGTAATCAAAGACAGCATTGCTCAAATATCTGACCGCTTATATTTTCATTGTTGAAATTTTTAGGTAATTAAAAACAAGATAGTAGTCATCATCCTTACTTCCTGATAAAACACAGAAACAATATGTGCTCAGTTATCTATTGATATGGAGGATTTTCACAATATGTTGTATTGAACTAAATAAGTGCTACATGAGTACTGTGAAATTCTTACGTGTGTGTGCTCATTAACATGTAACACGCTGTCATTCTCTTTACATTTGTAAATTAATATAGACTTTGTATAAATGACAAACATACATAAATATGTGTTCACACAAAGATTCACATGGTGAGGTGAACATGTTGGGGACACAGCCTTGATGGATGTATGAGCTGTCCTGTGCTCAGGTGTGACATTTCAAACTGCTTTTATTGAATTATGGAAAATTTGAATTGAGAAGGACCAAGCCCAAGTTTCTACTCTTCAGATTTCCACATATATAAATATATATTTATGTTGTCATCACTTTCATATCATAAACGTTCTTCTTTTCCCTATTATCATTTATATTTCTCCCCTGCTTGATTTCAAATATCATCAGGACATGGACACTTCTGACATAAACGTTGCTACAGAAGCCTTTAATATCAACAAAAAGAACACAGCAAAAGTGATAATAACTACATTGTTTGCTCAACAATATTTCTTAAAAAAATAATAAATAAATAAATAATGCTGACCTCTTGATGTACTGCTGGCCATGAGGTTTTCTCCAAAGGAAATGTTCAGATCTTCACATGAAAGAGTCCCTAGAAGATCTTCTGTAACATTTGCAACTTGAAAGCAACAGAGAAGACCAGTAATTCATTCATATTTGGACGTCATCTGCACAATTACCGGCAGTCATTTCCAACTCAGGTTTTAGGCTTTAAGTGCTAAATTTACAAATTTTTATAAGTTTAAGAGTTTCTTGAAAGATGATACAAGTGCAGATCATGATACCTTCTTAGAAATGTTTTACATTTTGTTTCCTTTCTGAACTAGTATATCATGCTGAGGTTTTAGGCAAGTAGAGATATCCTACAGGGGTGTATTTACTGTGTTGCCTCATCAAGAACGCGATACACACGACTTACTAAGTTAATTTGTGAGTGTATTAAATGAGCAGGGTGTTAACATTTCACTCAGACTGGGGCCTTCACCTGTGCCATTAAAGTAATAAAGAGCACCGTCTCACTCAGGGCTGACTCTAGAAAAAAGAAAAAAAAAAAAAAAAAAATATATATATATATATATATATATATATAGATATAAATATAAAATATATATATGACACGCTCATGTATGGTATTGATAACTAAGTTAAGGGAGATGGGTTCTCCCATTGCAGTTTCAGATGCAGCGATCTTTTTATATTCCAGCAATGAGCTTACAATTGTGGATACCTCAAAATCGATAATAATTTAAAAAAACTGGCCTTTAAATTTTAAAGTTTTTCTTTAAAGGTATCTCAAATAGAAGCAACTTGGGTCGTGTTCGCTTTTACTACCGGTAATAACATGAGGCGCGTGCAATGCAGTTAGAACTCGGCACATTTTTAAAAGATACATTTCAATTTATTTTTAAGCAAGCGGAAGTCTGTATCAGAACGTCTTTAACAACTTTTTTTAATAAATCACTTTAACAAATAAATCAACGGCATTTAACTAACATTTATTTCATAATAACTCTCTGTATATATGAAATCTAACAATGATGGTGCTCGATAAAAAGAGTCTGGTGTTATAACATAAACACCTGCATTTATTTTTTAAATTTTATGTAATGGTTACACGAAACTAGCTTGCCCCACTACTTCTGTTTTGTGTCGTAATGATTATAGGTATCAACGTGGACAGGTGAATTCTTGTGGATTCATAAAAACAGAATGCACTGCAGCAACAGTAAATGTCAATTAGAAACTTACCTTTTAATATTTCCATTGTGACTTCGTCAAGTGAATCCATTGGTTTATATGCGTAAATATGTTACTTATAAGCTGCGAAGAGCAAAGCAGTATTTTAGCTATCTATGTAACGTTGTTAATACCCTTACGGTGAGAACATTTCAAAATGTAACATCTGATGCGCGGGAAAGCTAAGGACGCTGCACAAGTTCGCAGGGAACGCATTTACGCATGCTCAAAGAAAGTGATGTTCCATTACAAGACAAAGAAGAGGTCAAAAACAGCGCTGGATATTATATTTGAAGAAAAAAAACGTATTTGTAAAAAAAAACAAACAAAACAAAAACAATTGGACACTGCAAGGAAACTGTAATTATACCGTTAGCTTTTTATATACTCAACAATGTCATTGACGTAAATTATTTTTTTTCCTAAAATTATGGAACGATCCTGAACAGCTACAGTCGCTCAGCACTCGTGCTTTTTCCTGTTTAAACACCAAAGATGATTTGCCGTTGTTTTATTTGCTGTTCGTTTGTGGCTTTGAGTTTAAAACGACTTTTGAGCCATATCAGCACTACACATTATATTGTTTGGAGTTTCAAGTTCATGATGCTGTGTCTTTGATTGAGATGTTTTGTCATTTGAAATTAAAATCCCTAACCTGGATAAATCCACCCGTTTTGTTGAAGCTATGAAGCTGGTTAATTTTAATTCCAGTGAGACTATATGACTGAAAAACAAAATATATATTCTTGTGAAGTACTACCTTGGGGATATCATTGAACTATATACAACTTTTAAAGATTCCTATATTCTTGAACTTTTCTTTTTATGTTAATAAATTCCAGCAACACTGTTTGGATTAAGCCATTTATTTGACACAGTGAAAAAACTCTTGCATCAAACCACCAGACACATTTTTTATACAAGGGTCATTTATTTTAAAATGTGGAAACTATTTTGATTTGAAGAAAAATACTACCATTTGAATATAATAAAGTAACACCCTTTGCAGGGAATCCAGCTGTTAAATCATACTAGTTACAGAGAAAGGCCACTGAATTAGGCAAATGTTAATCTGAAATGTCGTAGTTGTTAACAAAATCAAGGTTGTATTCTAAAACCTTTCTGGAATAAAAAGAGTTTAATTTAAGTCTCTGGGTTGTGTCTTACTCATATCTTAAAACAAGACAAACCTAGAAAGTTTTGGTTCTTGAAATAAGAATACATGTCCTGCTATGCTCATCGATGTAGTTGATAACAGGCTTTTCTCTCACAGTTGTGCTTTTTTTAAGTTGAAATTGTCTTGGAATTACACTTTTATATCTAAGTCAGATAGCGTAAGACCAATTATCTTGAATTGAGCAAAATAATCTAACAAGTATCATTGCAACATGAGATATTTAATCTCTTGGGGCAAAATATTAGATATATTACTTTAAACTAAGAAATTTTTACTTATGTTTTGCAGTGTAGCAGACATAACATGAAATAGCTCAGAAATTTAAGAATCACTGCTTTTGTTTTTTTATTGCATTTTCCATACCGTCCCAACTATAGCAGCCAATGCGCAAGGCAAACTTGAGCACGGGCAAAACGTGTGCCGAGAGAAATCTCACAGTCCAAAAGTTCGTTTTAAAAATATTTAGTGAAAGTTAAAAGCAGATAATCAAAACAAGAATAAAAGAAAAAATAGTTTCACACGCAGAATAAAAGGCAAAAAAAAAATTGAAAAATGTATCTTCTCTAAACTTAGCTTTTCTTGAGAAACTTTAGTTATTTCTGTACTTTAAAGTTCTTTACTTCTTCTTTCTATACTTAAAGGTTTCTTAATTTCTTCTTCTGTATGCCTTAAGCATTAAATAAGTGCTGTTTTATGAGTTACTTCACACTCAAAAGGCCCGTAGGCCGGTTGGCACGTAGACATGTGCCCAGGCACGGTTTAAAACCGTAGGCCTCTATACCTTACACTGGGCAAGGCTGTCACTAACTGAAGAATAATATGTTTACTCATAGCTGTTAGAAATGGCAAGAATATACCAACAAAATTCTACTTACGGGGGTTATAGGAACCTCCCATAGATTATGTATTGTCATCTATTAAAATATTCATGAATCTTATAGAACTGAGAAAATGGCTCTTACACATCCGGCCCCTAATAGTTTATGCTAGGGCAGAAATCAATTACTTTAACTTTACTTACTAAGAGCCTTCACTACTTTACAGAACTTAAACCAAACTTAAGAAACTCAAAACTTAAGAATTTAAAGCTTAAACTCTAGTGTAAAAACACAAACACAATTAAATTTAGGCATACAAAAAGAAAAATGAATCATTTCAATCATTGTTGCTTCCTGGAGCAGGCACAGTTTGTTCACAAGTCTGTCCAGTGTGCTGGTCTGGATCTGCTCACAAACTCTTCTGACTGCCCCTTTACATCTGGCATTGTCTTGATGACCTGACTCTTTACCCAGGAGTTTCAGGGTGTAGCATCTTGTAATTACGCTCACAATGTCCAATTTCTTTATGAATTTGTTGCATAATGACAGTAGCAATATGTGAATTCTGCTGAAAAATGGCAGGGTATTTTGCCTCTTCTGGCGTAACTGATTTGTTAAGTATTTTTCCAACTCTCAATATTCCTTCTTGCAGAATTGGGTCCAGTTTGTTGATTTACCTGCCTTTCTTTACAAGCTGATCTTTGTGTAAGGCTTTAACCTCCTCTGGGTAAGCTTGTAGGTGACTGAGGCGAATAAGTTCGTCTTCTGCTTTAGACCAGTCATTTAGAGACAGTGGCTTTAGCCTCATTGTTGATTTGTATTCCTTCATATTTTCTGTGATTTTTGTCTTTTGTTTCTCTGGGCTGTGTCCAGATTGACTGACTGTATATTGAATTACCTTTCTCTCTTCTTTCAAATGCAGTAGCACTTCTTTGAACCTAAGGAACCAAGCTACTGCTTTCTTTACATTGAACCATTTTGAGTAGTACTCCACAAGTCTTTTTACTAGTTCAGTTTTTTCTTCTACACTTGTAAGATTTACTACACACCTTTTGATTTCCGGATCGTCTCTAGTAGACAGGTCCACTTCATCCAGTCTCTTAGGCCATTCGTTCTCGGGCTGTAGTAGGAAATTTGGGCTTTGTATCCAAGTCTCACTTTTGATGAAGCTTTCTATTGTCGATCCTCTTGATGCCTGATCTGCAGGATTTTGTGCAGATGTGACGTACCTCCATTGCGAGGGTTGTGAGTGCTCTCTTATCACTGCGATTCTGTTGGCAACAAAAGTTTTTTAGTGTGCACTTTCATTTGTAATGTACCTTAGTACTGTGGTGCTGTCAGTCCAAAAGATTGAGTCTTGCAGGGGAATCTGCAGTTCTTGTTTTAACATTTTGTCCATTTTGACTGCCGCCACTGCTGCTGTAAGTTCTAATCTTGGTATAGTGACAGGTTTTAGTGGTGCCACTCTTGATTTCCACATTAGAAATGAACAATGTCTCTCATTTTCTTTGTTAGTCAGGAGGAGGTAGGACACAGTGCCATACTGGACACCTAAGGCTCTTTCAACTGGTAACAAATCATGGCTTAAGTCCAAGTCCTTTTGCTCTATTGCCCTGTCTTCTTCAGGGATTGACAGCAAAACTGCTCTGCTGTTACTTGTCCATTTTGTAAGATAAAATCCTCCCTTTGAGCACAGGGTTTGAAGATCTTTGGCCAATTTCATGGCTTGTTTTTCTGTAGCAACTGACTTTAAACAGTCATCCACACAGAAATAATTTAACACAGCATTAACTACTTCCTCTGGAGCTGTGCCTCTGGCATTCTCTGCTGTTCTTCTTAAGGCATAAGAGGCACAACTCGGTGACCAAATAGATGCACTGTCATTTTGTATTCCTCTAGTCCATTGTTTAGATTACCTTCTGGCCACCACAGAAAACAAAGAAGATCTGTGTCCTCATCTGGGATTTTCACTTGATAGAACATTGATTTAATGTCCGCCATGAGAGGAATTGGCTCCTCTCTGAATGTTGTAAGAACTCCAATGAGTGTGTTAGTTAAATCAGATCCTTTGAGCGACTGTTCATTTAGGGAAAAACCTCAGCAAGTGGTTGTACAGTCAAAGACCACTCTGATCTTATTTTACTTTGGATGATATACTCCATGGTGAGGGATGTACCACACTCTCTCTGTTTCGGTGGTCAGCTGTTCAGTGGGTACCTTGATGGCATATCCTTTGTAAAAAATATCTTTCATGAAAATTTTGCAATCCTCATGGGATGTTGGATACTTTGTAAGTTTAATTTTAAGTCAAATAGCATGTTATTCTGCAACACAACGGTTGTTTGGCACTTTAAGAGTCTCATCTTTAAAAGGCAGATCAATGCAATAGTGTCCATCTACTAGTCTTGCAGTATCTGAGGCTATGCGTATGAATTCAATGTCCGCCTGTGACATTTCTTCCTTTTCCTCACAGCTGCGCTCTGGAAAGTCTGTATTGTATTGCTGGAGTAACATTTGTTCTACCTCCATTATTGTCACATGATTAACTGAATAACTTTTCAGTCTTTCTTTGTCTGAGTTTTTTATCAATCTATTAACAATCCACCCTTGGACTGTTTTCACAGCATGAAGTCTTTCTTCTTCACTATGTGTGATTTGCTATGGTTTCATGACTTTGTGGGCATTTGTACTTAACAATAAACCCACTTCAGTATTTATCTGGGGTTGATGCACGGCTTTTTGATTAGACAATTTCTTGACATTTTTTTCTTTAGGGATGTTCTCCCTTTTCACTGGTACAGAGTTCAGTGTGTACACTTCTGGTGTATCAAAAATGTATTTTCTTCTATCGCACAGACTTGTAACTCCGTTAGGACTGTACACTTTACTAATTTCTGTCTATTTACTGTGTCTCTTTCTACAGTGCTGATGTAGATGTGAGACTTTCTTCCTGAAAGATTTAACTGCTCTTGTAAACTTTTAGTGCCAAATGTAGCTGAGCTATCAGAGTCTTTTAGAGCCGATGTTTCTACACATTTTTCACTCGTTTCAGACTTAACTTGAACTGGAGTCACAGCTAAGACTCACTCTTTACCGGCCCCGGTATCAGAACAAGTCTCTACTGGTTCAACAGAAATTTGGGCAAAAGGAATGTTAATCTTTTCTGACATAACGTTCTCCTCTTTAGGGGTGAGGCTTTATCGTTGGTGTCTTTTTCCTTATTCATATGCAGAATTACTGGATTTAACTGAGAGCATATTTGGCATTTAATCTTTTCTTCACAGTCTTTACTAAAATGTTCTTGTTTAAGGCACTTAAAGCAGAAGTCTTTACATTTCAAAAAGTCAATTTTACTTTCATAAGTTAGATTCTGAATTGCACTGCATTCGATAAGATCGTGATTTTCATTGCAAAAAAGATAGTGCTTACCACTTGTATGTCCGGCCGTCTCCGCCGTTTTAACTGAGGTGTCTGTATCCATTTTTTCGCCTGCAGCAGAAATGTTTGTAGCAAAACTGCTTTCTCTCAGGACGCCTTTTAAAGGATACTCCTTATGATCAATCTTGTCCTTTTCCTTCTCGAAGGTATAGCTTTGTAGAACTGAGCTGCACACGGGGTTCAAACGGGGCTGATGTTGTCTGTTCATCCAGAAAATTCACTGGATCGGCGAGAGGGGTTCGCCTGCTCTCCGTACTTTCAATATTCTGAACTTTGCATTTCCACGGTGCTTGTAGGTCTTGAGGAAGTTTGGAGACTTTAGTATGAAGGTTATCATTACTTTCAAATTGTTGTCCGCTTTGTAAGTCGGGCATAATGTTTGTATATCCACAAGGAAAGTTTGCATAATCGTTCTGACCTTCTCCATCGTTTGGCTTTATTTGCGGCCGCCCTTTGCCTTTTCTCATATATGCATCTGCTCTCCGTAGCTGGATTCCATAAAGACTTTTGAGCTTCATTCTGGCTTTTTGATAATCTTCTAATGGTAACAGGTATTTACAGTTTTTAACAATCTCGTGAGGTGAACCTTTAGTAAACTGTGTCAAAAAGTCCAGTTTATCTCGCGGATTCTCTATCACCTCATCGATAGCTCGGTCAAATGCTCTTATAAAGTCCACATATATCAATGGATCTCCGTCAAATATTGGGATCCTACAGTATGGCACATAAGGCACTTGAGTCTTATACTGTTGTTCTTTCTGTTGATCATAACATTATCCATAGAGCTTGTGTTGAAAAGGTGCTGGTACTTTATCTTGTTGCTGGTAAAGCGATTGCTGAGGATTATTTTTGTTTTCATTGTTAATCAGAAAGTTAGAACCATTTGTCTCATATGGGTCTTTGCTTCTCACATCTGGTTTCGGAGGCACGTTATAAGGGTCCAGTCTATTTGGGCTGCGATTGCACCCTTTAAGCGCACTCAATTTTGCCCCAGATTCTGCGATTTCTGCCTCTAAAGCCAATTGTTCCCTTTTAGCCTTCAGCTGTGCTTTAAACTGTATTTCCTCAGCCTCTTTTTTAGCTTTCCACTGCGCTTCTTCCATATCTAGAGCCTGTTGCTTTCTTTGATTTTCTGCTTTAGCCAACAGCACAGCATGTGCTGCCTCTTGAGATCTGGTGGCACTAATTGAAGTAACAGCTGTTCCTGCACTGTGTTTAGATTTTGCGGAGACTTGAGAGTTCTTAGCTGAAGTAACCTTTGAGCTTGCAGGCGTTTTACTTTGAATGGAAATCTGAGAGTTACTGACTTCTCGAGAAACGTCAGGAATGTCAATCGTCGTTCTGTAATCCCTGAATTGGTTAGCTGAAAAGTCAAGTTGTTGATCGAGGCTTTTATTTTGGTGTACTTCCAAAACCCATTCCATTGTATTTCCCAAAAATGTACGAAAAGTTTCTATTTTAGCATCAGTCCTTTTGCAACATTTTCCGTATATCTTTGTTGCTCTGGATGGATAAAAGTTTGATGCTTAACTTTTTATATTCCATTCTCAAGTTGACGAACTGATTCTTGATGATTAATTCTACTTTTTCACAGTTAAGATCATTTTGTTGTAAATCCATTAGGGTCTTCATCACACCATATATTTGATTGTATTTGTAATCCATTTCTGATTGAAGTTTAGTTGTTGCTGAATTGAACGGCTTTCCATTGTTATGAAGATGGTCCTTTGTGATGTCATATTCAAAGCGACTTTCATTCACACATCGTAGACGTTTTTTCTGGCTTCTGGATTCAAATGCCATGACGATCCAACAAGGCACTGTACTCCTTTATAATTTATACAGTCTTGCGAGGAGCACTAGCAATTCTCAAATATGTCCTACTCCGATCAAAGACAAAGATTAAAAGTACCTGTAAAGTCTTTTCAAGTTGTCGTCGCTGTCCGATTTCAGGCATAGAACACACCATTTTATTATCCAAGGCAATTTCAAGCTTTCAGTCTTAAGCAGTTTTAAAACTTTAGGCTGGTTTTAAACTTTAGGCAGGTTTTAAACTTTAGTGTAGCAGCCAATGCGCAAAGCAAAGTTGAGCACGGGCAAAACGCGTGCTGAAAGAAATCTCACAGTCCAAAAGTTTGCTTTAAAAATATTTAGTGAAAGTTCAAAGCAGATAATCCACACAAGAATAAAAGAAAAAAATAGTTACACACGCAGAATAAAAGGCCAAAAAAAAAGTACACATGTATCTTCTCTGAACTTAGCTTTTCTTGAGAAACTTTAGTTATTTCTGTACTTAAAAGTTCTTTACTTCTTCTTTCTATACTTAAAGGTTCTTAATTTCTTCTTCTGTATGCCTTAAGCATACAGTTCAACACTTAAATAAGTGCTGTTTTACGAGTTACTTCACACTCAAAAGGCACGTAGGCTGGTTGGCACGTAAACATGTGCCCAGGCACGGTTTAAAACCGTAGGCCTCTATAACTTACACAGGGCAAGGCTGTCACTAACTGAAGAATAATATGTTTACTCATAGCTGTTAGAAATGGCAAGAATATACCAACACAATTCTACTTACGGGGGTTATAGGAACCTCCCATAGATTATACATTGTCATCTAGTGAAATATTCATGAATCTTATAAAACTAGGAAAATGGCTCTTACACCAACTTTTCCTGATTTGGGGTTGTAATGGAGAAATACAGGCTGCCCCTCCAAGATCTGGTGTGGGACAAATTAGAAAGAGGATCACACCCGAATTTTCCCCCCAATCCCAATGTGCAGCTCCTGACAGATCTCCATTTCTATTCTACGGGTGGATTCCTGGAGACCGTTGGTGATGCACGGGGCCTCATTGTGGTTGTTGAGTCCAAATCTGTGCATGCAGTCACCAGATGGTATCGCCCTGAAGTTGGGCTGCTGATGCTGTGTGGCGGTAATCAAGTCATTTCACACACCTGTACTGCAATCTGTAAAAAAATAAAGAAATGGAAAGTAATTGCATCTCAAATGCATTGAGTCTGTTTGGATAAAGGTATCAGTCACATAATAATAATAATAATAATAATAATAAGGCAATGCCTTTTCTGACACTAAAATTGGTTTTCACACCATGGCAGGCATATGTGACATTGCGGACGCCTTGCATACAACGCACATCCTTGTTCACACTTCTAGCCTCTTCTATCCCATCCATGCCAATCAAAAATGGCTTCTCAAAATCCAAGTGATGCACAGCTGGCCATCAGGACTTTTTCTAAACTTTGTGGCCAAGCAGCCTGGGAGTAGACATGATGCTCACATCTGGTCCAGCTCTGGAGTGTGGCAGATGACAAGTGATGGTGCATTTACTGGTGGCTAGTTACTGGGAGAGATACAGTGGGTGTCGTCTTCACTAACACCTGCTGACTCTCATGTTGAATCCTCAAACTATGGCTGAGGAGAAGTAGAACAGCACACGTCAAAGCACATGCAGTATTGCAGAGCACTCTGGGCACGTAGAAGATGTGATTCTGGTGCTTACACAAGTCCTCGGGGTCTTCTACAAGCCTTGGAAAACAACACTCCTTAATTTTGTGCCACCTCGTCCGTAACTCCACTGTTGTAAAGTGTTGCTTTCATTACCTATCACTGTTTGCTGCTGTTCTTTGTTGCAAAAACGCAATGTCACATATTGACATTGACATGAATTAATTTTACCAATTAATCTAACTTTTAACTTTCTTTACTTGGTGTTTTTTGTTTGAGTTTTTATTACTTAATTTTTTAACACTTATGAATGTCTGGTGTTACAATGCAACATACTTGACCAGTGAAATAGTTGGGATAAATGCTCCTGTTATCGACAGTCTGCTTTCTGGCTTGGACGCTGTGTTGGAGCCCAACACTTTAAACTCGTTTGCTAAATGTCGAATAATAAACGGCTTTGGAAAACACTTACAAACCTCTCCCATTCTTTACTTTTGTCATTCATTATCTTGTTCGTTATTTACTATATTTGATCGTTTTCTGGTAATGCACCTGTGGGCACTGCAGAACTAAAGGCTTGATCACCAGTGATTTACATTTAGTGTGTGTAACAACAGGAAGTTAGCATCAGATGACCTTAAATTGCGACAGGGTCTATAATGTTTTGACATGTTTTAAAATGTAGCCAGGACATGTCTGTTTCAGAAGATGGATGTCTGAGACTGAACTCCGTTTGCAGCGTTGATACTTTACTGTTTTTTTACTATCATCCTGAGGTATCCTGTACTTACTCACCCCGAGCGGCTTTAATTAAAGTACACGCAAGTATACACAATCATGAGTAGCAGAAAAAGGGCTCAGAAAGAAACAGACACCTTGGGGAAAAACGCTGTTACAAAGTTGGGTACGTTTGCAAGTGACACCAAATTGGGTAGGCTGGCAGGTCATCGAGAATCCGTTGAAGGGAGTTGGACAGCAGACACACTTAGGCAGATTGGTGGCAAATGAAATTGAATGTCAGTAAATGCACATTTTAGGTTTAAATACACAATGAGAGGTCTGAAACCTGAAAGTAGCGTTTAGGAGAAAGTCTTAGGTGTCATAATTAACGTATCAATCAAATCTGTTAACACTAGAATCCCTGAAGCCTACGAAAAAAGTTGTAATCCTGGCCCACCTTAAATTCCTTTGCACCTCTCCATCAGCGTCTTTTGTTTTGTAAAGGTGTCGATCAGCACAAGCAGCAAGCAGACTGCTATCCCCCCACCAATGGAGTTGACTCCGTCACAAAATTCTCAGAGCTCAAGCGTTTTTATTGTGGCGCCTGGAGTTGTAGAGGGTAAATAATATATCGTTATTTGGAGTACATACATTTCATGTGTGCTCTGTGTGTACAACTATCTGTGTAAATGTAGTGTCACGCATGCGCGAGTAGGAGACCGCGGACTGATCCGAAACCACTTCGAAGGACGTTTGCCGGTAGGGAATGGCGGAGTACTAACCTTTCTGCTCTTTCTTCTAGGAAAAAGGATCCTCCACCATCATAACCTGACCGCACTACGTCCACTTCCGCCCTTCCTCCGCCATCTTCCCTGACGTCAGCAGTCCCGTCATCCCTCACGCCTCCTTCCCAGCATTCCTCCACCTATATAAAAATGGCCGCCGGCACCTGTAAAGGCGTCGCGTATTTTGAAGACTTTTTGTTTATGTATATTGACTGCCTAATCTGCAATTTTTGTTTACAGTATACGGGGCCAAAACCCCAACCCTTTATGCTGTGTTTTGTCTGTTTTTACAGTAGGATGACAGGAAATGTGAGGCAAGAAGTGCTGAACACATAACTAGAACAGAAACTTTTCCCATGTTGTAGTAATAATGACGTGAAGTGTATAATGTGTGAAGACTTTAGTCCAAATATCAAATAAACACGTACACTTTTATTCACGAATATAACCAAAGAAAAAAAAATCATTCAATTTACATGTTTCTGTCAATGATTTAAACACTCAAGTTCAAATGTCAATCGACAGAACGCTGACATGTCTTCTTGGATGGTGCAGCAGTAAGAACTGCTGCCTTATAACTGAAAGGTTCTGGGTTTGAGTCTGGGCGCTCCACGGTTTGAGTAGTGAGCTGCTATTATTATTACTATAATATAATAAAAACATACATTTGATTTGAGCCAGTGTAAATTTTGGCTACTTGTAAAAGTCACAGCTTTTTTTTTTTAATTATTCAGTTTTGTTCTGTCAGTGACGTTCCCTCTCTGAGTTGATGGCGTTTATCTCCATTCTTATCACAAGGTCCCTAAACAGTTCTAGCAGGTGAGGGGACGCTGGTGCACACAAGTTGCTGCCGCTCCTCCCTGTTAACAACACTTTTCATAAAATTTGCCTTAATTCTACACTTTTTCACGCTTGTTTTATTTCTTTTTATTGTACGTATAGTTCTTGGTTACAGCTGTCTTGAATTGCATGGATTTGACTTAATATTTACAGATTTTATGGACTCTACTTTGACTGGGAACAGCTGAGTCTGTGGATCGCAGGATGAGACCTATGAACATTTCTTTGTACCTGGCGATCTAGGAGCTCGGGATGATCTGTCTCCATGATTATATTCGCTATGCTGATCTGCTCCTATTTCATTTTACTGTACTCTACGACTGGGAACTGATCTGATGTTCATACTAACCTGGCTTATGGCTCCGGGGCGATCACGCCTGGAATTACCAAGCGTTACAGTTTGTGGCTGTGTATTGGAATCTCCAGATCCTGCTACCTCCTCCTACTATGCTTTCTGCTGCTTTGCTATCGCCGCTCTTCTCATCTTCACTGCCACACCCGCCTGTCCTACCAGTTCCGCCGTGCTGTGCTGCTCTTCCACTGCTAAGTATTGCCCAGTATCATGCTAAAATACTCTCATGACAAACTCCTTCTTATTAAACAGTTTGTCCAGAGCAAATGTTCTGACTGGAACATCCTAAAAGACGCCGGTATTTTGCAGCACCCGAAATATATACATCGCGGGTCAGGTCGCCACCACCACCGGGCTGCGAATGAAAAGACAACTGGCAGCATTTGCTCAGGAATAAGCCGTCCTTCTCATGGCCCTGGAAATAGAAGTGTCAGTGTGCCAAATTTACATTATGTGGAAATAAACCCTGATCACGGCTCTGTGCAAAAAGAAGCCACATTAACTAATATTGCACTGCTTAACTCGAGATCTCTTAATGGCAAAGCATTGGTGCTGTCAGAACTCATCACTGACACCAAACTTGATATACTGTGTTTAACGGAGACTTGGCAAAAACCGAACGAATTGACGTCTCTCACTGAGGCAACTCCACCTGGTTTCACTTTCCACACAGAACCTCGCAGCTCTAGACAAGGAGGTGGACTAGCGGTAATTATCAGAGCAGACTTAAATATCAAACGAATCCCAATTGACTGTCCACTGTCTTTTGAGTGCCTGGCTCTTAAACTAATAACGGAAACAGGTCCTGTCTCACTCATTGTTCTTTAAAGTCCCCCAAAATACAATGCATCCTTCTTATCTGATCTGATTGAACTTTTAACCCACCTAAGCTCTCATTCTCAGAGAATTATCCTTCTTGGTGATTTCAACATCCATATTGACACTACTACATCTAAACTGAAGAAATGAATTCCTATCCTTACTGGACTGTTTTGACCTGACACAACTTGTTGATTTTCCCATCCACTCTGATGGTCATATATTGGATCTGATCTGCACTTCTGGACTATCTGCTGCCAATATTTACAGCTCTGACCATAAAGCAGTATTTTTCACTGTCTCACTGCCTTTCCCTCCTCTTACCTGTAAATGATAAATTTCTTACAGAAACCTTAAAAACATCTCTCCCTCTATCCTTTCTGGATCCATTTCTGATCTTTTACTGTCTTCACCTATTCCATCAACACTAGATGGTCTTGTTGACCACTATAACTCAGCCCTTCATTCAGCATTAGATAAAACAGCTCCTTTAAAACATAAGGAGGTTTCCTTTAAACGTTCAGCTCCTTGGTATAACTCAGAATTGCGATCTATGAAAGCAGCTGGCTGACACCTGGAGAGAATGTCACGTAAGACTGGCCTCACCATGCACATCCAGGCTTTCTCTGACCACCAAAGAGCTTACAGAGAAGCACTAACTGCTGCCAAGAACACCCACTATGGCAGAATAATAGAAAGTGGCCACGGTGACCCAAGGGTTTTGTTTTCTGTAGTTAATAAACTACTCGAACCTGCATCTGGCCCAACTACCTCTTCTACTGATGTCTGTGAGGAATTCCTCCACTTTTTCCGTAAATAAATTAAAGATCTAAATAATTCAACTAACATAAATACATCATCTGTTTATATCTCTCCCTGTTTTCCCAGTCCATCTAGCTCCTTCTCCAAGTTCTCACCAGTCACATCTGCGTTTGTTAATAACCTGCTTTGTAAGATGAGGCCGACCACTTGTGTACTGGACTCCATCACCACCACACTTCTTAAATCCTGCCTTCATGCCATAATCCCGACTGCTACAACAATAATAAACTCATCCTTTGACACTGACTCTGTGTCGCTCACTTTTAAAATCGCTTCTGTAACCCCAATGTTAAAAAAGTCTGGTCTTGATGCTGACGATCTTAACAATTTCCGGCCTATTTCCCACTTACCTTTCCTGTCTAAAGCTCTTGAGCGTGTTGTAGCCTCCCAGCTCACCAATTACTTAACCTCTAATAATTTGATGGAACCCTTTCAGTCAGGTTTCAGGGCGCATCACAGCGGTGAAACTGCTCTGCTATGGGTAACCAGTGATTTGCTTATGGCAGCAGACTCTGGACAAACCAGCATATTAACTCTGTTAGACCTCAGTGCAGCACTTGACACTCAGGCCAGACATGACATTCTACTGTCCAGAATGGAGAACATGCTGGGTATCTCTGGCACTGCCCCCCACTGGTTCAAGTCCTATTTGACTGATAGGCAACAGTTTGTTAGTCTTGGCAACAGCAGATCCAGCTTGGCGCCAGTCACACAAGGAGCTCCTCAGGGCTCTGTCCTCGGTCCTCTGCTTTTCTGTATTTATATGCTTCCCCTTGGCCATATTATTCGTAGCTATGGACTGGGTTATCATTTTTATGCAGATGATAATCAACTCTACTTCAATGTTAAAAGTGCAACTTCATCAGAGCTTTCTCAGCTCACAACCTGCCTCAGTGAAATTAAAACCTGGATGGAGCAGAACTCTATAAAATTAAATTGCAACAAAACTGAACTCCTGCAAATTGGGACTAAAATGCAACTTAATAAAATGAGCTCCTTCCCAGTCCATCTTGGCGGTGATCTCATCAGACCTGCCTCTACTGCAAAGAATCTTGGTGTCATTTTTGATTCCTCCCTCTCTTACTCCGCCCACATAAATCACATTAAGAAACTTTCTTACTTCCACCTCCGTAACATATCCCGTGGTTGCTCTTTCCTCTTCTTTTCTAATGCTGAGAAACTTGTCCCTGCTTTTATCACATCCCACATCGATTATTGTAACTCGCTTCTGGCAGGTGCCCCTTCTAATCTTATATCACAGCTCCAGCTTATTCAAAACTCGGCTGTAAGAGTCCTTACACAAACCAGCAGCAGCGAGCACATCACACCATCCTGCTCTGTCTTCACTGGCTCCCTGTGTCTTACAGAATCGAATATAAAATCCTACTAATAACCTACAAAGCCTTAAATAACCTCATGCCAAACTACATCAGTGACCTTCTCCATCACTATGTGCCTGTCCGCCCACTAAGGTCCTCTGATTCTGGCCATCTTGTTGTGCCCCACACTAATCTACACTCCATGGGTGACAGCAGGGCCTTCAGCTGTATAGCGAGTGCCCAGACTCTGGAATGACCTACCAAAAATTAATCAGGTCAGCTGACTCCATGAATTCTTTTAAAAAACAACTCAAAACTCATCTGTTCAGGAAGGCTTTTAGCTCTACTTGACTTTATTACCCTTCTCTCAGTTTACCGCTCTGTCAAGATGCTCATGTCACCTGTGTGTGTGTGTGTGTGTGTGTGTGCGAGACCATCAATTATGTTGTCTGTTAGGCTTTCTCTGAATTTACTGTCTTAATCTTCTTTATTTATTTATTTATTTGGTTTGTACTATGCTATATACTGTATACCCTGCCATTCTTTCTTATATTCTGTAAGTGCCTTGAGCATGGGAAAGGCACTATATAAAGAAAATGTATTATTGTTTTATTATTATTATTATTATTATTAAATTCAGCTGCGCCAAGTTCACGTTACAGACTTTGTGAAACCACCACAGGACTTTCACCGTATCCTTGAGGAAACACAGTCCAGTGTGTGGGGTCTGAATAAGTCACAGCTGTCATGGAGGGTTAAACCTAAAAAGAATGAACTGCAGGCGTTCAGAGCTGTATAAATGACTGTGCCCGCTGGCAGAGATGCTATCCTGAGTGGTGGGCTTCTCGTTATATTGGCCATGTTGTTGCTCATGTGACTGTTCACTGGACCACCTCGATGACTGTGGTCCTCCAAAACTGTTACCAGTCAACAGTTGATACCGTTGTGCCACCAAAGCAGTCGTAGTAAATGCGTGTCAATGTCGCATCCTAATGCGGGTTCTTTTTCTGCAGTTATATTTTTGAATAAAAGCGCACTTGTTCTGTTATATTTATACCTTTTCTGAAAGTGTTTCTTTGATATTTGGACTTCAGGCTTCACACATTATAAACTTCATGTCTACATTTTGTCAATTATTACTAAAACATGAAAAACATTTCTTTTTAATGATGTGTTTACATAGATCGTTGTAGACACGGAACACACATGAAATGCAAGTGTTTCAAATAACGATATAGTATTTATAAAAGGCGTGATTTTTCTTGACTTCTCACTCTATACAACTCTAAGCAACTGACACGCAGGTAAACAGACTTGAGTTGAGAAAACTGTGTGGGATGGGGGATGTGATAGCAGACTGCTTGCTGTTTGGTGCTTATCCACACATTTACAGGACAAATGATGCTGACGGAGAGGTGAGAAGCGATTTAAGGTGGGACGGATCTACGAGTTTTTTTGTAGTCTCTGGTAATTCTAGTGTTAAACTGTATGTTTTTAATGTAATTCTTATGAAGGGAGACATTGTGGAAGGTGATACTAATTCCTTACAATAATGTAATTCTTACTGCTCCTTCTGGCATAATTGTGAACTTTTATTCAAGTCTGAAGTGTACTGATGAAGCTTGAAAGGTCTTTATTGTGTAAGAAACTGGAAAGCAGGGTGTGTGTTTTACAAGAGGTGTGTAAGAAGTCCTCTAACAGCAGGTGTGTTTACAAGGCCACGTGTAACCGGGATAAGGCAAGGAACCTGCGTTAATAAAAATCACGTGAAAGTAATCTGGAGTTCTCAAAGCTCTCCAACGTCAAACTGAGCAAAAAAGAGTTCAACGCTATCATCAGCCACCAGAAACAGAAGCCTGTGATCATTTCCTTGTGTTTCTTAACACTAGAATCATCAGATCCTACAAGAAAACTCATAAATCCGGCCCACCTTAAATCCGTTCGCACCCCTCCGTTAGCATCTTTTGTCCTGTAAATGTGCCGATTAAGACAAGCAGGAAGCAGCTGGCTATTCCATCCCCCCACCGTCGCAGAAAGTTCACAGAATTCTCCCAGCTCATGCCTTGTTTGATTATCTTGGAGTGAGTGAACTGCTGCAGTTTTAGAGTGGAAATAATAGATTGTTATTTGGAACACATGCATTTCATGTGCGTTCCATTTCTACAATAATCTGTGTAAACACAATGTTAAAACAGAAACTTTGTCATATTTTAGTAATAAATGTTACAAAATGTAGGCATAAACTATAGAATGTGTGAAACCTGAAGGCCAAAGATCAAATAAACACTTTCATAAAAGGTTCAAAGAAAAGACCACAGCTTCTGTGCCATAGCGGTAATATTTGCTGACTTGTAATAAAGGGGCCACTGGTTCAATCCCCACTGCTTCCTATATTTGCCATTTTCAGTAGTGAGCTGATCTTATTGTTAATAATATATTATACAGTACACACATACATTCGGTTGCGTCCGTGTCCAGTTATAGTACTGTACTTGTAAAACTTACCTTTTTTCACTTTTATTCTTTCTAAATCACGATCACGATACATACTAAGGGATCTGACGCTGTTAAGTTTTTATTTGAAACTGGGAATAACTGTAGATGTGAGTGGTGTTTTGAGGCAATGGAGATGGACATTCTCTGATCTGGAAGTTGACACACAAATGCTGGTGAATCTGCTTTCTTTGTATCTCACCGTCACTTTATTTTTTTTATTCAGTTTTATTTAGTGTTCCTGCTCACACAGAATTAGTATGCACCTTATGGTGTATAATGTCAAAAAAAAAACAAAAAAAAACACAGATGTAGGTATATACTGTATGATATTTTGAAGAAATCATTTTATGACCTGTATAGTACCAATCAGAACACATCATCTATTATATATCATATTATTTGAAAACCAACAGCGTCAGATCGGGTGTGAATTTACGCTGGCGCTGTTACTTACAGTCAGACCAGGTTTGGGGGGTGTTAGACCGTGATCGTCATTGAGAGAATAAAACTGAAAAATGCTAACTTTTACAAGTACCAAAACTTTATACCCAATGTCCCATATATTTGTCTCTTTCTTTTTTTTTCTCCGTGCTGCAAGAACCGTCCTTCCTACATTTACGACGTGTGTACCTGTCACAATGCACACACTTCTCTCAATGCTTTGGTTCCTCTTAGATTGAAAGGGCACCTGACGCTGACTCAGTTTACTTTCCTGGGGAAGCGGCTGTCTTGGAAAAGAAGCTTGTCGATGTTGCATCTTCCTTTTCTTTTTCCATTGCCTTTTCTAGTAAGATGCAATGATGAAGTTAGAACATTAGAACACTCTAGACGAGAACAGGCCATTCAGCCTAACAAAGTTCGCCAGTCCTATCCACTTATTTCCTCCAAGAAAACATCAAGTCGAGTTTTGAAAGTCCCTAACGTCTTACTGTCTACCACACTACTTGGTCGCTTATTCCAAGTGTCTATCGTTCTTTGTGTAAAGAAAAACTTCCTAATGTTTGTGTGAAATTTACCTTTAACAAATTTCCAACTGTGTCCCCATGTTCTTGATGAACTCATTTTAAAATACAAGTCTCGATCCACTGGACTAATTCCCTTCATAATTTTAAACACTTCAATCATGTCACCTCTTA
>JANRMT010062791.1:186555301-186579127 GCA_026402145.1 Polypterus bichir lapradei | reverse complement strand
CAAACAAGGCATGAGCTGGGAAAACTTAGTGAATGTTCTGCGATGGTGGGGGATGGAATAGCCGGCTGCTTGCTGTTTGTCTTAATTTACAGGACAAAAGATGCTGACGGAGAGGTGAGAATGGATTTAAGGTGGGCCGGATTTACGAGTTTTCTCGTAGGCTCTGGTAATTCTAGTGTTAAACTCAAAATGACAAAAAAAAATCCAAAGTAGCCTACAAAGCCTTACAGGAAAGCCTTTTTAAATAAAAAAATAACGAACACGGTGTGTCATCAAAGGTACCACCTGCTGTGTTTTTTTCCCCTCACTATCTCTGTGTATTTCAGTGTTTATCTCAGAGCAGCGTTTCTGAACCTTTGTGGGCTTGGGACCCCCTATATTTACCTTGACGACCCACAAACAGCATTTGAAGAGTTTCGCTGTTTGTGAATTGAGTGCGATTAGAAGAGCAGAGTAAGGGAGATCCGTTTGTTGAAGCGAGCATAGAAATGAGAAAAATATGACGTAGTGTTGTGCAATCGCTTTGGTGCATCAGTGGCAAGTCACCTGAGATAAAAGATCTGAGACAAACCGATTACAGTACATTTTTATATCAGTGCATAGCTTTGTGTTTTTGAAAAGATTAACATACTGTACATGTCTCCATGCCAATTGTCAGGAGGTTCACAGTACGAATAAACATGAAGATCTTTTATGAAGATAAAAAAACAAACAGGTATTTAAAAAAGAAAAAACTGAAATGCTGTGAGTTAACGAATGGAGCCGAGCCAAGACTGAATAGAATGAAGCGCCACTTTATCTACAGCCGACAGAGATGCTGTTTTTAGAATGTGCTAAGAGGAGCACAGGATGGCACTTTTGTGTGAGTGAAAATATTTAGTAACTTTTGTTTTGTTCTGTTGGTAGACATTTATTCAAGCTCACTCTACACCGAGACAAACTAATCGTAAGCTTTGATGCTAATGGAGAATCGAGATTTTTAGCAGTGTTTACTTTCCAATGAATCCTCTTTAAATCCTCTTTGTAACGTTACTGAATGTAGCTCTTGTGAAGATCTGCCCATCATACTCACCATATTTTGAAATATTGCAAGGGACATATAATCTTATCTTTTGTATACCAACACAGAAAAATAACACTGGAACATTTAAATAAGTTTGTTCTCCTACAGATGGTGTTAATTACAAGAAATTTTACAGTGGAATTTTTGTCTGTGTCTCTGAAGATGACACATGTGAACATTTGGCCAACTGACGCTCCAGATTCTGCTCAATTACAAGGGCCTTACAGCAACAACAACTTATTTCTTATATCACCCAAAATCACACAAGGAATGCCTGAATGGGCTTTAACAGGCACAGTTTGTGACTCTCTAAGAAAACAAGAAACAAACTCCCAATAAAACATGAGAGAAATCTTGGGAAGGGCAATTCATAGAGAGAGAGAGACCCCCTTCTAAGTAGGTTGGGCGTGCAAGGGGTGTTAAACAATGGGTGTTAAACAATGGACACAAAACAGAAAACAAGCAATCCTCTTCACAGAGTTTGATGGGTGATCTATCATGGCCACTTTAGAAATACAATGCATCAGTGCAAACAACTTTGTTCCTCTCACATTAACACATGAGGATACAGATTTGTTCAAATAAATCAAAAACAAAGTAGAAACTAATGGATTTAATTAAAAAACAAACAAACAAACTCTTCTTTAGAATATAAAAATGGCAGCTCTGCACAGTTGCAGGTACTTTTTCCAATTAGTGTGGCAAAAGGCAAGCAGTCCTTTCAATGATAGTGAGTCACCTCGGAGAGCCATGTAAAGAGTAGAGAATCTGTCCGTTGTGGCGCTCAGTGCCGATCCTACACTGTAAAGACGCCGAAAGTGTGTCACATTATGCAAGAATGTCGCGTGATGCAAAATGTGGCACACAATGGTGACTTGCCCATACCTGAAGAGATGCAGTATGATGAATCTCATATCGTGTGCCGCTAAATGATCAGTCAAATCGTACAGAGTCACAACTTCATTTGAATGTAATTAGCAGAATGTAAAAACAGGTAATCAGATGCAGCATTTATTTTGTAACCAATTCATTTAATTTGTGGTCAATATCACACAGTACAGCCCTTATATTTCTTAGTTCATTGGCCACATCTCTTACAGCCTCCATTATTCCATTTTGTGACTCCAGAACAGTCCGTCAGCACACAGCCTGATGATCGGCCAGCGGTTTCTGAGGCAGTGGTGTGTGTAATCAGCCAGTGTCTAAAGATGTGTTGGGCACAGCAGCACCATCACCGCCTGGAGTCATGTCCTTAGTACGGGGGTCAGCTTTTGTAATATTGTCTGAAACAAGACGCTGGGCTGAGACTTGCTTTTCATGTCAACTTTGATATCTGACCACTACTTTTTTATTTCGGGCACTCTACGACTTTCTCTACTTGAAATTTCAAAAGTGTCTCTGTGACTCACTCCATCAATTTCATTATGTTGCTGTGCCAAATTCTGACAGGAGTTGTGATGTGGCTGTATTTGCATGTACATGTGTTAAATTTCACGTTCATTGGAATTTATAAAGCGGACGTTCATGAAACTTTACGCATCTGCATTTTTTGTGCATACACACATTTCCAGTTTTGTCCACATGCCATGTTTTATTGTGAAGTCTAGGCACGGCGTTGTACATGAAGTCCCAGGTCTCAAAATTCATTTGAAAATGTGTGCTTTATCCAGTAAACTCTCTAGCTTACCAAACTGGACTGGAAATCTATCCTTTTATTCTACGAAAACTATTTAAATATCTAGGAATGAACATAACAAGTGAATATAAAGATATTTTTTAATACAATTTTGGTAACAGCCTGGAGAAAAATTGGGTTTGTAACTCAATGACAGCACCATGTAAATTGAATGATTTTTTTATTCTTTAGTTATATTCTTGAATAAAAGTGCATGTGTTTATTAGATATTTGGACTAAAGTCTTTATACTTTATAGACTTCATGTCATTATCACTATAACATGGAAAAAGTTTCTGCTTTAGGTATGTGTTCAGCATTTCTTGCATTTCTCACTTTTCCTTTCATCCTACACTTACCCAGATCTTTGTAGCCGCGGAGCACACATGAAATGCATGGATTCCAAATAACGATATCCTGAATTATTAACCCTCTACAAGTCCAGGCACCTCACACCACGATAAAGAGACTTGAGCTGGGAGAACTTCAGCTCCATCGAGAGGGTGGATGGGGCAACAGGACAGCCCTGTGGCTGGTGCTCCCCTCAAGGAAACGGTGCCACATCTCAAAGGCCCACATGACAACGAGTCAGGAATTCTGCTACACCAGATCAGACTGGTTCTCTTAACAAGTCTTAACTTTGTGAAAAAGGAGCTGTGGGACGGGGTCGCGAATCAAGAGGCTTTAGTTACATCACTTTCCAAGAGTGCTAAGGGCAAACATAAAAAGTTAATAAGAATGTCAGTCATTCAATATAATCAACATATATAATCAAATAGTGAAAATCATATTAACAGATAAACATCAACTCAATAATCAATCATCATTTACTTCAAGTCTACATTGACATATGGCAGTTCAAGTCATAAGGCAGCATAACCAAAAGTGCCGACCATGATGTCAGTGACAGGTGACATAAAGATCTCCACAGGACATTTAAAAATTCAGTAGCACAATAGAATGATAGATGATAATGATGATGATGACAAACGTTACTAAAGCAGCAAATACTGTTTTTAACCAAGCTGGGCAAAACGAAAGAGAATCACCAAAGCAGTCAAGTAGTCAGTCCTGATGTCCAGCCAGGACCAAACGCTGTAAAAGCTGCATGGAAAATCATAGAGGCCAGGTCAGATATTACTGTGAGAAGTGTCCGGAATGAGGGAGCGGCGTTTCTGTCCTATCGCCTCACAGGCACCCCCTGGGCTTCCAAAAGCACATCCATGGCATTCGATTTGAGAGAGTCACAGTTGTTGTAGTAAGAGCCTCAGAGGGGAGATCATCCACCAGTTGCAGTGCATCGGCCAGTTCATTTATGTGTGCCCCAGCTGCAGGACCAAAAATGGGAGGCAGAAAAAAGTCTCCACACCGCAGGTGATCATTAATAGGAGTTATCTGAGGACCTGAGATGGAGTCACATTTACCCCAAGCAGAAGGTAGAACAGGGCCTGATGAACAGTCGTATCAGGTGCACACTGGCCAAGTAACAAACTCCACACCAATCTGAAGGCAGCCACGTATTAACATGACGGCCACAGACGAAGTACAGCAGGTGTTGTTAGGAGCCTCAGATTCATTGGTGAGCACAGCTAGGATTCCAACCAAGCTGAACAAAACACTCATTAAGAGGAGAGGATGTGATTGGGCAGCTCTGAGTTTCCCTTCAGCAGAGGATCTGGAAGAACAAGTCCTCATAAACGATAAATAAACACAGTAGGATCGATTATATACTGGCTCACCACCAGTACGAGGGGAATCTTGGTCATGCTCAGGTGGTCTGAGAGCACTGGTGACAATATAACAGATGGTACCACTAAAATTAAACAGAGTTAGCAGACCCATGAGTGTCTCTGGCTGTAGTGCTATTGGCTGAAGAGGAATGTCATGTTTCAAGTGGCGAGGAGATGCAGGGCAGACATATCAGCATGAAGCATTCGGCTTATAGGCCTACACTTACAGAAGGTGTTAATGCCATGTATCTCAAGTTCATACAAGTGGTCTTCAGGTAGCATGACATATCTTTTGTGAAGGCTCAGAATATTATAAATGGTTTTGAAATTAACACGCAAATACTTTTTAAACTTACACTTTTACTTTAACAATTCAGTAAAAACAATATTTGGAATTAACTTTTCATCAATATCGCATTGAATTTTGATTCCGTGTTTAGACTTACATTATGACAACGCAATGTATAAATGCAAGTGAGTGAATATTGTTTCTTTCTCTCTAAGAAATAAACCGACTTTTTTGAATATTTTTCCCTGTGATTTGTTAATTGTCATAGTAAAAGCTATTCTAACAGGAAACTGCAAACATTTTAATATGAATGGCATATTAAGACGTCCTTTGGTGTCTAATGTTATTCCTGGAATACGTACTACATTACCTTTCTTGTCGCCTGTTAAAATTTTACATGTTAGAATCATTCGACCAATTTTCAATACAACTAATCTTGTCCCATTGCATAGCCCATCACTCATTTATATAAATTACACAATAATATTACAATACTTCCTTCTTTCAACAGTAATTCATGGTGGAAGACCAGACGGTGTTACCACTTGTAGATATTCTTCATGATATTGTAAGTTGATGTTTTCATCATCCCTACCATCACCATCAACTGTTTCAGCATAGTCTATTGATATGCATTTAACCAATATAACCAATTTAACCTATAAACAGAGTGAGACAGGCTCCTCTCCTTTGTAACACTCGCTAATAAGGTGCTTGTGCTCCTACTGAGAGACGGAGATAATAAAGAAGACTGACTGACGCTTTTCTGTTTTATGGCATAAACGGGACACCCAGAGTGGGGTGCTGGTAAATATCTTAAACAATAAATCACACTTTGGTGTTATAATGGACTCAACTAGAAACCATTAAGACGGTTAAGAGAATGTCAGGTTATATAGCGCCCTGATGTGTACAGCAGATTTCCAGACTGTTAGCTGTCAGATCAGCGTCAGTCCATACAAATTTTTTTTCCTGTCCACAAAACAGCAGGCCAGCCCATTATATCCATCTTAATAAAAGTTTCTGTTTGTTTTTGTTCATCCAGTTGCTTTGTTTATTTCATTCCAACAGATGGCACTTTGTAAACATTTTTAGTGTATTTGTAATTGCAATAGATGGTGTATAACAAACATTACCACTTCCTGTAGAAATCCTGTGCTAAATGGCGTATCACAGAGACATAGCAATGGAGCAGACACACAGCACTGCAAACGTTAACACTGAACACATCCTACAGAGAGTAACTACTAGATGGACAGACATCAGCGTATCCACCTTAATAAAAGAAAAAGTCTGTGTGTCTGTGTATCTGTGTGTCTGTCTGGTTGCCATGTCTCTGTCATTCCAACATATGGTGCTTCACAAGCATTTGTAGCAATTCATCACCTTTGTCATTCCAACAGATGGCTGTAGCAAATGTATATCTCTGTGTCTGTTATAAGACATTTGGTATGGGATTCATAAAAGTAGTGTTAATGTTTGTGATGTGCCATTTGTTGAAATGATAAATATTGCGCACTTTCTTGCAACCTGAATTACAAAAACACATTCCAATAGATATTGCACTGCCAATGTCAACCCTGAAGATGTCAAACAGAGAGTAACTGTCGAATGGACAAAAACAGGCAGCTGTGTCTCAAAAGCAATAAGCTTCTATTAGGAAAAAGGATCAAATGCATAAACGTATAATGAGACAGCGTGAAAAACCAAAAGCTAAGGAAGTCAGGGACAAAAGAAATCAAGATGTGATGCACCAGACCAGGGAGGATGAATTTCCTGATGATATGAATGTGCAAATTGTTTAGGATGTCCATGCGCAGTTAATGCTCAGGAAGAATAAACCTGAGGCACCCGGGGAGTAAAATCTAAAGAATACCACAGCCATTGCAGTAGTGCAGGCCTGGAGACACCAAAAACAACCAGAGCCAGACTAGAGTGTGATGTTCAGCATCAGGTGGTGTGAAGGTATAGGGACAGGGGAGCCCCAAATCTTACTACAGCTCACAAGATTGATTGATTGCAGTTAAAGATTTATTGCTAGCAAATTCTGCTCCATCCAGGTTTTAATTTCACTGAAGGCAGGTTGTGAGCTGAGAAAGCTCTGATGAAGTTGCACTTTTAACATTGAAGTAGAAATAACAACCCAGTCCATGGCTACGAATAATATGGCCAAGGGGAAGCTTATAAATACAGAAGAGAAGAGGGCCGAGGACAGAGCCCTGAGGAGCTCCTTGTGTGACTTGCGCCGAGCTGGTTTTGCTGTTGCTGATCAGTCAGATAGGACTTGAACCACTGGAGGGCAGTGCCAGAGATACCCAGCATGTTCTTCATTCTGGACAGTAGAATGTTTTGTCTGACCCGAGTGTCAAATGCCGCACTGAGGTCTAATAGAATTAATATGCTGGTTTGTCCAGAGTCTGCTGCCATAAGCAAATCATTGGTTACCCGTAGCAGAGCAGTTTCACAGCTGTGCTGCGCCCTGACGCCACACTGAAAGGGTTCCATCAAATTATTAGAGGTTAAGTAGTTGGTGAGCTGGGAGGCTACAACACACTCAAGAACTTTTGACAGGAAAGGTAAGTGGGAAATAGGCCAAAAGTTGTTAGGATTGTCAGCATCAAGACCAGACTTTTTTAACATTGGGGTTACAGAAGCGATTTTAAAAGTGAGCGGCACAGAGCCAGTGTCAAGCGATGAGTTTATTATTCTTGTAACAGTTGGGATTATGGCATGAAGGCAGGATTTAGGTAGTGTGCTGGGGATGGGGTCCAGTACACAAGTAGTCGGCCTCATCTTACAAAAGCAGATGTGACTGGTGAGAACTTAGAGAAGGAGCTGGATGGAGTGGGAAAACAGGGAGAGATATAAACAGATGATGTCTTTATGTTAGTTGAATTATTTAGATCTTTAATTTTGTTACGGAGAAAGTGGAGGAATTCCTCACAGACTTCAGAAGAAGAGGTAGTTGGGCCAGATGCAGGTTTGAGTAGTTTATTAACTACAGCGAACAAAACCCTTGGGTTATCGTGGCCACTTTCTATTATTCTGCCATAATGGGTGTTCTTGGCAACAGTTGTAAAATCCGAACCGTAGACTGTGCCAAACTTGAAAATGTCAAAACTATGGGAAATTTATAGTATATGAAAAATTTACCAATGAAATTAAATTTGGAGAATATTGATCATCCTGTTGCTGCCTTTGAATCACATCGTCCTCCCCTCCCTCAATCCCGTTATCCTTGCCCAACCACCCATTTTCCCTTTTTCCCTGATACAGTTTAAAGTTCAGATCAAAAATAACTCCAATAATATTCTGCCATAAATCATATATGTTTATTGGTGGAAAAAATTCCTCATAGATTAGTACATTCCCCAATGATTGCTCCTCCTTCATATACAATAAACCCTCTCGTACAATCGGCCTATCAGAGCCGTCATCCTCTTGGTTACTCTCACCCCATCTTACTAATAATTCCTCCCGGCCATCACCTCTCGAAACCACATCCAGCTCATCAATAGGGGATCCATCGTTTTGTCCCCCTAGCCCCCTCCAAATAAAAGGGTTAATGTTATACAGCACTCAGGGGGATCGTTTATGGTTAGGCTCCCCATGGGGGAAACCTTAAGATTAGGGACCAAAAAGGAAGAATCCTTAAGATTAGGGTCAGGGTTTAAGTTATTAACCTCAGGGCCCCAAACAGGATCTCATTAAGATAAACCAAAGTTGTTAGGCTTAGGGTTGGGGCTGGGTAGAATATCCCTATTATTTAAGGGAATAGGATTAGACTCGTGGTTTAAGATATTATCATCAGGGCCCCAGATCGAATCAAATGAAGATAAATCAAAGTTATTAAGGTTAGGATTGGGGTTGGGTAGACTATCACTATTATTTAAGGGGATGGAGTTAATTCCCAATTGGACAACTATTTGAACATTAGGGTTAATTGTCCAAAAATAAAGATAATCGTTAAGGTTAGGGTTGGGATAAAATAAATTATCTACAAAACAGATAGGGTTAAGATCCACCTGATATACATGAGGGTTACCAATGTTAGGGTTATGGATATGTAGTAGAGGTAAACTGTTAAGATTAGAATCAGGAAGGGGTAGCTCATCTATTAGTTTGATAATACTAGGGTTAAAATTTGACCGTATTAACGGAACACTTTTAGGATTAGACATCCAGTAATCAGAGATTCTCAAATTGCAGATAGGAATAGGACCATTTACTACTATCGGGAATAAGATGAGAATTAAACTGGAATGAAGAAAGCTTATACCTCTTATTTATATTAAACTAAAAGACATATATTATTGTACCAATTAAAACCAATTTTGAAAAATTTGATAATCTGATAGGTCTCATGAGATTCACGTCCCAGACAGGTATGGAAATATCTGATAGAGAAATAGAAACCTGATGAAATGTCCTATATAAATCATTCTGTAAGAACTTTATATGATTATGCAAATAAGAATTAGGGTTAGGCTTAGGGTAGTGAAAGAAATGTGTTGCTGGAAAGTTAAATTTATAGTGTAATTGTTTGTAGGATGTGAAGAGTTTGTCTCTAAGTGATCTCATCCAGAATGTTTGCCAGACATTAAAAACTATGTACGTCTGAGAGGGTTGAAAAAGGTGGTTCTCATGCAGAGGTCCCACAGATAAAAACTTCTCTATCTTAAAATGCTTCCTACGTTGGTGTCATATTCTGAGTGAGTGAAGCACAATTGGGTTGTTAGTATTCCTCTCCAACTGTCTTTTAGCCTCTCTGATATCCTTCTTAATGGTTGCCCTCATGTTCTCATATGCTCTACGATTCACTTTGCAGTCATTAGTCTTATATGCCTTATTTGTTTGTTTTTTCCTTTGCAACTTCTTTTTTAAATCTTTATTAATCCACCGTGGAGTTTTTTTTAGTTTCCTATTAATTCCAAATTTAGGTCTGTATCTGACCAGCATTACATGTAAAACATTTTTAAACCTGTTCCACTGCTCCTCGACTGTCTCCACATTTAAAAGCTTATCCCAGTCTATCCTACTTACACTTTGTCGCATCTTCTCAAAATTAGCCCTACCAAAGTTCAACTTCACAATTTTAGTCTTTGCATCTGCACTCTTACAAAATACTGAGAATTGTATTACATTCTGGTCACGTGACCCTAGTGGCCCAATCACCTCTACACCCTCAATTCTATCCTGATTATTACAGAATACTAAATCCAGACAGTCTTCACCCCGTGTTGGCTCTTTAACATGCTGTGTTAACAAACAGTCACTGATTACTTCTAAAAACTCCTGCTCTTGTGCTCCTCCATCTGCAAGGTTATCCCAGTTAATATTTGGATAATTAAAGTCCCCCATGACTATAATATACCCCTGTAAACTTGCCTTTTTGATATTACTAAAAAGATGTGTGTTGAAATTACCATCTGAATTGGGTGGTCTATAACACACTCCTAAAATAAGACCTCTTTTCCTAATATTTTCCAGGCAAAGCCACATGTCCTCACTAAGATGGGGCTCATCATCCAACTGAAGAGGACTTACATTTAAATCCTGTTTTTCATAAACAGCAACACACAGCAGTACACACATTCATTTGGTTTGCGTCTGTAACAGACCGTGTACATTTATAGTACTGTACTTGTAAAACTTACTTTTTTTTTACTTTTATTGTCTCAGTCACGATCACCATAAATACATCGTCCTAGGGATCTGACATTGTTACTTTTTATTTGAAACTGGGAATAACTGTAGCTGTGAGTGATGTTTTGAGGCAATGGAACTGGACATTCTCTGATCTGGAGGGATAAAAGCTGACACACAAACGCTGGTGAATCTGCCTTATTCGTATCTCACTGTCACTTTATCTTTTTTATTCAGTTTTATTGAGTGTTCCTGCTGCACTGAATAAGCTCACGCCTTCTGGTGCACGATGTCGACGCAGCATGGAGAAAAAAAGAAACAGACAAATATATGGGACATTGGGTATAACATTAATCAGAAAACATCATCGCAGTAATGCAATATTATTTGAAAACGAACAGTGTCAGATCGGGTTTGAATATACGGGTTTGAATAGGGATTCCACCACCATTACGTGCAGGTTAATCAAATGATTATGCCCTCATGGAAGGGCTCTCATCAGTACTAAATTATTTCAGAGTAGAGAGACATGTCTCTGGGTAACCTCCTCCCTCGGTTTATGTATTAATCTATAAAAGATAGATGCCATGATCCCTTACTGAAAGAGATTTCATGATGAGACATGTTAATCTATAGGTTCCACACATGGTGGTGTTATTCTGTCAATTCCTTAGATTTCATCTTATTCCCACTAGTAGAGCCATTTGTCACCCAGACCATACAACCGTGATCTCCAGGGTCGAGACCATGGAGGAACTACTGAGACCTTACCAGCTTTCCAAGGAGGAAACTATTTTGCCAACTCAACCTTGACTTTGGTTTCACTAGATAGTAAATAAGTAGGTAAAATGGGAACTGTTATAGGAAGTTACTCCCACCATTTACCTGCACTTCATTGAAATTCTTCACTTTGACATTCAGTGCACTGGGCAGAAATCAGAATGTGTCAACACCACTCTTTGGCCCTCACAATGCTTTTCGGATTCCTCTGGTCTGCACCAGTTATAAGCCAGGTGCCATGCATTTGCAAAGGCCATGTGCCAGCCCCCAGGCCCCCGTGTCCAGTCGCAACTCGCACTCAGCCCTGCTTCTCAATCCAGCCTGACCGAGCCAATCCTTATCCCAAAATTACGGATCTGGCTTGCCGACTTCCCTTACCTACATTGTTCTAACATGGCAGAGGCTGTTCACCTTGGAGACCTGCTGTGGATATGGGTACAGCCTGGTGTGAGATTTAAGCCCTCTCCCCTGGATTTTCAAGGGCTCTCCGGATTCCACCGACGACTTTACATCCTTTGAGGCATTCATTTTAAATATTAAAACAGATTCCAACACAACTATAGTGCTAGTCTACAAACAACCAGGGCCAAATTTATTGTTCATGACTGAATTTGGCAACCTTTTATCTGATTTGGATATAAATTATGATCACACAGTACAGATGGGGGATATTAATGTACACATTGATGTGGAAACTCACATTTTTAGCAAATGTTTTACTTATTTCCTAAATTCAGTAGGATTTTCTCAGATTGTCAAAGGTCCAACTCATAATCTTAACCACAGATTAGATTTAATTATAACTTACAAAGTTGAAATTCAAAATTTAAATATTACTCCATTAAATGAAGTTATTTCCGATCACTACTCAATTACACTTGATTTAGTCCTGTCCTTGCGAACTCACGCACAAATTAAAACAAAGACAGTGCGACATCTAGATTGTAATTCAGCTTCAAAATTTATAGATACTTTGAGTAAGTTGACTATAATTGAGGAAAACCATTTAGATCACCAAACATCAAATGTAAATGTGGAAAACAATTTAGATCAGCTAATATCACATTATAATGTGACCTTGAGAGATGCTCTGGACGCAGTGGCTCCCGTTAAAACAAAAGTGATCAAAGCACATGGAAACTCTCCCTGGTTTAATAAAAACACTCGACCTCTTAAATTAGAATGTCAAAAACTGGAGCGCAGATGGAGAACAACAAAGCTACATGTCTTTCAAATTACATAGACAGAGAGTGTTAAAAAATATAAAAAAGCTCTCTTTAAAGCTCGCTCAAACTACTATTCTACAATAATAGATAGCCATAATAAAACTCCTCAGGTACTGTTTAGAACAGTGGCTAAATTAACAAATGGGAATTCAGATCTACAGGCAAAATACCAACAGATATTAGCAGTACAGACTTTATGAATTAATGAGAAAATTAAAAATATAAGACCCCAGATCTCAGCATCACAATACAAACATGTAACTGAGCAGGAAGTCTGAGCTTTAATTTCTAAAATGAAGCCCACTACTTGTTCCCTAGATCCAGTGCCAACAAAACTAGTAAAAAGTGCCATGGATGTTCTTGAAGCACCTGTTCTAAACATTATCAATAGTTTATTATTGTATGGCACCGTACCTGATGCACTAAAAGTGTCAGTCATTAAACCATTACTTAAACAGTCAGACCTAGACCCACATATATTAAATAATTATAGGCCTATTTCAAATCTACCGTTTCTCTCTAAAATACTAGAAAAAGTAGTCGCCAATCAGCTTCAGTCACACCTTACTCATTACAATTTATTTGAGAAATTCTAGTCTGGTTTCCACACTGGTCATAGTACAGAAACGGCACTAACACGGGTTGTAAACGACATTCTGATATCCTCTGATGAAGGAAACTCCACTGTAATTATGTTATTAGACTTAAGTGCAGCATTTGACACCATTGACCATTCTATTTTACTGCACAGGCTAGAAAATGATGTTGGTCTTACAGGCACCGTGCTCGCTTGGTTTAGTTCTTATTTATCAAATTGATTCCAATACGTACAGAAATATGCTGACAGGACTCCATCATTATACACAGAAGTGAGATATGGTGTCCCACAGGGCTCAGTACTGGGACCTTTACTGCTTTCACTTTACATGCTTCCACTGGGATCTATCATTAAGAAACATAATGTTAATTTCACTCGTATGCAGATGACACCCAGTTATACTTTTAGATCAAATGAAGTTTCTCCGATGTTGTCTTTAATTAGTTGTGTTAGTGAATTAAAGGAATGGATGGATGAAAATTACTTGTCTTTAAATACAGATAAAACAGAGATGTTAATTGTTGGAGGGAATGACGCTGATCACAGCAATATTTTGTCATCATTTAACTCATTAATTTTAATCATCATTAGTTTTACTGAATCAGCCAACTATCTAGGAGTTATCTTTGATCTCTAGCATGTCATTTAAAGCACATATTACAAAGTTGTCCAAATCATGTTTCTTCCATCTTAAAAATATGGGAAATTAAGACGCTTTCTAAATAAACAGGATTTTGAGAAATTATTCCTGAATTTATCTCTAGTAGGATTGATTACTGTAATGTGGTATTCACTGGCTGTTCAAACTGTTCTTTATACAGCCTCCAGTTAATCCAAAATGCAGCTGCAAGAATTATTACAAGAACAAGAAAATACGAACACATAACTCCAGTTCTTAAATCGTTGCATTGGCTCCTGGTTAAGTTTAGGCCCTTAAATGGCCAAGGTCTGGCTTACTTATCTGAATTTTTCATGACTTACAAACCAGAACGCACATTAGGATCTCAAGATGCCGGTCTGCTTGTGATTCTAAGGATTAATAAAACAACAATGGGAGGACGAGCTTTTAGTTACAGGACCCACCTAAACTGTGGAGTGGTCTGCCTGCTACTATAGGAGATGCCACTACGGTCTCAGCTTTCAAATCCCAGCTGAAGACTCACGACTTCAGTTTAGCATATCCTGACTAGAGCTGCTGATTAACTGTACAGACTGCATCTCTGTTGTTAGTCATTAACACTGAAACATAAGTAACATGATTGTTATAATTTGTTACTAACCCTCACCTATTCTGTTTCTCTTCTCAGTACTCAAATGTGACACTTGGTGCCACGGCCCACCTGCCTAAGGTAAAGTCATTCCTAATGGAGGATCGCAGGAATCATCAAGTAGAGGGTTCCTTTCATCGGATTGGCATGGCCAATAGGGGGATCAGCTTGATGGCTGATGTCTCCAGGACTCTGAACAAATCCAAATCATATTATGGGATAACATCTACTGTTAAATCTGCTCCGTACTTATTTTTATTTTTATACTGTATTCAGGATTTGTTCTGTTCTGTGTATTGTATTTTATTGACCCCCTTCTTTTTGACACCCACTGCACGCCCAGCCTATCTGAAAAGGGGTCTTTCTTTGAACTGCCTTTCCCAAGGTTTCTCCCATTTTTTCCCTACATGGGTTTTTTGGGAATTTTTTCGTGTCTTCTTAGAGAGTCAAGGCTGAGGGGCTGTCAAGAGGCAGGGTCTGTTAAAGCCCATTCTGGCACTTCCTGTGTGATTTTGGGCGGTACAAAAATAAATTGTATTGTATTGTATAAAAATGGATACCCTCAGGTGAGCCAGTTGGATCTGGAAGATTCTCTTAAAGATGGGGGGTGACATGGGGCTCCCCGGTTGGAATCCTAGGCCAGAATGGCTCTGCATTGATTCTCTCTTTCATTGGTGGGGTGTCTGCTTTGAGAGCACTATGGGGCTCTCCCTGGGACTACCTGATTCCCCTGCTGGACAATGCCCACCCCTTTGCTCAGGAATTCCACCCAGTGAGGTGGTTTGGTTCCTTGGGCACCACTGCTGCATGGGGTACAGCAGGCCACTTAGCATGTGTAAGGCCTGGGCCATCACACTTTGGAAAGAGACATTTGTGCGATATGTAGGACAGAACTCAATGCCTCAATCACCCTGATGTGTCCCCCAGGCTGGCCAAGCACTGGCCAACACTGATGCTGGACACTAGTGATAGCCAACACTACTGCAGACCCAAACCTGGTGGTGTAGTGAGCATAACAATGTGTTGTTCACTATCTATTCATAGCGTTCTTTGTGCAGTTTTCAGTTAACTCAAAATGCTACTGTAAAACCATTAAAAGAACTCAGCAGAATGACCTCAGAACTCTTGTTCTTAACTGTTTACACTCGCTTCCCATTAAGCTTAGGGCTGATTGCAAAATCTTCCTTCTAACATATAAAACCTTAAATGGCCAAGGCCCTGCTTACCTATCTAAACTTCTCATTACTTACAAAATGGACCACACATTAAAACCTCAAGATGCCAGTGTGCTAAATTTTTTAAAGATTAACAAAATTACAGCAGGAGATTTTTAGCTACAGGACCCCAAAGATGTCGGACAATCTGCCTGCCTCTATAAGAGATGCCCCCTAATTCTTGCACTTCTATTACTACTCCTCCTCTTTTCTCAGGGCCACTGCTTGCCTTCTAAGCTATTTGTCTGCCATTGGAAAGTCCTCTGAGATACTGGGAGACTTGGAATCAAAGGAAGGAAAAATTCTGTCCTCATAGTTGGCAGCTCAGCACAGACTTTACTGTTGAATGGTCAGTAAAATAGTACATTTGGATGGATATAATGGATGCTTATGATTTTGTTGTATTTTGCTCATACAAACAAGATGAACTAAACTTATCGGCAATTAACATCAAAGCATTTTCTTTTCCCACATTGTATCAGGACATTAAAGCATCTTCTCTTTTGAATCATACCAGTAATCAGTCACCTTAAAATATCTGCGTAAATGAAGCAAAAGACCAGGTAGTGGCTATGAAGCCTCACATGTTCCGAAGCCCCACATAACATAACATACTGTAAGTATCTCTTGTCCAGAAACTGCAAAAAGGACAGAAGAGGACAAAGGTGACGTCGGAAGAGGAGACCAAGACACATGTGACTGTTTCATCTGAACATCAGTGAAAGTATCTTATGAATAACGGCAATTGGTAGATCAAAAGACACCCCAGGACAACTTCCAATCCTTGACATTCTTCATAAGCTTCTTCTAAAGACTTTATATATACAGTCGTATGAAAAAGTCTGGGAACCTTTCTTAATTCTTTGGATTTTTGTTTATCATTGGCTGAGCTTTCAAAGTAGCAACTTCCTTTTAATATCTGACATGCCTTATGGAAACAGTAGAATTTCAGCAGTGACATTAAGTTTATTGGATTAACAAAAATATGCAATATGCATTATAACAAAATTAGACAGGCGCATAAATGTGGGCACCCCAACAGAGCTATGACATCAATACTTAGTTAAGCCTCCTTTTGCTCTTTTGAGTCTCTAGACGCTTGTCCTCCTATAGCCTGGAGGTATTCTTGACCATTCTTCCATACAAAATCTCTCCAGTTCAGTTCAATTTGATGGACAGCCTGCTTCAAATCATCCCATAGATTTTCGATGATATTCATGTCAGGGGACTGTGACGGCCATTCCAGCACATTGTACTTCTCCCTCTGCATGAATGCCTTTGTAGATTTCCAACTGTGTTTTGGGTCATTGTCTTGTTGGAATATCCAGCCCTTGCATAACTTCAACTTTGTGACTGATGCTGGAACATTATCCTGTAGAATTTGTTGATATTGGTTTCAACTTATCTGACCCTCAACTTTAACAAAGGCCCCAGTCCCTGAACTAGCATGATGGAACCGCTATCAAATTTGACAGTAGGTAGCAGGTGTTTTTCTTGTAATGCAATGTTCTTCTTCCGCCATGCAAAATGCTTTTTGTTATGACCAAATAACTCCATTTTTGTGTCATTAGTCCAAAGCACTTTTTTTCCAAAATGAATGTGGCTCGTCTAAATGAGCATTTGCATACAACAAATGACTCTGTTTGTGGCAGGAGTACAGAAAGGGCTTCTTTCTCATCACCCTGCCATACAGATGTTCTTTGTACCAATTGCGCAGAATTTTAAAATGATGTACAGATACACCATCTGCAGTTAGATGTTCTTGCAGGTCTTTGGAGGTGATCTGTGGTTGTCTGTAACCATTCTCACAATCCTGCACAAATGCCGTTCCTGTGTTTTTCTTGGCCTGCCAGACCTGCTGGGTTTAACAGCAACTGTGCCTGTGGCCTTCCATTTCCTGATTCCATTCCTTACAGTTGAAACTGACAGTTTAAACCTCTGAGTTGGCTTTTTGTAACCTTCACCTAAACCATGAGACTGAACAATCTTTGTTTTCAGATCTTTGGAGAGTTGCTTTGAGGATCCCATGCTGTCTGTCACTCTTCAGAGGAGAGTCAAAGAGAAGGAAGCACAACTTGCAATTGACCACCTTAAATACCTTTGACCACTCATGATTGGACACTCCTGTCTATGAAGTTCAAGGCTTAATGAGCTCATCCAACCAAGTAATCAGCATTTTAGCAGTGACAGGCATTCAAATCAGCACAATGACAAGGGGACCCACATTTGTGCACAGCCAGTTTTTCACATTTGATTTAATTTCATACAACTAAATACTGCGTCACTAAAAATCTTTGTTCGGAAAACACGCCAGTACTCAGATGTTCCTAGGAAATGAAAGACATACCACTGTTATCTTTCTGGTTGAAAGGAGAGTCAATTATTATTCAGGCTGAGAGGGGTTCACAAACTTTTTCATATGCCTATATATATATATATATATATATGTATATGTATATATATATATATACAGACGTTGCTATTTATATTTTCTTTTATACTTTCTTCTACCAGTATTATTATTCTTTAAGTACCAAGTTGCTTTTAAATTTTTATATGTTTATATTTAGAGTGATTGAAGTAATAAAATAAATATTAAGAGCACCTGGAGCAGTAGGAGATTGCCGTATACTCTGATGACATTAGAAATAACAGAATGGTAAAAGTAAGACATAGACAAGGATGCTGAGCCTTTGTATGTTTACATATATTCTTGGAGACCAAAGTAATATGTAGGTCTGAGATTATATCTAAGACTACATATGTTGTTCATGTCAAAGAAAAGTAAGTCTTTTAAATGGGGTGTGCATGCGTCATTCATTTGTCACTTATGTGGTTAGGGTCTGTGTGTGTGTGTGTATACTGTATCTATGTATGTGTGTGTTAAGATTAAGATGCAAGCGTAACAAACCTGGGGAGTTCATTTATTGAGGCCCTAGAAAAAAGCAAGTAAGGTAATTTGAGGGTAATAGTAGGATAATACAACAATATTCCACACCAGAGCCTCATGCATAACACCATGCATAAAATTCATACTAAAACATGGCTTACGGACAAAAGCGGAAAAAAAAATCCAGATGCCTAATTCTGTGCGTTTGCCAACTTCCACGTTCTTCCGCTCCATAAATTCTGGTCAGCGTGAAAAGTAACGCACGTGCACGCATCTGCTGCCACTCCAAAACTCCTCCCAGAATTATGCCTCTTTGAATGTGCAAATCAATAAAAATAGCCCTTAAGCTCAGCGTTCTTTGAAAAGACAATGGAAAAAGCATGGGGGAAAATAGAAGAATTTCAGCAAATACCAAGAGGAGGCAAAGAAAAACGTACTATTTGTTGGTTTAAACAGTGGTATAAACAAGAAAAGGAAGTCGATCAAGTGACATAGAGAAAGTTCAAGTTCACAAAGTCGCACAGTGCCCGAAATAAAAAAAGAAGTTGAAAGATATTAGATAAGTCACCGTGTAAAGGCGAGCCGTAGCCAACCAACTGAGTTTCATATGAAAGCTTATTAGGGTACAGAGGAAAAAAAAAATAGGCACACAGTGGGAGAAAAAGCTCAAAATGTCAACTTTAATCTTGAAATTTCCTCTGTAATCACGTAGTTTTATTAAAGAAGAACATCATAAACTTCATCTTAAAATCTTTTGATTTACTAGTCTCTCTAATCCCATCATAACTAAAGTAGCACATTAAATGCTTTGTTTTGTATTTGTTCTTCTATGTGCTCGAATCACAACGGGCTTTCTCTTCCTCCGACAGGACACAGAATCCATAACATTCGTGATATTACAGCTCTATGAATAATTCAAATACTGAGATGTATACTTGATATCATTGTCATCATCATCATGATGATAGAAGTTAAAGCATGTTATTAAACATGAGAATGCGGTGGTGCAGTGATTGTGATGAGCTGGTACCTCGTCCAGAGATTGTTCTGCCTCCTGCAAGATGCTTACTGCGCGACCGTCCATGAAATAATTTATTGCAGCACAGCCGTCTCTTTCAAACGTACTGACCTCCAATTCCTGTCCTTCCTTTTCTTTCTCCAAATACCCAATCGCCACACAATCAGCTCTGTAATAGATGTTAAGCCATCTGTAAGCTTAGAACGCTGATTCTTCAAAAATTAAGGAACACTGAAATATCTTCGTAGTACATGTTTAATTATTCTATTCATCTATCCTTCCAGTGTCACGCCAGCCCCAGCAAGAATACAGCGCGAGGCAGGAACAATCCCTGAACGGGGCGCCAGCTCGCCGCTAGTGCTATGACACTGTGTCTTCACATGTTTAATTATTAACAATATAGATTTAAATGAAGTTAAAGTTTTATCTGTATAATATAATAAACATATTTTGCTGCATTTCATCTTAAAAATGATTTTGTCATCATATGTAAATACGCACTTTATAAAGTGGCTCATGTCGTGTAATAATATAACTGCATCACAAGTTTACAGTGAGGTGATTGTACTAATAAGTACAAACAGTTCTACAAGGAGCACTTGATGGACTGATTGAGTGTGTTTAGAGACCTTGGGATGAAACTCTTTCTGAACCGCGAGGTCCGTACAGGAAAGGCTATGAAGTGTTTGCCGTATGAGAGCAGTTCAAATAGACAGCATGGCGGAGGCAGCGTGTGCTTGATGCTGTATACCAATCATTCTCTTTCTGATCAGCTGCTGCTGTGATTCACACTCAGATACAGTGATATAAATACTCTGAGTGGTGCAGTGAGAGTAATAACGCTAAGGCAGCTGTGGTATTTGGAATAGTTTGGCCATTCCGTGGACCATTATATTGTTGCAGGTTAATTACAATCAGATGCCTTAAACTAATAAACAATATGCAATTAATTTCAGTGTATTTATAAGGCTGCGTCAGGGATGTGGATATAAAAATGAAAGGGAAACCACACAGGAACAGTAGTACTGCTTTGATGCTGGGTGCCGCCAGTATGCAAAACCGAGTGGAGAACTTGCGTATGCCAGGGATTGAGCTACCATGAAAATGTGCATGGATTTACGCCAAGTTTAGGTTTTATACATCGTGATTAAGTGTGGAAACGGGCGTACACAACATTTTTGTGCATACGCACCGTTTATACATGAGGACCCAGGTGCCTTTCCATGTAAGACTCATGACTCAGATGACTACAGTGGACTCCACAGCAATGCACATGGAGCTTGGGGTGAAATCAGCAGATATATATATAAGGCACAGAAACAACTGGGGTCAGCACAGGTAAATAAGGGAAAGAATGAAATGAAACAGCAGCCCAAGGCTAGTAAGAGGTCCCCAGGTAGGACATGATCACACAGTGTAATGGTACAGTGACAGCCACCAATATTACAAAGCCTCTTGTCATTCAATATGCTCAAGGAGATGAAATGTGAGGTACAAGAATATACATTTTATTTATAGTCCAATAAGAGAATTAAACTTGAAAAATGGAAAGGCAGAATCATATTTGTGATTACTTCATGATGGAGGTGAAAAAAGAACAGCAGAGGTTTTCATCCACACTCCCTCTTCAACTGAAGGGTAACATTGCAGCACTTTTTCCAAAAAAACACAGGTTTCTAAAAAGCACACAAAGCGATGGTTTCACACATAAATGAACATGAAACACTTGTTGCTGTGTGCAGTGAGTGCCAGTTTGGCGTTTCTGACGGGCAGCACGATGGATGGCAGGAATACGAGGCATGCTGGCTGCCAGACTGTTGATCAAATGGCTGCAGGGTGTTCACTTAGCTTAGTAAGACATTTAAAAATCTAACGACACAATACAGAGGTGTGTGCTCAGTCGTGTGTTTTCATATTTTCTGTCTTTGTAACAAATGCTTTAGTGAGGATTTGAACACAGGTGTCTTGTTAAGTGATCATTAACCAATACCCAATGCTTGATATCCATGTGTTTAGATCAGGGGTGTCCAACTCCGGTCCTGGTGGTCCACAGTGGCTGCAGGTTCTCATTCTATCCATCTTCTTAAGTAGTGAGCTGTTTTTGCTGCCAATTAACTTGTTTTGTCTTAATTTTATTTGACGTGACTCAGACCCTTTAGTGGTTTCTTTTTCCTTAGTGAGCAGCCAAACAATAATGAGACACAAAAGAAGCTGTCACATGAAAAGCTAACCTGAAAATAAAGAAAGGTGAAGGTCTCGGTCATGTTGGTCTGCTCAGGTCACCAAAACATCTTGACGGTGGTCTTAGAAAAAACAGAAAATCAACCGTCTGCTGTGGCAGAAAGAGAGCAGCAACATGTCAGGATATTCAATAATTCACTGCAAAGAATTGGCTTCTCATTAAGAAACTGGTTGGAGTCAAATTGGTTTGAGGTTGACTTTCCAATTTAGCTGGTCATTTGTTAGCTCGTTTCACATCTCATTTCTGTTTGGCTGCCATTTAATGAAGAAACAAATCAATTCAGAGAACTGAATCCTTAAAAACAGGGCTATGAAAATGAAGTAATTAGCAGTGAAAACTGCTCACGGATTAGGAAAAGGGTTGGAATGAAAGCCTGCAGCCACTGTGGCCCACCAGGACCGGAGTTGGACACCCCTGTATTAGATAAACTTTGGCATGTTGATTTCAAACACGTGAAAGTTCTTTGTGTCAAGTCATGTCACTAATCCAGACAATGCTGTGACTGTCCACTCAGATCCTAAATTTGATTCAGCTCATCGTATTTCCTGATTGTGATGTCTGTTCAGGTGAAATGCCATTATATAAATACACACAGCTGAAGTCATTTTGTGTTAAATTCCTTGACTTTGCTCTCTGGTGTCAGTTCTTGTCTCAGGTTTCTCCAGTTTGTACTGAGTTTTATTTTATTTATTCCCCTGACGTCTCTTCCTTTCCCCTAACCACAGGCTGACGAGTTGCAGGTTACACAATCCATTCCACTGATGAAGTTGTTGAAAGTGTCTGCCTTCCCAGAATTCTCTTTATTGTCCAGATGCACTAAGGTGGACGAGTAATTTTTTTTTAATGTATTGATGCAACACACAAGGAAAGCTCAAAATAAAAAATATCAAATATGTCATATTGTAACATGATTTTATTATGTTTTATATCATGTACTTGCTATCGAGGCCACGAGTGAACGGACGTTGGCAATAACTCCACCCAGGGAGGTCATGCCTGAATTGTTCTAGGAACTTCAAAGACAATTTTGGCAAACATCAGCCTCTTTTAAAAGAGAACAGTGGAATGACGATTTACTTAAGTTAACTGACAGTGTACCACCCACTCCATGCCACCAGAACCCTACTTTGTATTTTAAAATGATTTATTATGTCATTTGTCAGAACATGAAGGTGAGTTGATGTCATTGTTGCTGGTACCAAAATCTTACCGGCTGCTGGTTTGTGATGGGCACACACTCACCTCTTGGGTGGCCATCTCGACACTGACAAAAGACTCAAAAGGATAAAATTTAGATTTTACTGTCAGGGAATTAATGAGGATATCCATCACTTTTTGTCTTTTGTGTCTGGCATGTCAGCTGAGACAAATTCCTAGAAAAGACCATGCTCCTCTTGTTCCAGTCCTCTGATAGATATATGAACTTCTGAACGTATCAGGGTGGACATAGTAGATTCTCTCGGCCCGAGGACATAAATTGTATTATGCTATATGGTATCCAGAGGCTATCCCCTTAAAGTCCAGAAGCATTGCTTGGGCACTGGTAGGGGTCATTGCGCAAATCCCAAAAGATGTCCTAACGGACCAAGGGACGCTGTTTACCTCAGAGACATTCAGGGAGGTTGCCAAATTGCTCCAAATCAAGCAAATGCTTGTCAAGGTGGGTTTGTACCTCATTTTTCTGAGAGGACTGTGCCCTTGACTGACCTGACAAAGAAGAGGGCTCCTAACTAGGATCAGTTACTAACCCTCTTGCTATCTACATACCAGGAAGTCCCACAAGCCTCTATATTTTTTTCACCTCATGCATTTTTATATGGGTAACAATCCCAGGGATTACTGGATATATTAAAAGATGGATGGAAAAGTGAGGCGCCCCCTTCCACAAATATCTTCAAATATATCACACAACTATGCAATATATTTGGTAAAATCAGACCACTAATAACAGCTTATATGGAACATGCACAATCAGTTCAAATCTACACCCATGGTAAGATGCTACTAGTATTTGCTCTCAGAAATTGGGTCAAGCTTCTTCCACTTCCTATTCCAAATTATTGGTTCATTGGCAAGGGTGCTATGAAATTAAGGAAAGGAAGGGGCTGGTTGACTATTTGGTTAAACAACAAACAATGATGAGAGTTCAAAGCATATATTCTGTCCGTCCGAGAAGTGATCAATGACA
>JANRMT010062791.1:186540142-186552745 GCA_026402145.1 Polypterus bichir lapradei | reverse complement strand
CAGTGGATCGAGACTTGTATTTTAAAATGAGTTCATCAAGAACACGGGGACACAGTTGGAAACTTGTTAAGGGTAAATTTCGCACAAACATTAGGAAGTTTTTCTTTACACAAAGAACGATAGACACTTGGAATAAGCTACCAAGTAGTGTGGTAGACAGTAAGACGTTAGGGACTTTCAAAACTCGACTTGATGTTTTCTTGGAGGAAACAAGTGGATAGGACTGGCTAGCTTTGTTGGGCTGAATGGCCTGTTCTCGTCTAGAATGTTCTAATGTACTAAGAGTGGTTGTGATAAAGCCCACGTTATTGAGTTTGAGAAGAGAGGTCTGTGTCAGGCACACATCCTTCTGTTTCTCAGCAGTGGAGATAAGCCATGCGAGATGATGTTATCAACAGGCTGGTAAGAGCTGAGCTGGCAGACCCTGCAGAAGACCCCCTCCGTCTTGCGATTAAAGTTAAAAATGTGATCCACAGTCCATGTGGTCATTTGAATCTGTCAGATCCATTTATGGTAGAGGGTCAATGCTCAAAAAATTTCCCAAAGTAATAATAGGAGGAGACATCGGGAAATGTGGATGAATATCTAAAAAATAGGTAGTGATGAAGAGTGAAGATTACTGGAAGGACCATCACATTGTATTTAGAGAGGAACACAAAGTATGCACATTGGATAGGAGTAGAGATAGAGATACCACCCTGACAGCTTGGTTTAAGATGAATGAGGACATACCAGGAGTGAGGGATTATTTTAACTGGGAATTGTCTGAGCATTTGAAGATATGAGGCAGAGATGGGCAGTGAGAAGGCAGATAAAAAAGATACAGCTATTGTCTAAGACTGCTTCTACTGCACATTACAGGGGCTTGAGGACCTTAGAACAATCAAAGCGGTGGTCTGTGGATCATTCATGAAGGCTGTGAGAGTGAGGAGCCTTGTCAATGATGATCGGTTATGGAACAGGTCCTTTGAAGAGTCTGTACTATTGCCTCAAAGAGATTATTTACACGCTTCTCCTGGTCTTTAATATCCTGCCGCAGCTTCTTGTTTGTCTTCTCGTTTGTCTTGAGCATATCCTTTATTTCTTTCTTTATATCTTTCTTGAGCTCCTTTATGTGTTGAGCGGTGGCCTTGGCCATTGCAGTGATCATTACCTTCAGTTCAGACTGATCATTTCGGCCTTCGTGCTCCGCAGGTGAAGTGACAAGCCCTGTTACAGACGATGCTCCTGACTCACGAGGAGTAAATGAAAATGCAGAAGGCAAGGCCATTTACAGTTTCAATCAATCTTCTGGAATCGACAAGCTATTGTGACCTGCATCACTTGCATATTCGATCCCACTTTCGCTCTCGACTAGAGACAGTGCAGTAGCCCAGGTTGAACTTGGACTTGATGCCTGTCTAGACTTGGTGTAGCTTTCCTTCTGAGCCCCTTTTTTACAGCTCATGTTTATATATGCTTGTATATACTGAAATAGAACCTCCTCGAGTTGGGTAAATACCGGATACCTCGGGATGATAACGTAACAAAGAATCTGGGTGTGCGAATAAAAATATCTCATTTTGTTGGGAAAGGTCACCCCAAAAACCCTTCAACTATAAAACACACAGTGAAAAAGAGCAAAAGAAAATGTAACAAGTTAGACGATTCATGACATGTTTTAGTGTGGAGTACATCACACCCTGCATGTGCTGACACCAATAAACTGGACTCATTGGGAAGCCTGTGTTTCTTTAACAAAAGCCAGATGTGATATTTCAGAAACACAAAGCAAACACACAGTAGTCTTATATACAATGTATTTACAAATATGTGTGTTACTCTGTATTAAGGGAAATGTATGTTTAATCTTATTTCACATTGTGGAAAAATAAAAATACAGGTCAATAACTTGTGCTTGACAAATCTGGTGTACGTGACAGAAAGCATGTTCTACGGGGTGTGTGGTAGGAGTCATGCAGGCCCTGCATGCTTACAGTGTACAAGACAAGTGCTACTTCTTGGGCGTCTAACGGGTGTGAACTCATCGGGCCCCAAACTAAGGAAACTAACAGATGTACTCTACCTTTAGATTTTCGGTAATGCTGATTCAGGCTAATATTTTGAAATACTTGTGTAACTAAAGTCATAAGACAAGAAACCCTATAAAAAATCTGGGACACCGACCCCTCAGTGCAGATGAAGGGCGGTGTCCTAGGACTGTGCTTCTCTGTCATTTAACCTTTGCCTGGTATGTATGAATAAAATAATATTTTCTAACTTTAATTCTGTTTCTCTGTCTTCAGTCACAAGAAACGACACAAAAGAAAAAGTGTCCACAACATCTAATTCTAAAAACATGCATACGACATGTAAATGTATATGAATATTCAAGCAGTGTAAAACAGCCCTCTGCCTGTAGCAGCCGCATGTCCTCCTTCTGTGTGCAGATGAGCTGCGCCATGGAAAGTGCGCTTACAGTTAAATCATACAGCATTAATAAGGTAAAAAATAAATTATTCTATAACCCTTTTAACAATTTAAAGAACACGATAAAAACCAAAAGAAAGTCATGTTAGTGTGTCTCTAATTTGATCTTTTTATTTTTTGTGTTCTCCTCGTATGTTGCATCAACACTACAAAGACAAATTGATAATCAATATTAGTGCACCAGGCCAGAAAAGAGAATTCTGGGAAGGGAGACACTTCCAACAACTACATCAGTGGAGCGGATTATGTAACCTGCAACTCGTCAGCCTGTGGTTAGGGGAAAAGAAAAGACGTCAAGGGAATTAATAAAATAAAACTCTTCAGACTGGAGAAACCTGAGACAAGAACTGACACCAGAGAGCAAAGTCAACAAGGGATTTAACACAAAATGACTTCAGCTGTGTGTATTTATATAATGGCATTTCACCTGAACAGACATCACAATCAGGAAATACGATGAACTGAATCAAATTTAGGGTCTGAGTGGACAGTCACAGCATTGTCTGGATTAGTGACACGACTTGACACAAAGAACTTTCATGTGTTTGACATCAACATGCTGAGGTTTATCTAAACATACAGATATCAAGCGTCAGGACTTTGTTAATAATCACTTAAAAACACACTTGTGTTCAAATCCTCACTAAAAAATTCATTACAAAGATATAAAATATCAAAACACAGGACTGAGCACACACCTCTGTATCATGTCGTTACATTTTTAACTCTCTCACACTTTCTGTGCGTGAAGTAGCAGGAGCCATTGTGCTCTACAACAACCCAGCACCCATTTGACAAATGAAAGAGAAAGAAAGCCTGAACAGTTTGTATTGTGCCTATGAAAAGGAAGACATGTGAACTTACACAATATTGATCTGAGCATAAATAACAAGAATAAATGGCAGGGCTGGAAAGTGAAGAAGTTCAGTGCAACCCGATAGGAGAACTTGAGAACTTTAACCTCAAAATAGCTTTAGCATCATACAAATGATAATGATAATAACACTTAAAAAATAAACATATGAAATAAATTATAAACATATGAAATAAAGTATCAAGTATGATATTAGCCTTGATGAGGGCTAATATATAAAATGACATTTCACGTTAACACTCCTGAAATAAGATCACTAAATCAAATGTATTAATGTCCAAAGTTAGAATGTTCAGTCGATAGTCAAAGCACTGCCTCATGATTAATGAAATGCAACTAAAGAATCAAGACCCTAAATTAAAAACTCTAACTTAAAAGCATCATTGTGATGATAAATAAAGGCGTTTCCTATTCAATAATTCTACATTACCAGGGGCCTCATGCATAACGTAATGCATAGAACTCACACTATAACATGACGTAAGCACAAAAGCTGAAATGTGCTTACGCACAGAAAAATCCAGATGCAGGAATCTGTGCATTAGCCAACTTCTGCGTTCTTCCATTACATAAATCCCGGTCAGCGTGAAAAGTAACGCTCGTGCACACGCCTGCTGTCCCGCCCCAACTCCTCCCAGAATGACACCTCTTTGAATATGCAAATCAATATAAATAGCCCTTAAGATCAACATTCTGTGAAAAGACAATGACAAAAGCAAGAGGGAAAATGGAAGAATTTCAGTGAATACCAAGTGGAGGCAAAGGAAAAACATACTATTTGTTGGTTTAAACAGCCGTATAAACAACAAAAGGAAGCTGATCGAGTGACATAGCGTGTCAGAGAAACTCGAAAGCTCAAGTTCACAAAGTCGCCGTGAAAAGGTGAGTCGTAGCCCACCGTCTGAGTGTCATATGAAAGCTTATTAGGGTACAGAGGAAAAAAAAGGTACACAGTGGGGAAAAAGCACAAAATTTCAACTTCACTCTCGAAATTCCCACTTTATTCACGTACTTTATTTTGTCATTAAAGTAGAACCTTATAAAATTCATCTTAAAATCGTTTAATTAACTACTTTCTGAAATCACATCGTAAGTAAAGTAGCATGTTAAATGCTTTGTTTTGTATGTGTTCTTTTATGTGCTCTATGTGTGTGAATCACTACGTGCTTCTTAAACCGGCTCTCTTCCTCCGACAGGACACAGAATCCATTACATTTGTGATATTACAGCTCTGAATGACTAAAATACTGAGATGTATACGTGATATCATTTTCATGATGATAGGAGTTAAAGCAGGTTATTAAACATGGGAACACGGTGGCCCAGTGATTGTGCGCGACCTTCGATGAAATAATTTATTGCAGCAGTACTCGGGGCGGCTCAGGGCTCGTGGCGGCCCTGGGCAGAAAAAGAATCAGTGGACCCTTTACCCGCCAATGTCAATATGGAATCTTATGCATGGCGGGTGGCCACGCCCGTTGCGGACACTGCATAGCCGTTTGTCACAAGTGTTTAACTTTTGCCGAAATTTGCCACTGCGTTTTTAGCTGTGTCGTTATTTTCTCTTTCTGTTTTATATTCAATATATATTGGTATGGCGGCCCCTGGGATTTGGCGGCCCTGTGCAGGTGCACAGTTTGCACATGCCTAAGGCCGCCCCTGCAGTACTGTCTCATTCAAATGTACTAACCTCCATTCCTGTCCTTACTTTTCTTTCTCCAAGTAACCGATCATCACACAATCAGCTCTGTAATAGACGTTAAGCCATCTGTAAGCTTATAACGCCAATTCTTTAAAATGTTTAAGGAACACTGAAATATCTTCATAGTACATGTTTAATTATTCTATCCTTCACGCCAGTCCCAGTGAAGCATACAGGGCGAGGCAGGAACAATCGTGAGCGGAGCGCCAGATCCTTGGTAGTGTAGCAACACCGTGTCCTTTAATTATTAACAATATAGATTATTTAAATGAAGTTAAAGTTTTATCTGTATAATATAATAAATGTATTTTGCTGCATTTCATCTTAAAAATGATATCGTCATCATATGTAAATACACTCTTTATAAAGTGGCTCAGGTTGTGCAATATTATAAATGTAGTGCAAGTTTACAGTGAGGTAACTGTACTAATAAGTACTAACAGTTCTACAAGGAGCAGTTAATGGACTGATTGAGTGCATTTAGAGCTCTGGGGATGAAACGCTTTCTGAACCGCGAGGTCCGTACAGGAAAGGTTTGAAGCATTTGTCATATGAGAGCAGTTCAAATGGGAAGCATGGCTGAGGCAGTGTGTGCTTAATGCTGTATACCGATAATTCGCTTTCCGATCAGCTTCTCCGAGTGATACAGTGAGAGTAATAAGGAAAAAGGTGATCCGCTGTGGCAACCCCTAATGGGAGCGGCTGAAAGAAGAAAAAGAAAGTGCAGTGAGAGTAACAACACTAAAGCAGCTATGGTATTTAGAATAGTTTGACCATTCTGTGGACCATTATATTGTTACTGGTTAATAACAATCAGATGCATTAAACTAATAAACAATATGCTGTTAGTTTCAGTGTATTTATAAAACCACGTTAGGAAAATGAAAAGTAACCACACAGTAGTAGCACTGCTTTGACGCTGGGTGCCGCCAGTCTGCAAAACCGAGCAGAGAACTTGTGTATGACAGGGTATGAGGTACTGCGGAAATGTGTGTGGCTTTACGCCAAGTGTAGGTTTTATACATTGCGATTTGAACGTGAAAATGTTCTTACGCAACATTTCTGTGCGTACGCACTGTTTATACATGAGGCTCCACATGCTTAATCATTTCACCGATTTCCTTTTTTATTGTTGTCTTCCTTCCATTTTCTAATCTCATTTTTCAAATAAACGTCTGTGTCGACTGGCAGCACTGGGCAGTAACCCACCGAGAGTGACTTGTGCCAGGAGCACATTGGCGATGATTTCAATGTCATTTATAACAAATCAACACACCGACATGTCAGACGATTTATAAATACTGTCACACACGTGCGCATGGGAGGCAGCTAAAGGGCTCGGGTAAGGACAGTTCTGAGACATATCAGGATGTGGCAGAGTGCACTGACTCTTTTTCTTCCTTGCCTGCAGGCCATTCCCGGGGAATTCCGCCTGGCTCTCCTGACATCACTTCTGGGACCGAGCCTATCGAAGGAGACCTTGCTGGCTCCGGCCCCTGTGATGTCACGTCCGGGCTCGAACCAATGGCTGAAGACCTCAATGAGCCCGACCCCTATGATCTCACCTCCTGTCTTCCCCTTTAAAAACCTCCTCCTTTTCCCTATGCCCTCAGTTCTGTATTGGACTTCTTTTTTGTGCACAGCAGTGCTATCATTTGAAAAGAACGCTTTGCAGCCAGGAAAACAAATTATACGGGTGGCTGCCCCAAACCTTGCTTTGTCTCATCGTGGCTTTTGTGACAATACAATCTGAGTCACAGCAGTGCTTAGCAGTCCTGTTGGTTTATTATGGAGCTGATTAGTAGACATTTTAAGAATTAAACTCAATTTATATAAAGAATATTAATGCGCAGTAAGAAACACAATCAGAATACACTGATAATAATAATGATATGAGAAACAAAAGAAGAAACTTCTAGAAGTTGAGAAAGCTGATTATAATTACATAAAATGCATCATATACTGTAAAACACAAATAAATACAAATTGTGAGCACCAAATATTACTGTGCACTGTCATTATGTTTTAATAAATTAATCACTGAAGAAGCAGAGCAACATATTTTAAAACTCAAGATTATTTTAGATACTTTTCTGAACCAAAGATAAAAAAGCATAAATAAATGGATTAACTCCAAAGCTCACCTCACTGACTAATAATAAGAAGTTCCTTATTCAATGTTAGATATTAGAAGTAACAACAACTCAAAAATCAAACAAACTGAGAGGTAACCAGCAGACCATAAAGACGCCCACTTCCAGTCCGAGGGTCTTTGCTACTCTTGTTTCAGACGCTTTCGTTGTGTTTGAATTGCTGCTCTCCAGTAACTGCGTCTTTTCAATCAAACATTTAATGGCTTTAGAATGCTTTTTGGCAATTATAAATATTCTTGTATATGTGCATATCATTACTGAATATGGGACAATTAAAAGAATATTAAAACACTAATAGCTGAATACGCATATCCATATATCATACAACTTTTCTTACAAATCCCAATTTCAAAATCACCTAAATATAAAAAGATGAATGTAAATATAAATGAATACAACCACATCAGTACAATGCCATAAAAGAATGGATTTCAAACAGTAATGTAGCGATCAATGGATATTAACACCAAATGAGGAACAATGGCCATACCAAACATGTTAGCAAGTGTCTGATAGACGTAACAGTAAATGACCCCAAAATACCAGCAGGTTTCAATCTGAATAATCAAAGAAAAGGGCAACACAAAAAAACCCACCAAGAAATCAATCACTGAGAGTGAAAGGATCAAAAAAATTAGTCGCATATGGAGTTGCAAAAATGAGAGATAGAAATGACGACAAAAACACTTCCAAAAATAGTGACTCAAATCAAAAGAACAAAGGAAATATTAAAAATACACAGGCTTCTGTTTCATAAATTAATTTCAGACAAGATGCATTACTATTAGGAAATCAGTAATCAATCTTCTTCTTCTTAAATTTCATTTTATTTTCCAAAACAATTCAGTGGTTACCCACAGACATGCCAAGACTGTTGTACCTGACCGCAGGCATCTGCAGGTGATATTTATATAGTCTCTAAAGGGATCACAGCAGCCTCTCTGCCATCTCATTATCGTCAGATGTTCTTTGTTACTCTTAATGAACCCCAGGGGACTCTTTAACCATCACTGTGTGTTTTTAATATTAGAAATACCAGAGCCTAGGAGAAAACTCGTAAATCCAGCCCACCTTAAATCCGTTTGCACCTCTCCGTCAGCGTCTTTTGTCCTGTAAATGTGCCGATTAAGACAAGCAGCCGGCTATTCCATCCCCCCACTTTCTCAGAAAGTTCACAAAGTTCTCCCAACTCACGCCTTCTGGTGCACGATGTCAATGCAGCACGGTGAAAAAAAAGAAAGAGACATATATATAATATATGGGACATTGGGTATAAAATTAATCAGAAAACATCGTACTAATGCAATATTATTTGAAAACAAACAGCATCAGATCGGGTGTGAATTTACGCTGGCACTGGAGGGTGTGTGACAGAGTGATTGTGATTGACAGAATAAAACTGGAGCTTATTCAGTGCAGCAGGAACACTCAATAAAACAGAATTAAAAAAATCAAGTGATGGTGAGATATGAGATACCACCCTCCTTGAACCGTCACCTTATCGTGGTGGAGGGGTTTGCGTGTCCCAATGATCCTAGGAGCTCTGTTGTCTGGGGCTTTATGCCCCTGGTAGGGCCACCCAAGGCAAACTGGTCCTAGGTGAGGGATGAGACAAAGAGTGATTCAACCAAACCTCCTATGAAGAATAAAAAATTTCGATGGCGTTTCCCTTCGCCCGGACGCGGGTCACCAGGGCCCCCCTCTGGAGTCAAGCCTGGAGATGGGGCTTGATGGCGAGCGGCTGGTGGCCAGGCCTGCACAGCCCGAAGAGGCAACATGGGCCCCCCTTCCCATGGGCTCACCACCTATGGGAGGGGCCAAAGAGGTCAGGTGCAGTGTGAGTTGGGTGGTGGCTGAAGGTGGGGACCTTGGCGGTCTGATCCTCGGCTACAGAAACTGGCTCTTGGGACGTGGAATGTCACCTCTCTAAAGGGGAAGGAGCCTGAGCTAGTGCCAAGGTCGAGAGGTTCCGGCTAGATATAGTCGGACTCACCTCGACCCACAGCTTGGACTCTGGAATCAATCTCCTTGAGGGGGGCTGGACTCTTTACCACTCTGGAGTTGCCCCCGGTGAGAGGCGCCGAGCAGGTTTGGGCATACTTATTGCCCCCCGACTTGGAGCCTGTGCGTTGGGGTTTATCCCGGTGGATGAGAGGGTGGCCTCCCTCTGCCTTCGGGTGGGGGGAAGGCTCCTGACTGTTGTTTGTGCGTATGCGCCGAACAGCAGTTTGGAGTATCCACCCTTTTTGGAGTCTCTGGAGAGGGTGCTAGAGGGCGTACCTTCTGAGGACTCCCTCGTTCTGCTGGGAGACTTCAATGCTCACATGGGCGATGACAGTGAGAACTGGAAGGGCGTGATTGGGAGGAATGGCCCCCCCGATCTGAACCCGAGCGGTGTTTTGTTATTGGACTTCTGTGCTCATCACGGATTGTCCATAACAAACACCATGTTCAAGCATAAGGGTGTTCATATGTGCACTTGGCACCAGGACACCCTAGGCCTCAGTTCGATGATCGACTTTGTGGTCGTGTTGTCGGACTTGCGGCCACATGTCTTGGACACACGGGTGAAGAGAGGGGCGGAGCTGTCAACTGCTCACCACCTGGTGGTGAGTTGGCTTCAATGGTGGGGCAAGATGCCGGTCAGGCCTGGTAGGCCCAAATGTGTTGTGAGTGTCTGCTGGGAACTGTTGGCAGAGTCCCCTGTCAGAAGTAGCTTCAACTCCCACCTTCGGCAGAACTTCGACCACGTCCCAAGGGAGGTGGGGGACATTGAGTCCGAATGGGCCATGTTCTGTGCCTCTATTGTTGAGGCGGCTGACCGGAGCTGTGGCCGCAAGGTGGTCGGTGCCTGTCGTGGCGGCAGTCCCTGAACCCATTGGTGGACACTGGCGGTGAGGGATGCCGTCAAGCTGAAGAAGGAGACCTATAGGACCTTTTTGTCCTGTAGGTCTCTGGAGGGAGCTGATAGGTACTGGCAGGCCAAGCGGAATGCGGCTTTGGTGGTTGCTGAGGAAAAAACTCGGGCATGGGAGGAGTTTGGAGTGGCCATGGAGAACGACTTTCGGACGGCTTCGAGGAGATTCTGGTCCACCGCCCAGGGTCGTAGGAGGGGGAAGCAGTGCAGTGTCAACACTGTATATGGTGGGGTTGGTGAGCTGCTGACCTCAACTCAGGACGTTGTGGGTCGGTGGGGGGAGTACTTCGAAGACCTCCTCAATCCCACTAACATGCCTTCCAATGAGGAAGCAGAGCCTGGGGACTCTGAGGTGGGCTCTCCCATCTCTGGGACTGAGGTCACCGAGGTGGTCAAAAAACTCCTTGGTGGCAGGGCCCCGGCGGTGGATGAGATGCGCCCGGAGTTCCTCAAGGCTCTGGATGTTGTAGGACTGTCTTGGTTGACACGTCTCTGCAACATCGCATGGACATCGGGGACAGTGCCTCTGGATTGGCAGACTGGGGGGGGTGCTGGTCCCTCTCTTTAAAAAGGGGGACCGGAGGGTGTGTTCTAACTACAGAGGGATCACACTTCTCAGCCTCCCTGGAAAAGTCTATTCGGGGGTTCTGGAGAGGAGGGTCCATCGGATAGTCGAACCTCGGATTCAGGAGGAACAGTGTGGTTTTCGTCCTGGCCGCGGAAAAGTGGACCAGCTCTACACCCTTAGCAGAATCCTGGAGGGTGCATGGGAGTTTGCCCAACCAGTCTACATGTGCTTTGTGGACTTGGAAAAGGTGTTCGACTGTGTCCCTCGAGGAATCCTGTTGGGGGTACTCTAGGAGTATGGGGTACCGGACCCCCTGATAAGAGCTATTCGGTCCCGGTACAACCGGTGTCAGAGCTTGGTCCGCATTGCCGGCAGTAAGTCGAGCCCGTTTCCAGTGAGAGTTGGACTCTGCCAGGGCTGCCCTTTGTCACCCATTCCGTTCATAACTTTTATGGACACGTGGCTGTCATTTATGTGGAGCCCTGGCTCAATTGCTTCTCTCATAAAGTTGCCCCCAGTGATGGAGCAATGCTGAGAAGTCACTGGTACAACTGAGATGGTAAGTCCATATCTCAAGAGTCTCAGGATGTGCTTTGCTACAAGTAGGGCCCGACCTTAACAGTTACCAGGTCTCCAGTGACCACCATTTTCAACAAGCTGACAACCAATTTCTTAATCCTGATGCCAAGAGTGTCTACCATTTTAGTAATGCCCTGGTTTGTCGGCATTGTAATGAAATTAGACAGTTACATATTTTTTGAAGTAATAGTTGTAATCCAAAGTGAACTTTTGCATAATTCTTTTGCTGTTGTATTATTTTGTTGCACGTGATATGAAATTGAATCAGCCTCATTGTAGTGTGGGGGCTGCAGACCCCTTTCTTTTTAATGCTATTTATAAAATACTTTGTTTCCTCAGTGTTACACATAAACATGTTTGCTATGCTAGAAGATGACAGCTTCAGGAGTGGCACACACACAGAGTACAGCAGCTTTAGAAAATACACTCAGAGCTATGGCTGCTGCTTGTCACTAAACACACAATCCATCAGTGGTCCAGAAAAGCAAAATAGTTCAGGAAAAATAAACCCACCAGGCAATGCAACTGAAATGGCGGAGCACAAATTAATTTGTACTTCAGCTTTAGTTTCATTTCAGGATGGCATGAGAATATTTTATAACTGAGAAGAGAAAGGATATTTTTCTCTTATCTGATTACTTCTCAGATTTGATATCCTCACATTCTAATAAGCCGGGGGTCTTATTTAATGCAATTAATGAAGATATTTACCTCCATTCAGAGTCAGTATTAAATAGTACTATTCATTCATGGGAACAGTTTCTTTCATTCTTTGTCAGCAAAATTGATAAACTCCGCTCAGCATTCTTTTAACAGGTGATGTACTTCCTGTTGTTAATCATGGCATTGTTTTGGACTCCTTTGATGTTGTTTCACATTCACACCTATAAAGCACTATTGATACACTTAGACCTACTTTTGGACCTCTTGATGTTGTTCCACCAGGCCACGCACTGGAAGTTTTTGATATCTTGGGTCCAGTATTGTTGGCTATTATAAATGCTTCTGTTAGTGAGATAAATTCTGCGCTCAAGAGTTGCTTTGTCCAGCTTTGTCGTTTTGCCAATATTAAGCCTTTCTTATCTTCTAGCGATCTTGAAGAAGTTACTCCTGTTTTTATCTTTTCTCAGTTTGATTACTGCAATTCGTTTTATTCTTGGATCAGCAAATCCCTGATAAGCAGGGGCCTCATGTATAACGCCGTGCGTAGAACTCGCACTATAACATGGCGTAAGTACAAAAGCCGAAATGTGCTTACGCACAGAAAAATCCAGATGCAGGAATCTGTGCGTACTCCAACTTCCACATTCTTCCACTACATAAATTCCGATCAGCGTAAAA
>JANRMT010062791.1:186512284-186524793 GCA_026402145.1 Polypterus bichir lapradei | reverse complement strand
TCTCTGCTGTGTTTGCTTCACAAATTCTCTCAGGATGTTTGTTTGTTCATTTCAGTTCTTACTCACTAATGAGTTCATCAGATCACAGATGTCTTCATTATTTCTGTTTGTCAGGAGCCCCTCAGGGCTGCAGTGGTCACTCCTCACAGCTCCACACTTGGATTTGAGCCCTGGTCCAGCTGCTGGCTGTTTGCAGTTTGCTTGTTCTCCTTCTACCTCCGTTTTTTAGCTGCTCAGTTACATTATTTCATATGAATATTAATATTAACTTGAAGTTGTATTAACTCAGTACTTTTTTTATAATAACAACAAATGGTGTACTTTACAGAAACTCTAAACTACACGAGGGTGGCACAGTGGTAGTGCTGCTGCTTCACAGTACGGAGATCAGGGTTCACGTCTCAGTTCCTCCCTGTGTGGAGTTTGCATGTTCTCCTCCGGGTGCTCACGTTTCCTCCCACAGTCCAAAGACATGCAGGTTAGTGGAGTTGGCAAACCTTATATTGTGCCCTTTTGTCTACTTAGTGTGTGGTTGTGTGTATGTGTGCCCTGTGACAAACTGGCACCCTGCCCAGGGTTTGTTTTGTGCCATATGCAGACCTCCATCATGACCCTGTTTAGACAATCACTGACTGAACTGGGAGAACCACCATCTCCTATGTACGAGTAAAATTTAGATTTTAAAATTACCGAGAGCGACTTCATTATGTCATCTACACAACTTTGTAAGAGTTTGTATGCTTCATGTTGTTGACTTCTCTGCCCTATTCGACACAAACAATGACGTGTTCAGTTTCACACAAGCGTTCATAATTGCTACACGGGCGGCCTGTTAATGTAAATTTCAAGTGAAGTCCTCTAATAAGAGTCTTGTGTGGCGCACAAAGTCTAGAAAATCAGAGCAAACTGAGCTTGGACAGAAATGATAAATTGTTTAGAATTCTAAAAATGAAAACTGGACCATCAGACATCAGGTTTTTATTGTGTGAAACTCTTTCTCACATAAACATCTCCCATACCTCAAACTCTACACTACCACTCTGCAACTCTGTCGTCTCTGCTCTGCTCCTCCAGCAAGCTTTGTCTTCCTCCTCCAGACTCTTTCTCCCTGGTTGAAGTGGGGCTGCCCGGAAGTACTTTCAGTGACATGAAACTCTGTTTCGGAAACAATTCTGGGTAAGGCTGAAGCCCCACACAGCAGAGAATCCTGATCCTTGCAGCTCCCCCTTGTTGACCCCACAAAATACAACATGGCTGCCCCCTGGGACTATAGCACCCAGCATGCCCTGCTGGTATTGGTGTGGGAATTCTTGCCCGAGTCGGCTACCTTCCAATGTCTTTGTGTCCAGGGAAGCGTCCAGGAGGCATCCTGATCAGATGCCCGAGCCACCTCATCTGACTCCTCTCGATGTTGAGAAGTAGCGGCTCTACTCTGAGACTCTCCCGGATGACTGACCTTCTCACCCTATCATTTCAGCTGCTTGTATTCACGATCTTGTTCTTTCAGTCACTACCCATAGCTCATGACCATAGGTGAGGGTAGGAACGTAGATCGACTGGCAAATTGAGAGCTTTGCCTTACGGCTCCGCTCCTTTTTCATCACGGCAGACCGATACGGAGCCCTCATCATTGTGGACGCCGCACCAATCTGCCTGTCGGTCTCACGCTCCATTCTTCTCTCACTCGTGAACAAGAACCTGAGATACTTGAATTCCTCCACTTGGGACAGGATCTCGCTCCCAACCCTGAGAGGACACTGCCAAGGTCCCCGCCTTCGGCCACCACTCAACTCACACTGCACCCGACCTCCTTGGCCCCTCCCATAGGCGGTGAGCCCATGGGAAGGGGGACCCACGTTGCCTCTTCGGGCTGTGCCCGGCCGAGCCCCATGGGTGCAGGCCTGGCCACCGGCCGCTCACCATCGAGCCCCACCTCCAGGCCTGGCTCCAGAGGGTGGCCACGGTGACCATCATCCGGGCAAGGGAAAACACCGTCCAAAGTTTTTGTTCTTCATAGGAGGTTTACTGAACCACTATTTGTCTCATCCCTCACCTGGGACGAGTTTGCCTTGGATGACCCTACCAGGGGCATAAAGCCCAGGACAACAGAGCTCCTAGGATCATTGGGACATGCAAACCCCTCCACCACGACAAGGTGGCGGTTCAAGGAGGAGGGCTTTGGTCATCGTCTCTAATTTCCTCTATTGTCTTCGCAGAAGCTCAGTCACCAACCGCAGAGACTGTATGGGCTGCAATACCTTTTCTAGCTCTAACACATCTGGCCACCAGTAAGTCATTTTGTCTTGTAGTTTCATTGAGCTTCAGATATTCTCGTCCATCGGCCATGAGTCAGATGACGTGGGCCTCCATAGTGTATGCTCATTCAGGAACCTGGAGGTTTGTGGGAATTGGAGCTGGGTTGGTCACTGAACTCACCAGTCGGTTTCTCCTGAACTAATTTATTGTCGGAAACATTTTGAAACGTGTCCTCTAGTGTCTTGAAAGATCAATTTAAAACATTTTAATATCATTGGTCTTAATTTTTTACTGCTATAATATACTTTGGCGTTTAGTTGTAAAAAGCACACTTTGCACGCATTGCATTCACAAGCAGCAGTGGAAAAAAAAAGCAAAATCAATAAAAATCAAAACAGTGCCCACACTAAATTTGAAATATTATCGGTGATCCTTGATGGAGATTCAAACTCGTCATTGTCCTGCTCCACACACCATTTCAAACGTTCACTGCTGGTTTATGAGATCTGCCTTCTGCTTCAGCCCACACACTGCAAATGACACAGCACTCCTTGTGACTTGTCAATGATTGGGGCTGCAGAATCACAAACTTGTAAAGGCTGAAGATTTGAATTGTACATTAAATGCTACTGCAAACGGCTCATTTTCAAGTTCAGTCATATTATCTGAAACTGCTTCAAGAATTTGCACTTTTAAAAAGTAATAAACTGTCACATCCACAGTGGCTTCTACAACATTTTCAAGACAATCTTTTCTTCTTATTTAAATGTAAAGATACTCACAAATAGATTACTTCTTTATTGGTGTCAATTTGTTACAAGCTGTTAAAGCTTGCAAATAGAATAATGTTAAAAAATAATTCATAATATTATGTGAAAATCATTAAAAATTTCAAAACCTAAATATATCTGTTTTTGTGATGTTTTAGATTCTGTTTTTGACCATCACAGTATATGGTTTTCACCTAACTGCCCCAACTCTTTCTGACGTGTTCACGTGTCTTATAACTGTAGTAGAAATTTAACATCTTATTAAAGAGAGAAACATCCTCTAACAGGACCAGTCAGTAATCAGGCAGGAGAAAAGCTCTTCATGGTGTCTTTTAATTACTCCTCGGCAAAATGTCATAGAGGGAGCATTCATCAAAAGCAGTCTGTTACAGCCTGGTCAGAAGGATCAGAGAAACAAAGAATAGAAGTTCATTTTATAAACTACTGAATTTACATACAGTGTCAATCAAGGCATACATTTACTCTGATTGGTTCAGTGGTTTACACCCTAATGATTTATGTAAAATAGAATATTCTGGTTCTTCTTTATACCCTTGAGTTGAGCCACCACCCTTGAAATGTCTGTGCATATAACAACTGTCCATTCTGGGTGTTTCACGGGACATCTGCTGATTTCTTAGTCATCTTTCTGTACATTTTGCTGCTCACTTGACTTTTATCTTTAGATTTCTGACATTTATAAACCCTTTATGCTATTTCTTTAAGATAAATTCTCTGTTACCCTAAAATGTATTCTTCCAAACTCTCCTGTTTGGGATTTATTAAAGACCCCCTAAAACTGTAAGGACAAGTTCCCTACTGTAATTCTATTCTTAAGATGTTTAATACATGAGTGTATACTAAATATGTCACACCTTAGAGGCTAAAAAGAAGTAAAAGATTCTTGTGCTAGCTGAATTTGGGGATTACCGGAAATCAGTGCAAATCATTAATACCTAAGATAAATCACATAAATCAATAATAGCTAATAGTATTAATAACAGTGAACATAGAAAATCAAGTCAAACAATAAAATGTTTTAAAGTCCTTTTTCTTCACAGTATCCTGGTATTACATGAGTTCCCCTCTAAAACTCAGATTTATGTCCCATAACCTCATAACATCAAAGCACTATGATAAAACATTGTCAGCAACTATTCAATTTCCTTCTTATCCAACAAACATTAGCTATCTTAGTTCAGAGATGTGTACTTAGTCCTCTATTCTTCATCAATGGTCAGATCATTTTGTGCTACTATGAGTTAAAACTACATCTCCCAGCAGTCCCTGGTGGTCAGAGGGGTTTAAAAGGAGGGCCGTGTTTTTTGTTGTATTTTGTGTGTCGTTTACCTGTCGGACTGCCTTTTGTTAATTAAGTCATATTTAATCGGTGTCCTGAATTGTATTCGTTGTTGAGGTCTGGATCGTCTGTCTACCTGTGTACTGAGGACTGATTGTGGATTCATTGTCTTCCCTGCAAGAAAAGGAGCGTTCCTGAACCATCCATCCGTCTTCACCCTTACAGTGTCTACCGGTAGGACTGTTTTTTCATTCCCTTTCAGCGTGCAGATCTCTGGACTCACTATCATCATCTTTCATTTCATCCGGTGTTGTTTCCATGAGCTTTGCTATATGGAGTTGTTTGTGTTTATATGTTTAATGTAATTTTGCCGTAGGAATACAGGGGTGGTATTGTTGTTTTCATTTATATTATTTAATTTCATTATATTCTTAATTGTCGTTAGTTCCCAGTGTGCTTTATTGTGTCTCTGTTTTTTAATGTAGGCTGGGGACGTCCCTGGGATCTCCTCTACAAAAATAAATAAATCACCGTCATATTGATGGTGTGACTCTTAGAGGCACCTGACCGCTACAATTTATTATTGTTGGTGGTGACACAGACAGCTTCATGCTGCCAATGATGCAGACAGCAATAACTACAGATAGAGTCCTCATACAAACAACTATGCTCACGTCCTCATGCTCTCATCCATAAAGTTGCTTCTAATTACATCCAGCTGTGCTCTTGAATTAGATGATCACCTTTGCTGCATGAAAACAGCTATCTTGCTGAGAGTAGGTGTCAATCCTCCCTTCAGAAGATGTCAGCACTACTCTCATTAATGCAAGCCACTAGCTGATGGCAAGGTAACGTTAAAATGGCAAGGGTTGTACCCAAGCTTCTTATTGATGGTAAAGACTTCTGGTACCAGCTGGGATTCTTGGTTTGTATCTGGGCTTTCCAATTTCACAAACTGTACACTCACTACTCCACGCATAAGACTCTCCATCTGTGTTGTGCCGAATTATTTCCTTATTTTGCTATCTTCTATATTACTTTGGCCCAAGAAGCCATAATATTATTTGTCCTGTATTGCCGCCAACTATTTGTCTATATGGCCCTAATTATCCCAGTTCCTAAAAACAATGTTAGCACTATCCCACAAACTTCATTTCCCTTATACCATCTTCTACAAACTTTAAAGGTTTGCACTGTACCTGTATCATCAGATGAATTATAAAAGCCAACAGAGAGACCTCCTTCACTTTGTGTAACAGACAACATAGGCTGGCTGGCTGGCATCCCGGCTGGGGTGGATGGTTCCTTTGCTGACCGGGAGGCCCTTTGAATAGAAGGATGTGGCTGGACAGGCATCTCGACCTGCTTGGTGAGCGGCACATGTCCTGGTCAGGAGGCCATCGTAATGGATGGACAGAGGAGACTGCTGCCCAGGGCTATGTGCTTTCCAGTACACTGCATAGTGACATCCCTCTGGCGTGTATCCCGTTTGGACACCCACAGGGCAGCATGGGGGTTGTAATTTTGGTGGGCAGCTCTGTTGGGGTCCTGAGGTGCCGCTTGGGGGAGCTGCTGGAGGCAGTCTCTCCCATTATGGGCAATCCCGGGTGCAATGTGATAGCAGCAGACGTACAAGGAAGCTGCTCCACTTCCCCCAGAGAGTCCGAGTCGAGAGAGTAGTGGGACGAAGTTCATCTGGGTGGAGTGGAGAAGGGGAGAGTCATATGGCTGAACTGTGGAATATAAACTGCTCCAAAAAATGAAAGGAACACTTTGAAAACACCTCAGATGTAAATGGGAAAACACGTCCTGATGGCTATTAATACTGATATGGACTGATATGGTGATGTGTGAAGAACGAAAGAATAGCAGCTTCATCATCTGATGGAAATGAAAATGATAAACCGACACAGAGAGGGGGCTGAATTCAAAGAAACAACGAAAATCACAGGGAAAAAATGAAGCGGCAGGCAGGCAAGTCCATTTTGCCAACTCCAAATCGTACTCAGTAGTTTGTAAGTCCCCCCTTCCCACGTTCTGATATGCATGCCTGACAACGTCCTAATGAGATGACGGATGGTGTCCTGGGGGATCTCCTCCCAGATCTGGACCAGGGCATCACTGAGCTCCTGGACAGGCTGAGGTGTCAGATGAACTGAAACATTATGCCCCACCCAGAGGTGTTCTATTGGATTGAGGTCAGGCAAGTGAGCGTGGTGGGGGGGGGGCAGTCAATGATATCAATTCCTTCATCCTCTCGCCACATGAGGCCGGGCATTGTCGTGCACCAGGAGGAACCAGCATAGGGTCTGATGATGGGTCCAAGGATTTCATCCCAATACCTAATGGCAGTCAAGGTGCCGTTGTCTAGCCTGTGGAGGTCTGTTTGTCCCTCCATGGATATGCCTCCTCAGACTGACCATCACTGACCCTCCACAAAAACTGGTCATGCAGAATGATGTCACAGGCAGCATAATGTTCTCCACGGCTTCTCCAGACCCTTTCACGTCTGTCACATGTGCTCAGGGTGAACCTGCTGTCATCTGTGAAAAGCACAGGGAGCCTGCCAGTGGTGGACCTGCCAATTCTGGTTTTCTATGGCAAATTCCAGTCGAGCTCCACGGTGCCCAGTACAGGATGTCGGGCCCTCAGGCCACCCTCATGAAGTTTGTTTCTGCCTGTCTGCTGGAGGTCATTTTGTAGGCTCTGCCAGTGCTCACCCTGTTCCTCCAGTGGGTCCTGCTGATGGGTTAAGGACCTTCTACGACTGGCCCTGTCCAGCTCTCCTAGAGTAACTGCCTGCCTGTCTCCTGGAATCTCCTCCATGTCCTTGAAACTGTGCTGGAAGACACAGCAAACCTTCTGGCAATGCCACCTATTGATGTGCCATCCCAGAGAAGTTGGACTACCTGTGCCAGCTCTGTAGGGTCCAGGTATGGCCTCATGCTACCAGTAATGACACTGACCATAGCCAAATGGAAAACGAGTGACAAAACAGATGAGGAGGGAAAAATGTCCGTGGCCTCCCTCCATCTGTTAAACCATTCATTCCTGTTTTAGGGGTCGTCTCATTGTTGCCTCCCAATCCCCCCCCCCCCCCCCAATTGCACCAAAGCAGCTGAAACTGATGAACAAGCCCCTCTGCTACATCACTGACCAGATCGATGGCCCAGAAGTTTCTTTGACTTGATGCTATACTCTCATTCATATGGGCTCCTTTCATTTTTTTGAGCAGTGTATTAAGGTATTTGTGGCAATAAATCTCTGTATTGGAATCTGAAACTGCGTCTGTGCTGTTGTGTCTGAGGTTTGGGCTGCTGCATTAAATACATTTGAACGGTGCTGTTGCAGACAGAAATATTCGTAATCGCCAACGTTCAATGGCTAATAAATAAGACGCACTTTTAGTGGGCCGTGGATCATACAAGTAGTGTGCCATTTTCAGCTTTAAACCTGATACTCGTACCTGACACTGTGGTAATGCTGGAGGGATTTCATTTTATACCAGCAGACGGAGACCCAGTATGATGTGGAATGAAGACAGGAGGGGGAATGGTCATCTATGTGTATGAAGAATGGTGTAAAAGGGAGCGATTAAAGTTGAAACTGCAGTTTGTAATTCAGACAATGAAATTCTGGCTGTCGGAATTCGTCCACATTACTTGCCCAGGGAGATAAACTCCATCATCCTTTATAATATTTGTGTGTAACATCCATCTTCTAGATGCCCTGGGACACATCTTCAGTGATGTTCCTGGGGTCATGGGATGTTTCCACTCTTTCAACATCAGATACCCTGTCCCAGGTGACCCCGCCGGTGTTAATCAAGGCCCGACTTGCACCCCAGTAGCAGCCACAAACACATCAGCTTTCTCTGTGACTTCACTCACGGATTTAATGGCCCTCCTCTCTGCCTCTCCTGTAATGCCCAGTTGAGTGAGGACTTTGCAGAATGAACGTCCTGCAAAACTTCTACAGCCAGTGTCCATTGGCTCACAGAGCATCTTCCCAGCACTTCTCCACCTGTTCCTGGTACTTTGCACGTTTTGTCACTGTGAGTTCCAACATGATGAGATGTTTTGCCACCTCTGAGATGATGATCATTTCCAGCCGGAGTGATGTCATGACAAGATGTTGCGGAAACTTCAGCAGTTTGTCCAGGTCAGCACGCAGCTGCCAGTCGGGTGCCATAGAGAGGAGGCCTCTTTGTTCTTGGTTGTGGGTAGGGTTTCTCTCTCTTTTTAATGAGCTAATTGTGTGGTGATTTGGTACTTGGAGAAAGAAAAGGAAGGACAGTAATTGGGGGTCAGTACGTTTGAAAGAGACAGTACTGCTGCAGTAAATTATTTCATCGAGGGCACAGCAAGCATCTTGCAGGGGTCAGAAACAATTTCTGGAGGGGGCACCAGCTTGTGAATACCATTGTGCCACTGTGGCGCCATTTGTAATACATGTTTTAATTCATTCCATCATGAAAATAATGTCATGTATACATCTTAGTATTTAAATTGTTCAGAGAGCTGTAACATCATGAATGTAATGGATTCTGTGTCCTGTCGGCGTAAGAGAAATCTCTTTTAAGAAGCAGGTAGTGATTCAAACACAGAGTAACAGAAGAACACACAGAGTACGAAGCATTTAATGTGCTACTTTAGCTACGATGAGATTTGAAAAACTAGTAAATTAAAAGTTAGTAATGGTAAGATGACACAGAAAGTGCAATCATACGAAATAAAGGATAACGGCATAAGCTTCCATACTGTAACTGTTTGTACTGATGCAGTATAATTAACCACTTGAATATAATGAAGCCATCTGTATATGTTAAATAAACAACGCAGGTTGTACATAGGTCCACCAAGATAGGTGGATTAGCAGATAATTTGGAATCCGTTATATCATCACAGAGGGACTTGGACAGCATACAGGCTTGTGCAGATGAAATTTAATGTCAATAAATGTAAAGTATTACACATAGGAAGTATAAATGTTAGGTTTGAATTCACAATGGGAGGTCGGAAAATCGAGAGTCCACCTTATGAGAAGGATTTAGGAGTCATAGTGGACTCTAAGCTATCAACTTCCCGACAGTGTTCAGAAGCCATTAAGAAGGCTAACAGAATGTCAGGTTATATAGCGCCTTGATGTGTGGAGTACAAGTCACAGGAGGTTCTGCTCAACCTTTATAACACACTGGTGAGGCCTCATCTTGAGTACTGTGTGCAGTTTTGGTCTCCAGGCTACAAAAAGGACAGAGCAGCACAAGAAAAGGTCCAGAGAAGAGCGACTAGGCTGATTCCAGGACTACAGGGGTTGAATTATGAGGAAAGATTAAAAGAGCTGAGCCTTTACAGTTTAAACAAAAGAAGATTAAGAGGTGACATGACTGAAGTGTTCAAAATTATGAAGGGAATTAGTACAGTGGATCGAGACTGTTATTTTAAAATGACTTCATCAAGAACACGGGGACACAGATGGAAACTTGTGAAGGGTAAATTTCACACAAACATTCGGATGTTTTTCTTTACACAAAGAGTGACAGACACTTGGAATAAGTAGTGTGGTAGGCAGTAAGACTTTAGGGACTTTCAAAACTCGACTTGATGTTTTTTAGGAGAAATAAGTGGATAGGACTGGCAAGCTTTGTTGGGCTGAATGGCCTGTTCTCGTCTCGAGTGTTCTAATGTTCTAAAACATGGAGGGTTATTCAATTATTTATTTTTTGAGTGCATTATGATTTTTAGAATTGATATTATTTACCGTAAGTATGTAAAGAATTTCAGTTGTATAGATCAGAGGAGAAAACATATTTTAAGATTACACAATGTTCTTTTGTGGACATTTGTCATACAATTAAAATGCAGAAACGGTAAGAGAATGAAAATATTTAAACATTTTAAAGTTGGTGAAGACAAATCACTTTAAATACAAATTGTTCTTCTAAGATATTATGCTTTAAATGGCTATGTTTCTTAAATTTTAGCATCTAAATCATTTCAATATTATAAATTAGAGGAGAAAAACAATTTTAAAATAACTTGATTCAGTCTGACAGAAATCTGTCATAAAATCATAATATGTAAGTCTCAAAAATTGGACCTAAATATTTTTTTCAGTGCTTCTTCATCAAAGCACCAAGCATGAATGAAAGACAGAAAGGAGTTGTTCAGTTTTACAGAGCACAAACAACAGAACCGGGATGAATGTAACCTTTATTTATTAACTTACCACAATAACGCTCAGTGAATTCACTTGACTTGAGCATTCCTAGTTTTCATACTCAGTTTTCATGCTTTCATTGTAATCATCAACACGAAAGCGGATAGTAGACGTCACGTAGTATATGTGTACCAAATTTCAGGTCAATAGGTCAAACGGTTTGTGAGCTACAGGTGATTTAAAATCCTGGACAGACAAACGGACAGACTCTATCCAGCAGGGGGTGCTAGTTTCCTGCTTGGAATAAGTTCTTTTGTAATTCGGCGTCTTAAGTAACCCAAACCTGAATAGATATATTATAAAGAGGCGATATCCCTCCCTTAGTGATACGGCGGTAAGAAATCACATAAGAGAAAATAACTTTCTTTAATGATGATTTACGCGGCATTACAGACAAGGAAGCCAATGACAAGACCATCACTGAGGTGGGATCTCGATATATACAGTCTGCCATTTTCGTTGCTGCGCTGGAAGGATTTTCAGGATCAGATGACGTTATCTCTCATCCGTCTGTCGTCTTCAAAGGTGTGCTGGGCAATGTTCCAAGGCTTTATACTCTTCCTCCATGTGCAGGCCCTTACTTAGGTAAATCACGCCATTCCAAACAAGGCAAAGAGAAGATCCAATGTCATGCTGAGTCTGTCACACAGTAATAGTACAATGCCCATTTCACAGTTGTCCCTTCTAATCTTGCCGTCTAATTCTTGCCTAGCAGTTCTAAATGATGAGCCCCTGTGTGCTAAATCTGGCCTTGTGTTAGCCGTACATGGGAGTGGATTTATGAAATATTTTTGTACACAGTGACATATTAAACTTATATTCTGATTACACAGACATGGCAACATATTATATAAGAAGATGTGTTTTATATGTTTTACTTGTTTGCTTTATTGCTTTTACTTTTTCATTGTCAATCTATGAGCTCTGTATAATAATCAGTACAACAACAACATGCATTTCTATGGCACATTTTAATACAATAAAATACAAGAAGTTCAGCATCAGATGACCTTAAATTGTGACAGGGTGTATAATGTTTTAACATGTTTCCAAATGTATATTGGACCACTGCAATGAAGACTCTTATATGCTAAGAGAATAATCGTGTAAGAGAGGCGACATTTAACAGGCAGTCAGTGCCAGAAAATCAGTGAAGATGTTATCTGATCCCAAGTTTTGGCATGTGTTAAAATTCTGGATGCACAATTCTGAACATGTTGTAGTCTGTTTAGCACTTTACCTGAAGAACCAAAGAGCAGAGCAGGCACGTGTGCTTTGTGCTGACGTGTGCTTTGCAAACGCTAGAGTCTGTTGAGAGTTGTTGGTTTGTTCTGTGGTGTGAGATTTAAATAAAAAAAAAATACATTTTGCTCTTAAAAACTTGGGTTTTGTTTGCCGCTAAGGAGCCGTGTGGGAATTTTTAAAGCTTTTTTTCCCTTTAGAAGGGTTTTTTTTTTGCTTTTTTTTCGCCCGCACAAGAGCAAAAGTAGCTGGGTGTTTGGAAGTGCGCTTGGAAAAGTTATTTGTACTTGTACCTGTCTTGTTATCTGTATTTGAATTAGCATCGAGGCGGCAGGGTAGAAAGCAGCAGTAACTGATATCGGCATTTGTAAATAAATAACCTCGTCGTCGTAACAGCGATTCCTTAGTTTAAAGGAAAAGAAAAAAAAAGGCCGTGGCTGACTTCAAAACAGTAAAAGGTAGAAGCTCTGCAGTGCACAGGTAAACGGCCAGCGTTGACGCCGATCAGGCACAAGGAGCAGTAGGAGCAAATAAGGTAGTAAAGTTTGATTGATTTGTTTATTTTAGATTAAACAGCCCTTAGCGGTCCTGAGGTAGAACAGTTAAGTGGGCGACAGCGTATTGGTTCATTAATACAAACAGTGCGAGTGGAGAGCTTATCAGTAAGAGGAGCGCAAAGTCAGGAGAAGAGGCAGAGAAAAGTAAGTTAACCTCATAGACAA
>JANRMT010062791.1:186495825-186506859 GCA_026402145.1 Polypterus bichir lapradei | reverse complement strand
CAGTGCAATACTCTGACATATTTTTAACAACACAGTCATTTCATATTCGCTGTATTGTTCTTGTTACAATTGTACTCTACTGGTGTAAAGTGTACACTGTTTATGATTATTGCTTATTTCACTACAGTTATTTTCATAAATCTTATTCTTTTTATTTGAATGTGTAATAAACGGCACTGAAAGTGTAGGAGACTCCTGGCAATTCCTATAAACACTTCACCATTTCTTGGTGACTTTTTTATTTTTTATCTTTATATTGTAAAATGATTATTCCTATTTCCATTATTTTGGGAAGGAATTATTTACCTGATCATAAATTAAGAAATGTGCTGAATTTTATCTAATATCTAGAAATATAAAAATCTTTTAACATCTGGAGTTACAATTTACACTAACTTTCAGATTCACAACTAAAAACTCCACAGCTGAGCTCAGACGACGGCCGACATTCTGTTCAGCTTTGGTCAGGCGGGTGGGGATTTGTTTAAGAGTCAAACTCTATGAAATGTTCCTTTATTATTTTACTTTTGTATCAAACTTAACACTTCATTTTATTGTGAAGCTGGTGTTTCCTATTCCTGCACTTTAATCTGCACTCCTCCTCAATAAGGCAGCAGATGACAGACGAGTGCAGACGGAGCAGTCGGCCTTCACTCCTCACACTGCTGGCTCACTAAATGACACTGAGGTGACAGTGAAGAACTGAAATGGACGACTGAGAAGGTCAAATGAGGTTTGATGTCCACAATTAAACGTAGGATTTGCTGCTTTACACTGACATTTGTTAATATTTGTGAAGTCTCATTAGCCGCAGCTGCTCACCTCATAGAGAACACAATTAATACTTCAGAGAACAGCATTGTGCTCAATTCTAGAAAAACAGAGAAACTTAAACCTTTGATAAAGGAATCACATTTGTACGTCAGTAATTGTCTGCCTATCACCACATTTATTCCTTTTGATACGCACATCACAGATTTTTCAGCCTTTCTTCCTCTTTCATTTGTCAAATGGCTGCTGGTTGTTGTAGAGCTCAATGGCTCACAAAGTGTTCAGTTATCTTGGTAAGACGTTTACAGATCTAACAACACAACACAGAGGTGTGCGCTCAGTCCTGTGTTTTAATATTTTATTTCTTTGTAATGAATGCTTTAGTGAGGATTTGAACACAAGTGTCTTTTAGTAATCATTAATAAAGACCTGATGCTTGATATCTGTGTGTTTAGATAAACCTCAGCATGTTGATTTCAAACACGTGAAAGTTCTTTGTGTCAAGTCGTGTCTCTAATCCCAGACAATGCTGTGACTGTCCACTCAGATCCTAAATTTGATTCAGCTCATCGTATTTCCTGATTGTGATGTCTGTTCAGCTGAAATGCCATTATATAAATACACACAGCTGAAGTCATTTTGCTGTTAAATTCCTTGACTTTGCTCTCTGGTGTCAGTTCTCATCTCAGGTTTCTCCAGTTTGCACTGAGCTTTACTTTATTGATTCCCTTGACGTCTCTTCCTTTCCCCTAACCACAGGCGGACAAGTTGCAGGTTACACAATCCGCTCCACTGATGAAGTTGTTGAAAGTGTCTCCCTTCCCAGAATACTATTTATTGTCCAGATGCACTAATGTGGACGAGTAATTTTTTTTTGATGTAATGATGCAACACACAAGGAGAGCCCAAAATAAAAAAGACAAACATGACACACTGTAATGTGATTTTATTATGTTTTAAATCATGTACTTGCTATCGAGGCCACGAGCGAACCGACGTTGACAGTAACTCCACCCAGGGAGGCCATGCCTGATTTGCTCTCAGAACGTCAATGTCAATTTCCACAAACATCAGCATCTTTTCAAAGAGAACAGTGAAATGACAATTTACTTAAGTTAACTGACAGTGTACCACCCACTCCATGCCACCAGAACCCTACTTTGTATTTTTAAATGATTTATTATGTCATTTGTCAGGACATGAGGGCAAGTTAGCATACACAAACATCTTGGGTGGCCATCTTGGAACTGACAAAACACTCAAAAGGATAAAACTTTGATTTTAGTGTCTGGGAATTAATGAGGAGATGCATCGCTTTTGTATTTTGTGTCTGGCATGTCAGCTGCGATAGATTCCTAGAAAAGACCATGCTCCTGTTGTTCCAATCCTCTGATAAATATAAAAACTTCTGAACATATCAGGGTGGACATAGTAGATTCCCTCGGCCCAAGGACATAAATTGGATTGTGCTATATGTTATCCAGAGGCCATCCTCTTAAAACAAGCCAAGTCCAGAAGCGTCGCATGGGCACTGGTAGGGGTCATCGCACATATCCCAAAGGAGGTCCTAACAGACAAAGGGACGCCGTTTACCTCAGAGGCATTCAGGGAGGTTGCCAAATTGCTCCAAATCCGGCACCTTAAGACTTCAGTGTACCATTCTCAGCCTGATGGTCTAGTTGAACAGCTTAATAAGATGCACAAGCAAAAGCTTCTCAAGGGTGGTTTGTACCTCATTTTTCTGAGAGGGCTGTGCCCTTGACTGACCTGACAAAGAAGAGGGCTCCTAACTAGAATCAGTTACTAACCCTCTTGCTATCTGAATACCAGGAAGTCACACAAGCCTATATAGTTTTTCACCTTATGCACTTTTATAAGGGCAACAACCCAAGCGATTATTGGATATATTAAAAGATTGATGGAAAGTCAGGCGCTCCTTCCAAAAATATCTTCAAATATATTATAAAATTATGCAATATATTTTTTTAAATCAGACCAATACTAAGAGTTTATATGGAACATGCACAATCAGCCCAGTCTATACCCATGGTAAGATGCTCCTAGTGTTTGCTACCAGAGATCGGGTCAAGCTTCTTCTACTTCCTATTCCAAATAAGTGGTTCATTGGCACGGGTGCTATGAAATTAAGGCAAGGAGGGGCTGGTTGGCTATTTGGTTAAACAACCCAAACAATGACAAGAGTTCAAAGCAGATATTCTGTCCATCTGAGAAGCGATTAATGAAAGTCCTGCTCGAACCTCTCTGCTTGAACATAATATAATAACTGACCCAGGAGTAGTTGTCTGAGAACGCCCGTAAACACTCCCTGAACCAAAATGAGCAGAAGTTGAACTTAAGGTCAAACAAATGCATGATTTAGGAATGATTGAGGAAAGTTTTACTCCCTGGTCCAGTCCTATTGTATTGGTCCCAAATGCTGATGGTAGTTAACACTGTTGTAATGACTTACGTGATCAGGTTTCCTGTATATCTGATGTTGTGAATGCACAAACTCCTTAAGCAACTCAAAAAAAGCATGATATTTGACCACCCTTGACATGACAAAAGGTTATTGGCAAATTCCCTTAAAGGAATCCGTCAAGGAAAAAAAAAATGTTTAGCACCCTTAGTGGTCACTGGCAGTATTGAGTCCTCCTATTTGGGTTACACAGGACGTTGGCCACCTTCTAATGTCTGGAGAACAGAGTGCTATGGCCCACAACTCTTATAGTGCTGCCTACCAGAATGACATGGGACACATGCAGCAGGTTCGAGGGGTGCTCCTCACACTATATAATAGTGGCATTAAGATTATTTTGGATTAATTGAGGCCAAATAATTGAACTATAGGGTGGGAGGAGGTAGAATTCAACCACAGTGTACCATCTTTAATGCTGTATTGAACTGGCCCTGTCCACAAACCAAACGGCACGTACAAGCATTCCTGGCATTTGTGGGGTACTACCGCAGGTGTGTGCCTCATTTTTCCAAGAGGTCTATGCCCTTGACTGAACTGATAAACAAGAGGGCTCCTAATATAGTGGTTTGGGGTGAAAAAATGGAAACAGGCCCTTACATCTGCACCTGTATTGTTGGATTTTTCTCTGCCTTTTATTGTCCAGGCTGATATTTTGGACACAGGTCTTGGGTGCCGTTTTAAGCAAGAGTGTTGTTTGTGTAGAACACCCCATTGTGTTGCTGAGCCAGAAACTATTGGATCTGGAAATCAGATATGTGGCTATGGAAAGGAAAGTATTGGTGATTAAGTGAGCTATTCTTCAACTGAGGTACTACCTGCATGGCCATGAATTCACTCTAGTCATCTACCATGCACCTTTATAGTGGACGGCACTGCACAAATAGCCAAACCAACATGTCACTCGATGTTTCTTGGAGATTCAGTAATTTAAATTCAAAGTCCTAGATCGCCACGGTTCCCTCCATGTAAATGCCGATGTGCTTTCTCTGAGATATGACCTCACGATTTAGGCTACCTGACCCAATTGGTCTGGGCTGGGTGGGCCATGTCACACACATGTGCTTAGAAGACAACTTCAAGGCTCATATAAATGTAATTACACTCCCAACCAGGGGTTGGTGCTGTTGCCTAATGCTTTTTCTTGTCCTCCCTCTGCAGAAGCAGTCATTGACCGTTGTAGCCTGAAAAATGTCACGTCAAGTTCCCAGCAACCTGAACCCACTTCTTCCTGCCCTGGCTGATGATATGCAAACACAGGCACTTGTCATTTGAGGGGACATCCCCTGAAAGTGTGGATTTTTTTTACAAGGAATTCACTTTAATTCTTTTAAAAACTGCTAAAGAGACAACAAACAAATGTCTGCATGTGTATTGTGTGTTCAGTTTGTACAAAATATTTCACTGCAGAAACCCTATTACTGTAGATGGAATAGCACGAGGATTATAAAGATGATTCAAATCAGTCAAGGGTGCTTTTAAAAATAAATAAAACTTTTTAACAGTTATAAAAAATGTTTTAAACAGTAATGACAGGAAGAGTGTTCTAATCCAAATGTAATTCGTTTGTTAAAGGTTTAATTTCGGCTGTTTCTATAGAATTGTGCACAATGCAGTTCTTTGAAGTATTACTTTTATTTGTTCATTTCAGTTCCTAATTCTCTAATGAGTTCATCAAATCACAGATGTCTTCATTATATTTGTTTGTCCAGAGCCGCTCAGGGCCTTCAGTGGTCTCTCCTCACAGCTCCACGGTGGTCCAGCTGCTGGCTCTCTGCAGTTTGCTTCTTCTCCCTGTAACTGCTGTTTGTTTCTTTGATTTTATGGACAGTTTAACATTCTTTGAACATAACAGCGAGCAGCACATTAAATCAGTGGTTTAAAATGAGCTGAGGATGTGCCCAGTGGTGGTCTGACACTCCATCCTGTCCTGTACCCAGTGCTGCTCAAAGCTAATTTACTGGCACTTTACAAATGTTATTTAGACCAAAAGAAGCCATCAAGAAGGTCTTGGTACATAACAGTATTAGACACATATAAACGAAAGACCTGTGTGTGTGTGTGTGTGTGGAGCAGTCCACTCCGCTAGCATCAACCATAGCCATGGGAGTTGGTGTGAAGATGTAGAAGCTTATACAAGTGTGACTTGCCCTTTGTAAGATGGCGCATGCCTGCACTTTTAATGTTTTTCAGCACTTGCATGCCCTTCACTTCTCACTCAACCCAAGCAGACAAACTCAGCTTTGTGCTACATGCGTGTTGTACTTTCACACAACGAGCTACCATACGTTTACCTGAGACCGGTTCCAGCCTGCCCAGCTCAATTTGTGCCACAGCTACACTCGACTACACGTCCATCTCAGATAAGACACGACCTGCCCGGCCCAGTTAGCTGACGTCTCTGTAACTTCACTAATATAATAAAACTGCTGGGGAGTCAATGGGTTGCTTTTTGTCCTGAAGACCACACACAGCTAGTATGAGTAATAAATTCATTTTTACCTAAATATTGCACCTAAACTCAAGTGTTACCCTTTCTAATTCTGGATGAACCACAGGTCACGATATTAATTAACAAATGGAGGCCTTTATCAAACTGTTCACACATGTTCAGTATACAAGTTTCTTCTATAGCCCGTGAGTGTGTTGCCATGCCCCTCAATCATGCGGTTATTCACAGATCCCTGGTCTCTAAAATGCCATGTACTGTACATGCCAGGTTATCAGAGGTAGATTTCCAGTGAATAACCTGGTTAAGTAACCCTGTAAACCGTTAAACGGGTAACACTTACTCCTCCTTGAACCGTCACCTTATCGTGGTGGAGGGGTTTGCGTGTCCCAATGATCCTAGGAGCTATGTTGTCCGGGGCTTTATGCCCCTGGTAGGGCCACCCAAGGCAAACTGGTCCTAGGTGAGGGATGAGACAAAGAGCGGTTCAATAAACCTCCGATGAAGAATAAAAACCTTGGACGACGTTTTCCCTTGCCCGGACGCGGGTCACCGGGGCCCCCCTCTGGAGCCAGGCCTGGAGGTGGGGCTCGATGGCGAGCGCCTGGTGGCCGGGCCTGCACCCATGGGGCTCGGCCGGGCACAGCCCGAAGAGGTAACGTGGGTCCTCCTCCCCATGGGCTCACCACCTATGGGAGGGGCCAAGGAGGTTGGGTGCAGTGTGAGTTGGGTGGTGGCCGAAGGCGGGGACCTTGGCGGTCTGATCCTCGGCGACAGAAACTGGCTCTTGGGACGTGGAATGTCACCTCTCTGAAGGGGAAGGAGCCTGAGCTAGTGCGCGAGGTCGAGAGGTTCCGGCTAGATATAGTTGGACTCACCTCGACGCACAGCTTGGACTCTGGAACCAATCTCCTTGAGAGGGGCTGGACTCTCTACCACTCTGGAGTTGCCCCCGGTGAGAGGCGCCGAGCAGGTGTGGGCATACTTATTGCCCCCCGACTCGGAGCCTGTGCATTGGGGTTTACCCCGGTGGACGAGAGGGTGGCCTCCCTCCGCCTTCGGGTGGGGGGAAGGGTCCTGACTGTTGTTTGTGCGTATGCGCCGAACAGCAGTTTGGAGTATCCACCCTTTTTGGAGTCTCTGGAGGGGTTGCTAGAGGGCATACCTTCTGGGGATTCCCTCGTTTTGCTGGGAGACTTCAATGCTCACGTGGGCAATGACAGTGAGACCTGGAAGGGCGTGATTGGGAGGAATGGCCCCCCCGATCTGAACCCGAGCGGTGTTTTGTTATTGGACTTCTGTGCTCGTCATGGATTGTCCATAACGAACACCATGTTCAAGCATAAGGGTGTTCATATGTGCACTTGGCACCAAGACACCCTAGGCCTCAGGTCGATGATCGACTTTGTGGTCGTGTCGTCGGACTTGCGGCCATATGTCTTGGACACTCGGGTGAAGAGAGGGGCGGAGCTGTCAACTGATCACCACCTGGTGGTGAGTTGGCTTCGATGGTGGGGGAAGATGCCGGTCAGACCTGGTAGGCCCAAACGTGTTGTGAGGGTCTGCTGGGAACGGCTGGCAGAGTCCCCTGTCAGAAGTAGCTTCAACTCCCACCTCCGGCAGAACTTCAACCACGTCCCGAGGGAGGTGGGGGACATTGAGTCCGAATGGGCCATGTTCCGTGCCTCTATTGTTGAGGCGGCTGACCGGAGCTGTGGCCGCAAGGTGGTCGGTGCCAGTCGTGGCGGCAATCCCCGAACCCGTTGGTGGACACCGGCGGTGAGGGATGCCGTCAAGCTGAAGAAGGAGTCCTATAGGACTTTTTTGTCCTGTGGGTCTCTGGAGGCAGCTGATAGGTACCGACAGACCAAGTGGAACGCGGCTTCGGTTGTTGCTGAGGCAAAAACTCGGGCATGGGAGGAGTTTGGAGAGGCCATGGAGAACGACTTTCGGACGGCTTCGAGGAGATTCTGGTCCACCGTCCGGCGTCTCAGGAGGGGGAAGCAGTGCAGTGTCAACACCGTATATGGTGGGGATGGCGCGCTGCTGACCTCGACTCGGGACGTTGTGGGTCGGTGGGAGGAGTACTTCGAAGACCTCCTCAATCCCACTAACATGCCTTCCAATGAGGAAGCAGAGCCAGGGGACTCTGAGGTGGGCTCTCCCATCTCTGGGACTGAAGTCACCGAGGTGGTCAAAAAACTCCTTGGTGGCAGGGCCCCGGGGGTGGATGAGATACGCCCGGAGTTCCTTAAGGCTCTGGATGTTGTAGGACTGTCTTGGTTGACACGTCTCTGCAACATCGCATGGACATCGGGGACAGTGCCTCTGGATTGGCAGACCGGGGTGGTGGTCCCCCTCTTTAAAAAGGGGGACCGGAGGGTGTGTTCCAACCATAGAGGGATCACACTCCTCAGCCTCCCTGGAAAAGTCTATTCGGGGGTTCTGGAGAGGAGGGTCCGTCGGATAGTCGAACCTCGGATTCAGGAGGAACAGTGTGGTTTTCGTCCTGGTCGCGGAACAGTGGACCAGCTCTTCACCCTTAGCAGAGTCCTGGAGGGTGCATGGGAGTTTGCCCGACCGGTCTACATGTGTTTTGTGGACTTGGAAAAGGCATTCGACCGTGTCCCTCGGGGAATCCTGTGGGGGGTGCTCCGGGAGTATGGGGTACCGGACCCCCTGATAAGAGCTGTTCGGTCTCTGTACAACCGGTGTCAGAGCTTGGTCCGCATTGCCGGCAGTAAGTCGAGCCCGTTTCCAGTGAGAGTTGGACTCCGCCAGGGCTGCCCTTTGTCACCGATTCTGTTCATAACTTTTATGGACAGAATTTCTAGGCGCAGCCAGGGTGTTGAAGGGGTCCGGTTTGGTGGACTCAGGATTGGGTCACTGCTTTTTGCAGATGATGTTGTCCTGTTTGCTTCATCAGGCCGTGATCTTCAGCTCTCTCTGGATCGGTTCGCAGCTGAGTGTGAAGCGGCTGGGATGAGAATCAGCACCTCCAAATCCGAGAGCATGGTCCTCAGCCGGAAAAGGGTGGAGTGCCCTCTCAGGGTTGGGGGAGAGATCCTGCCCCAAGTGGAGGAGTTCAAGTATCTCGGGGTCTTGTTCACGAGTGAGGGAAGAATGGAGCGTGAGATCGACAGGCGGATCGGTGCGGCATCCGCAGTGATGCGGGCTCTGCATCGGTCTGTCGTGGTGAAGAAGGAGCTGAGCCGTAAGGCAAAGCTCTCAATTTACCAGTCGATCTACGCTCCTACCCTCACCTATGGTCATGAGCTATGGGTAGTGACCGAAAGAACGAGATCGCGAATACAAGCGGCTGAAATGAGTTTCCTCCGCAGGGTGTCTGGGCTTTCCCTTAAAGATAGGGTGAGAAGCTCAGTCATCCGGGAGGGGCTCAGAGTAGAGCCGCTGCTCCTCCGCATCGAGAGGAGTCAGATGAGGTGGCTCGGGCATCTGATCAGGATGCCTCCTGGACGCCTCCCTGGTGAGGTGTTCCGGGCACGTCCAACCGGGAGGAGGCCCCGGGGAAGACCCAGGACACGCTGGAGGGACTATGTCTCCCGGCTGGCCTGGGAATGCCTTGGGATTCTCCCGGAAGAGCTGGAAGAAGTGGCCGGGGAGAGGGAAGTCTGGGCTTCTCTGCTTAAGCTGCTGCCCCCGCGACCCGACCTCGGATAAGCGGAAGAAGATGGATGGATGGATGGATGGGTAACACTTAAGGATTTTCTTGTCTGCACAAGTCCACTGCACTCTGTCGGCCTGCGAGTGTCTTTACTTCACACACACGCATCCCTCCCAGTTATTATTATTATTATTACCCAGCAGCAGCGGGTGTAAGGCAAGAAGCACACGTGCCGGTATCAATCAATCAATCAATCAACATTTATTTATATAGCACATTTTCATACAAAAAAATGTAGCTCAAAGTGCTTTACAAAATGAAGAATAGAAAAATAGAAGACACAATAAAAAATAAACATAAGTCAACATTAATTAACATAGAATAAGTAAGGTCCGATGGCCATGACGCCCCTTTAATAAAAATAATAATTTGCATTTATAGAGCGCCTTTCACAAACCCAAGGTCGCTTTACATACAGTAAAAACAATTTACACAACAGACAAAAGAAGAGGAAAGTTTACAGTTGAGATTCAAAGGTGGAGAAAGAGGAGCAAACTCAGAGAGACTGAGGAAGAGAGTTCCAGAGTTGAGAGGCCATAACACTGAAGGAGCTGCCTGCCCTCCCAGGGTGGAGGGTCTGGTGTGTGGGACAGTAAGGAGATTGCTGCTTGAGAACTTAAGAGAGTGACAAGGAGTGTAAGGAGCTGAGTGAGGTAGAGGAGGGCAAGGTTATGTAGGGCTTTGAAGGTGAGAAGACGAATCTTGAATTTAATCCTTGATGGCACTGGTAACCAGTGTAGCTGGGAGAGAACAGGGGGGATGTGAGCAAAACGCTTTGTGTTGCTGCCGAGTTCTGCATGCACTGTAGCCTCTGTGTAGATTTAGGGAGGTCGATGAAGAGGGAATTGCAGTAATCGAGACGAGACTTTATGAAACAATGAACCAGAGTTTGAGCCTCATTAAAGTACAGAAATGGATGTAGGCAGGCAATGTGACGGAGATGATAGGATGAAATTTAGGAAAGAAACCTAATGTGTAGCTCAAAGTTAAATGAGGAATCAAACAAAACACCAAGATTTCTGACAACAGGAGCAGATTTGACAAGTGGACCATCAACAGAAACAGAGAAATTGGATGCCTTAGAAAGTTGGGAGTTTGGGCCGACCAGTAACACTTCTGTTTTATTGGCATTAAGTTTGAGAAAGTTATTTTCCATCCATAGCTTAAGATCAGTGATGCAGTCAGTGAGTGTGCTGGGAGGTGAATTTGTAGGTGAGTCTGTACTAAGATATGCAGGGCTCAGTTACACAGCCAAGGAGAACACATTCATAAAGTGTCCCTTTGTTTAAATATATTTAAGAAACACAAGAAATGATCACAGGCTTCTGTTTCTGTGGCTGATGATGGCTCTTTGTAGCTCAGTTTGACGTTGGAGAGCTTTGAGAACTCCAGATTACTTACACGTGATTTTTAATAATGCAGGTTCCTCACCTTATCCTGGTTACATGTAGCCTTGTAAACACACCTGCACTTAGAGGACTTCTTACAAACCTCTTGTAAAACACACACCCCGCTTTCCAGTTTACAGTGGAACCTCAGTTCACGAATGTCTCGGAACACTTACAAATCGGTTTATTACCAAAAAGTTCACCAAACTTTTGCATCTGTTCACGACCACAGACTCGGTATACGAACAAGCCAGTTTCCCTTTCG
>JANRMT010062791.1:186461200-186480825 GCA_026402145.1 Polypterus bichir lapradei | reverse complement strand
TGGAGTGAGTTGGATGGAGTGATGAACAGTGTACCCAAGGGACAGAAAGTGGTGATTGGAGCGGATTTCAATGGGCATGTTGGTGAAGGGAACAGAGGAAATGAGGAGGTGATGGGTAGGTATGGTGTGAAGGAGAGGAATAAAGAAGGTCAGAGTATAGTGGATTTGACAAAAAGGATGGACATGGCTGTGGTAAATACGTATTTTAAGAAGAAGGTGACGTACAAGAGTGGAGGAAGATGCACACAGGTAGATGACATCCTATGCAGAAGAGTTGATCAGAAGAAGGTTGAAGACTGCAAAGTGGTGGCAGGAAAAACTGTAGTTAAGCAGCATAGGATAGTGGTCTGTAGGATGACGTTGGAGATCAAGAAGAGGAGGAGAGTGAGGGCAGAGCCAAGGATCAAATGGTGGAAGTTGAAAAAGGAAGACTGCAAGGTTGAGATTAGAGAGGAGGTGAGACTGGCACTGGGTGGCAGTGAAGAGTAACCGGACAGTTGGGCAAGTACAGTAGATGTAGTAAGGGTGACAGCAAGAAGGGTGCTTGGCATCACATTAGGACAGAGGAAGTAAGAAAAGGAAACCTGGTGGTGGAATGAGGAAATAAAGGAGAGTATACAGAAGAAGAGGATGGCAAAAAAGAAATGGGATAGTCAGGGAGATGTAGAAAGTAGACAAGAGTACAAGGAGATAAGGCGCAAAGTGAAGAGAGAGGTGGCGAAGGCTAAAGAAAAGGAGTATGATGAGTTATATGAGAGGTTGGACACTAAGGAGGGAGAAAAGGACCGGTGGGCTACAGAGAGGGACCGAGCTGGGAAAGATGAGCAGCAGGTTAGGGTGATAAAAGATAAAGATGGAAACGTACTCACAAGCGAAGAGAGTGTGTTGAGCAGACGGAAAGAGTACTTTGAAAGGCTGATGAATGAAGAGAACGAGAGAGAGAAGAGGTTGGATGATGAGGAGATAGTGAATTAGGAAGTGCAATGGATTAGCAAGGAGGAAGTAAGGACAGCTATAAAGAGGATGAAAAATGGATAGGCCATTGGTCCAGATGACATATCTGTGGAAGCATGGAAGTGTTTAGGAGAGATGGCAGTGGAGTTTGTAACCAGATTAATGGAATCTTGGAAAGTGAGAGGATGCCTGAGGAGGGGAGAAGAATTGTACTGGTGCCGATATTTAAGAATAATGGGGATGTGCAGGACTGCAGTAACTACAGGGGGATAAAACTGATGAGCAACAGTATGAAGTTATGGGAAAGAGTAGTGGGAGCTCAGTTAAGAATTGAGGTAAGGATTATTGAGCAGCAGTGTGGTTTCATGCCAAGAAAGAGCACCACAGATGCAATGTTTGCTTTGAGGATGTTGATGGAGAAGTTTAGCAAAAGCCAGAAGGAGTTGCATTGCGTCTTTGTGGACCTGGAGAAAGCAAATGACAGGGTGACTGACAGGAGCTGAGGTATTGTATGAGGAAGTCAAAAGTATGTAAGAGTTGTACAAGATATGTACGAGGGAAAAGTGACTGTGGTGAGGTCTGCGGTAGGAGTGACGGATGCATTCAACGTGGAGGTGGGATCACATCAGGGATCGGCTCTGAGCCTTTTCTTATTGTCAATGGTGATGGACAGGTTGACGGACGAAATTAGACAGAAGTCCCCGTGGACTGTGATGTTTGCTGATGACATTGTGATCTGTAGCAAAAGTAGGGAGCAGGTTGAGGAGACCCTGGAATGGTGGAGATATGCTCTAGAGAGGTGAGGAATGAAGGTCAGTAGGACCACCAAGACAGAATAAATGTGTGTGAATGAGAGGGAGGTCAGTGGAGTGGTGAGGATGGAGGGAGTAGAGTTTACGAAGGTGGATGAGTTTAAATACACTGGGATCAATAGTACAGAATAATGGGATTGTGGAAAAGAGGTGAAGAAGAGAGTGCAGGCAGGGTGGAGTGGGTGGAGAAGAGTGTCAGGAGTGATTTGTGACAGACGGGTATCAGCAAGAGTGAAAGGGAAGGTCTACAGGAAGGTAGTGAGACCAGCTGTGTTGTAGCCGCCGATGTATAAGGCGAAGTCAGGCACGGGTAAGACGCATGTCAAAGAAATCTCTCAGTCCAAAAGTTTATTTTAATAATATTTAGTGAAAGTTAAAAGCAAAAAATCCATACAAGAATAAAAAAAAAATAGTTACACACATAGAATAAAGGCAAAAAAAAGAAAAAATGTATCTTCTATAAACTTAGCTTTTCTTAAGAAGCTTTGGTTATTTCTATACTTAAAGGTTATTTATTATTTCTTCTGTATGCTTTAAACATACGGTTCAACTCTTAAATCTTTTATTTTACGTGTTACTTCACACTCAAAAGGCCCGTAGGCCGTTGGCACATAGACATGCACCCAGGCACAGTCACGTGCGCAAGCACAAACGTGAACACAAACAAGAACACAGTTAAAAAACCGTATGCCTCTGTAAGGCGAGGCTAGACACTAACTGGAGAACATTGTCTACTCATAACTGTTAAGAAATGACAGGAAAATACCAACTCAATTCTATTCACGGGGGTTATAGGAACCTCCCATATTTTATGCGTTATCATCTAATAAATATTCATACATTTTATAGAACTAGGAAAATGGCTCTTACACATCAGGCCCCTAATTGTTTATGCTAGGGCAGAAATCAATGAGTTAACTTTACTTAATAAGAGCCTTCATTACTTTACCAAACTTAAAACAAACCTTAAGAAGCTTAAACTTAGTTTCTACTATAAAAACACAAATACTAAACTTAAGAAACTTTATAGCTTAAACTCGAATGTATAAACACAAGCACTAAATTTAAAAAGCTTTAAAATTAGGCATGCAAAAAGAAAATGAGTCATTTTAATTATTTGGTCCCTGGAGCAGGCACAGTTTGTTCACAAGTCTGTCCGGTGCGCTGGTCTGGATCTGCACACAAACTCTTCTGACTGCCCCTTTTGCAATTGGCATTGTCCTTACCCAGGAGTGTCAGGGTTTAGAATCTTGTAATTACACCCACAATGTCCAATTTCTTTATGAACTTGTTGCATGAGAGTAGCAATATGGGAATTCTTCCGAATGATTGCAGGATGGTTTCCCTCTTCTGGCATTGCTGATTTTCTGAGTCTTCCTCCGACTCTTAATATTCCTTCTTGTAGAACTGGATCCAGTTTAATGATTTACTGCTTTTCTTTATAGGTCGATTTTTACTTAGTGCTTTAACTTCTTCTGGGTCAGCTTGTACTTGACTTAGGTGAATAAGCTCATTTTCTGCTTTAGACAAGTCATCTAGAGACAGTGGCTTTAGTCTTATTATTGATTTGTATTCCTTCATATGTTTCGCGATCAGCATCTTTTGTCTTTCTGGGCTATGTCCAGATTGGCTAACTGTATATTGAATTGCCTTTCTCTCTTCTTTCAAACGCATTAGCACTTCTTTAAACTTAAGGAACCAAGCTATTGTTTTCTTTAATTTGTACCATTCTGAGTAGTACTCTATAAGTTTTTTTACCGGTTCAGTTTTTTCATCTACACATGCAAAATTTGCTACACACCTTTTGATTTCCGGATCGTCGCTAGTAGACAAGTCCACCTCATTCGTGTTCTGGCTGTAGTAGGAAATTCGGGCTTTGTATCCAAGTTTTACTTTTGATGAAGCTTTCTGTTGTCAAACCTCTTGATGCCTGATCCGCAGGATTTTGCGCAGATGCGACGTATCTCCATTGTGAGGGTTGCATGTGCTGTCTTATGCGCCCAGGCACAGTCACGTGCGCAAGCACGAACGTGAACACAAACAAGGACACGGTTAAAAAACCGTATGCCTCTGTACCTTAGACAAGGCAAGGCTAGACACTAACTGAAGAACATTGTTAGCTCAAAACTGTTAGAAAATGACAGGAAAATACCAACTCAATTCTGTTCACGGGGGTTATAGGAACCTCCCATATTTTATGCATTATCATCTAATAAATATTCATACATTTTATAGAACTAGGAAAATGGCTCTTACAGTGTTATATAGACTGGAGACAGTGGCACTGACCAGAAAGCAGGAGACAGAGCTGGAGGTGGCAGAGTTTAAGATGCTAAGATTTGCATTGGGTTTGATGAGGATGGACAGGATTAAAAATGAGGACATTAGAGGGTCAGCTCAAGTTGGACGGTTGGGAGACAAAGTCAGAGAGGTGAGATTGCGTTGGTTTGGACATGTGCAAAGGAGAGATGCTGAGTATATTGGGAGAAGGATACTAAGGATAGAACTGCCAGGGAAGAGGAAAAGAGGAAAGCCTAAGCGAAGGTTTATGGATGTGATGAGAGAGGACATGCAGGTGATGGGTGTAGAACAAGATTCAGAGGACAGAAAGATATGGAAGAAGATGATCCGCTGTGGCAACCCCTAATGGGAGCAGCCTTTGCAGTCTTTGATATGCTGTCTTCTCCCATGCCAACATGCCAATAGCTCGATTATAAATTTATTGTATTGAAATCCATTGCTCCTTGTAAGGACTGTACACTTTCATGCACCAGAAGCATAGTATTGGTGTCAGTTGTAGTTTTTGCATTCAGTCCACAGTAGTAAATACAAAAGTAAACATTTCCATCAGACTTATACACCCAAATCACTGCAGATGCCCAGGCTGAGATAGAAGGCACAGGAAAACCATCTTGTAAAATACAATCAACCCACTCTTTGATGACCTTTCTCTTCTTTTGAGAAACCCTGTAAGCTCTTTGATGGACACGAACTTTGTTGATGGTGTTTATGTGATGGCAAATAACATCCATATGACCAAATCTGTCCGTCCGTGCCTTAGACCATCTCCTTAAAACATGCATACACCAGTAGAAACATAAAAAACAGATATAAATGTATATGACAGATAATACAGCCAATCAATCAATCAATCGATAAGTAAATAAATAAAAATAAACTTAACAAGTAAATGGGGTGGAGGCATTGAATTGCCAGACGGTATTGGGCAGAAAAGACCCCCAGAGACAAAGTCCTACATATGCAGGTCTCAAGTAAGTTTCGAGTGTTGTGGAAAACATTCCTCTAATTTCAAAGAAGTCATTCTGGGAGACCAGATGAAAATGCAGAACAATTCTTTATTTGCACATTGATACACACAAATTTCTCAGTCCATCGAGTGAGCAATCAAAAAAACAATTCATTCCCTTTTATTCTTTTTTATTTCCATTACCTTATCTAATACATACATTATCTGACTCTTAATATGCAGAATTCTATCATCATAGCCAGTCGACTACAGCCAGCAGTAATTTCATACACGTGTGAATTCTTCCATTATTCTAAATATCTCTTTTTTATTAGGGGTGTCCTACTGGTTTTCCCATTGATCATATCACCGCTTCACAATAGGAGTGTTTGGGCTTTGTCACAAGTTTGTTCTTGTTTTTTAAGGGGGTGTTTATTACTCATTTGCTTCATTTTAACCTCAGTACTTTCTTCAGTGGTTACTCTTAAAATGAGGCAAACCTCATGTGCTCAAACTTCAAGCCGCGTTTATAGTTAACCCTTTAGTTACATTCAGTCTTTCTACTTATGCTTTTAATAACCCATTGTTGTAACTTTCATTTAAGTATATGCTTGTATTAAATTGTAAAAATGATCATGTATTGATTAAAGTCATGAAATTCAGGCTTAAAGTCAAGTCTCAGGTTATGATGATTACATTCAAGAAAGTTGAGTTGAGTCGCTGGATGTAGTCAAGCAAGTCATGTCACGATATTGTTGAGAAGACTTTAGTAAAAAAGTGCTTACATGTTCACCACTATCTGCAGTTAATCTAATTAATATGTGAGTTATACAAACATCTAAGCAAAGAAGGTAAAGAACAGATGTATTTAGCGAAAACAATTCTTAATAAGAAGCAGCAATGACTAGTATATACAGTAAATGTTTGAAGTAATTTACATATACAGTGGTGTGAAAAACTATTTGCCCCCATCCTGATTTCTTATTCTTTTGCATGTTTGTCACACAAAATGTTTCTGATCATCAAACACATGTAACCATTAGTCAAATATAACACAAGTAAACACAAAATGCAGTTTTTAAATGATGGTTTTTATTATTTAGGGAGAAAAAAAATCCAAACCTACATGGCCCTGTGTGAAAAAGTAATTGCCCCCTTGTTAAAAAATAACCTAACTGTGGTGTATCACACCTGAGTTCAATTTCCGTAGCCACCCCCAGGCCTGATTACTGCCACACCTGTTTCAATCAAGAAATCACTTAAATAGGAGCTGCCTGACACAGAGAAGTAGACCAAAAGCACCTCAAAAGCTAGACATCATGCCAAGATCCAAAGAAATTCAGGAACAAATGAGAACAGAAGTAATTGAGATCTATCAGTCTGGTAAAGGTTATAAAGCCATTTCTAAAGCTTTGGGACTCCAGCGAACCACAGTGAGAGCCATTATCCACAAATGGCAAAAACATGGAACAGTGGTGAACCTTCCCAGGAGTGGCCGGCCGACCAAAATTACCCCAAGAGCGCAGAGACGACTCATCCGAGAGGTCAGAAAAGACCCCAGGACAACGTCTAAAGAACTGCAGGCCTCACTTGCCTCAATTAAGGTCAGTGTTCACGACTCCACCATAAGAAAGAGACTGGGCAAAAACGGCCTGCATGGCAGATTTCCAAGACGCAAACCACTGTTAAGCAAAAAGAACATTAGGGCTCGTCTCAATTTTGCTAAGAAACATCTCAATGATTGCCAAGACTTTTGGGAAAATACCTTGTGGACTGATGAGACAAAAGTTGAACTTTTTGGAAGACAAATGTCCCGTTACATCTGGCGTAAAAGGAACACAGCATTTCAGAAAAAGAACATCATACCAACAGTAAAATATGGTGGTGGTAGTGTGATGGTCTGGGGTTGTTTTGCTGCTTCAGGACCTGGAAGGCTTGCTGTGATAGATGGAACCATGAATTCTACTGTCTACCAAAAAATCCTGAAGGAGAATGTCCGGCCATCTGTTCGTCAACTCAAGCTGAAGCGATCTTGGGTGCTGCAACAGGACAATGACCCAAAACACACCAGCAAATCCACCTCTGAATGGCTGAAGAAAAACAAAATGAAGACTTTGGAGTGGCCTAGTCAAAGTCCTGACCTGAATCCAATTGAGATGCTATGGCATGACCTTAAAAAGGCGGTTCATGCTAGAAAACCCTCAAATAAAGCTGTAAAAGACTCATTGCAAGTTATCGCAAACGCTTGATTGCAGTTATTGCTGCTAAGGGTGGCCCAACCAGTTATTAGGTTCAGGGGGCAATTACTTTTTCACACAGGGCCATGTAGGTTTGGATTTTTTTTTCTCCCTAAATAATAAAAACCATCATTTAAAAACTGCATTTTGTGTTTACTTGTGTTATATTTGACTAATGGTTAAATGTGTTTGATGATCAGAAACATTTTGTGTGACAAACATGCAAAAGAATAAGAAATCAGGAAGGGGGCAAATAGTTTTTCACACCACTGTACATTATTGATTTGCTACATGAATATAATCGGCCGTCAATGCTAAGAACAGCTTTGGAATTCATTCTTGAATCTCCAGGTTCAGAGTTCCCCCAATTTAACTATTTATATCAAAATAATAAGTTAACTTAGTAAATAGAAGAGCTGGGATCAATCTCGGTGTTTACATGATGATGAGACGGCACTCACAGGTCTGCTGGTTCTATCTTCCTGCAATAAAAGAGCTGGAAATCCTCTTTGATCCCTTTGGAGCAGCTCAAGAATCATCACAAAGAATCTCCATGTGTCTCCCAGAAGGGAATCTTTCTCCAAAGGTGAACCTTTTTAATGCTTCTGTAGACACAACCTTATGGAGAGTTGGTGCAGCACATTTAAACAAGAGAACCGGGGAGGACTTGTGAAAAAACAAAAAAGAAGAAGAAGAAGGCAAACACAATTAGGGGCCTGTTCAGGAAAAAAGGTCAAGTCAACTGGAAAGAAATGACTTTGAAAGAAGAAAATGCTGTACTCATGAAAAAGACAAACAGAGCACACATTTAATGAATGGTTGGAGGTGGACGGCAGGTACAGAGCTGTGATGAGATAAAGAAACTCACTTGGGGGTCTTAAATATGCGAAACACCCTCAGCCACCAAAGAGAGGGGCTCTCAGTCTGAGAAGAAAAGAGAAGAAAAAGAAATTCTGGAGATCTACACAGATTATAGACAGATTAATAGAATCTATCTATCTATCTATCTATCTCATTTGTATGTCAGCCTTTCTCTTTGTCTGTGTGGTCGCCCCCTCTTTTCAGACACTCTCTTGTGACTCAGGACTGCAGTTAAATAAATTCGCCATAAAGTCAGGAGCAGAAAGCACCCATCTACACACTAACTAGCACACTGTCTCGGCCGCACCAGGAGGTCATGATGCAGGTACAGAAATCTGTAAGTGTAATTTAACAAGCAGCAGCCTCCGGACCCCCGCGGTAATACACACCACAGACCCTGTGCGTCACGTCGCATTTCTACGATTCGATTCCCTTATTCAGCCTTATTACTGTTGAAAAGACAGGAACAGTCTCAAGCTTTTATTCAAATGAGAGCTGTTACCACCCAGCTACAAGCAGTGGCACTGGTAATTGTCCTTCTAAGCTCCCTTCTTCGGATTTAAAGAATGGACAGGCTTCCTCATCAAGTAGGTTCAGTGGTGGGGGATTCAGCAGCTGAAGCAGAATAGAAAACAAAGAGAGTGTCTGGAAGAGCAGCTGAAAGCCCTGAGTTAAAAGTTCATCATGCGACAAGCATGTCACATGGAAACCCTGCAGCTGATACCATTGAAGACAACCAATTACTTTTCCCTTAGGTTTCTAGTTTAACATAAAAACATAACATAAAAAGGCAGAGAAGGTCAACACTGGTGGCAGCTGAAGGGGGGTTGAGGGGTTTACCCCCCAGTCACAAATTGTACTGTACAATAGTAATACATAATTAGTATTTTTGTAAAAAGAAAAAAAATGGTGAATTACAGCTCGGAAGGCGATGTGACAACATATGCCATCAGCAGAATGGTAACAGGAGAGGAGAACATTAAAAACTACGATGAGGAAGATTTTTGGGGAGTGTCAAGCTGCTGAGGTGCACCATCCTCAAACATATTGTAGTTTTACCAAGCTGAAAGGAAGGTTGACCAGTTACTTAAAAAACTGTCCAGTCAGATGTCTAAACTTAGATAGTATCAAGTCAAGTTGATTAAAATCAAAAGTTACATATATTGTCACACACGTGTGCATGGGGGGCAGTCTAAGGCCTTAACTGAGGATAAGAAGCAGAGTCAGGGGTTGATGAACTGCACTAATGCCTTTTCTCCCTCTTCCACAGACCACCAGAAGGGAAGCCCAACTAGAACTCCACCCACTTCTGTTGCCAGACCACACCCTCCTACAGACCTCATTTCCCACTATGAACCCGCTGCTTCTGCCCTACAGTATAAGACCAGAGAACTCCACTCTCCAATGTAGTCACTATTTGTCTCAGTCCTTTACGATTACTCTATTCACAGTTCATTGACTTACTACATTGTTGTAATATACGCGTGAGTTGCTGTCATGCACCCTAAAAATGAGGCTGAGTCTCAGTACTTTAGCAACACCATCTTTATTTGACTTGAAACAGGAACAGCACAGTTATTTATTGTAGCAGGACCTACCACTCTCCTATACACAGACACAGCAAACGGGCAGGGTTGAGATCAGGTCAGCGGCCAAGTTATACTGTTCCTTGCATTTATAATACTCCTTGCATCACCCATCAGTGACAGGTGCTTATAGCATGATGACGATTGGCTCATAGTTGTTTCCACGGTGCTATTCTAAGGGGGTGCAAACCTGTGGTTGCCTCGGCAATGGACAAGCAATCTTCCACAGATGCAATGCTTCAGTGCCGTCCCGTTGGGGAGGGTCCCAAAAGAGTTCAGAAACTTCACAATGTATATATGTTTGAATGTGCATGTATGTTGTAAAAAGGGAAATGACTAACAAAAAAAGGTTTAAGGATCCACCCCGTACATTGTGAAACAACGAATCAAATCGAAGTTCACTAGAGTTCACTAGAGTGAACTGTAAGTTCAACTGAAGTAATGCCAACAGCCGACCAGTAGAAATAACCGGCACTGAGAAATCAAAGTCGATCGCTCAGCGGGTGGTGGAAACTTAAAGCCGACAGTCTCTAAGTGATTCAACTGAACGTGGAAAGTGCCGAAAGCACAGAAGTTACTGCAAAAATGGAGAAGATGATATCATCACTAAATGTAAGTTCTATCTGCTCTCTGCCCGTTAAGGGCACGTTTATATGTTGTGTGTCCTGCCGCATGTACAGTTCAGGTTTTCCGGCTAACAGTGTAGACAGCTTCACCTGCCAAAAGTGTTTAGTTAATTTAGAGTTGGTCTGGAAAATACGCGAATTGGAGGACTGCGTTAGGAACCTGATAGCAATTAGGCAAACCGAAAATTGGATCAACTAGGTTTATTTAGACAATTCGGCTACTTTTGATTCGGCTTCCGTCTCTCCAGGTCCCACTGTAGTCCAATTCAGCCACAGGGCGAGTGGGTAACAGTAAGACGGGGGTCTAAGAAGCCAAAATGTAGTCCCTCGGCACCCAGGTCACCAATTCAGACCCAGAACAGATTCTTAGCACTCCGCAGCGCATCTGTGGAAACTGAGAATAAGAAAGGGGTCATAATTGGCGATTCCATAGTGCGGAATGTTAGAATTCTAAACTATGTTAAACCAGCAGTTAATGTTAAATGCCTCGCAGGGGCCAAGATTTCTGACATAGAGACCACATTGGACCATGTCGCCGACGATGAAGTATCTAGCTTATTGCTGCATGTTGGCACTACTCATATTTATTTACAGCAATCTGAGGTATTAAAGAGGAACTTCATCTCTCTATGCACCAAAGCTAAAAGAAAATGTCGGAATTTAGTTGTTTTTGGCCCCTTACAAAGATTATATAGAGGGGATGTGATTTATAGCAGAATGCATTCCCATCACTGCTGGCTAGAAACCTGGGGCCTCATGTATAAACGGTGCGTACGAACAGAAATGTTGCGCAAGAACTTTTCCATGTTCAAATCGCGATGTATAAAACCTACACTTGGCGTAAAGCCACACACTTTTCCACGGTACCTCATGCATTGTCGTACGCAAGTTCTCCACTCGGTTTTGCAGACTGGCGGCACCCAGCGTCAAAGCTATGGTACTGTCCCTGTGTGGTTACTCATTATTTTCCTTTATAAATACAATGAAACTAACCGCATATTGTTTATTAGTGTAACGCATCTGATTGTAATTAACTTGTAACAATATAATGGTCCAGGGAACAGCCATAGTATTCCAAATACCATAACTGCTTTAGCGTTGTTACTCTCACTTCTTCTTCTTCTTCTTCTTTCAGCTCCTCCTGTTAGGAGATGCCACAGCGGATCATCTTTTACCATATTACTCTCACTGCACCACTCGGGAGTATTTATATCACTGTATCCAAGTGTGAATCGCAGCAGCTGATCGGAAAGAGAATTATCGGTATACAGCATCAAGGACACGCTGTCTCAGCCACTGCAAAACGTTTCAAAGCCTTTCTTGTACGGACCTCGCAGTTCAGAAACAGTTTCATCCCAAGAACTTTAAATGCACTCAATCAATTGCACCTTGTAGAACTGTTTGTACTTATAAGTACAATCACCTCACTGTAAACTTGCACTATAGTTATAATATTACACAACCTGAGCCACTTTATAAAGCGCGTATTTACATATGATGACGATATTTTTAAGGTGAAATGCAGCAAAATATGTTTATTAAATTATACAGATAAAACTTTAACTTCATTTAAATAATCTATATTCTTCACTGGGAGTGTCGTTAAGGATAGAATAATTAAACATGTACTACGAAGATATTTCAATGTTCCTTAAACGTTTTGAAGAATCGGCGCTAAGCTTACAGATGGCTTAACTTCTATTACAGAGCTGATTGTGTGGCGATCGGTTACTAGGGGAAAGAAAAGCACTGACTGCAGTGACGGCTACGCCAATATATATTAAATATAAAACAGAAAGAGAAAATAACGACACAGCTAAAAACGCAGCGACAAATTTCGGCAAAAGTTAAATGCTTGTGTCATGAGCACGAGGCGGCTATGCAGTGTCTGCAACGGATGTGGCCATCCACCGTGCATAAGCTACCTTACTGACATTGGTGGGCGAAGGAGCCACCGATTCTTCCTCTGCCCAGGGCCGCCACAAGCCTAGAGCTGCCCATGAGTACTGCTGCAATAAATAATTTCATCGAAGTGAAACACATGTTTAATAATGTGCTTCATCATGAAAATGATATCACGTATACATCTCAGTATTTTAGTTATTCAGAGAGCTGTAATATCACGAATGTAATGGATTCTGTGTCCAGTTGGAGGAAGAGAGCCAGTTTAAGAAGCAAGTAGTGATTCACACACATAGAGCACATAGAAGATCAAATACAAAACAAAGCATTTAACGTGCTACTTTAATTACGATGTGATTTGAGAAACTGGTTAATTAAATGATTTTAAGATGAAGTTTATGATGTTCTACTTTAATGACAAAATAAACTACGTGATAAAAGTGGAAATGTCGAGATTGAAGTTGACATTTCGTGCTTTTTCCCCACTGTGTGCCTTTTTTTTCTCTGTACCCTAATAAGCTTTCATATGACACTCAGACAGTGGGCTACAACTTGGCTTTTCATGGCGACTTTGATATGTGACTTCTTTTTTATTTCCGGCACTGTGCGATTTTGTGAACGTGAGCTTTCAAGTTTCTCCAACACGCTATGTCGCTTGATCAACTTCCTTTTGTTGATTATACCACGGTTTATTTGAACAAATAGTATGTTTTTCCTTTGCCTCCACTTGGTATTCGCTGAAATTCTTATATTTTCCCCCGTGCTTTTCCCATTGTCTTTTCACAGAAGGCTGAGCTTAAGGGTGATTTATATTCATTTGCATATTCAAAGAGGCGTAATTCTGGGAGGAGTTGGGGCGTTACATAAAGCACGCGCACGAGCGTTACTTTTCACGCTGATCGCGATTTATGTAGCAGAAGAACGTGGAAGTTGGAGTACACACAGATTCCTGCATCTGGATTTATCTGTGCATAAGCACATTTCGGCTTTTGTGCTTACGCTATGTTATAGTGCGAGTTCTACGCACGGCATTATACATGAGGCCAATAAAAGCATAGCGTTTGTAAACAATTGGGATGATCTTTGTTCAAAAGAGACAGTCTTCATCCTAACTGGAGGAGATCTTATGTATTATCCCAAAATATGGCAGCAAAACTGCCTGGATGACTGATTAGAGCACCATCCAGGCTGCAGTCATGTGATCTTAAATCACAGACTGTTGTTTATCTCTGATAGGCTGCTACTATCCTGAATATGTTACCCATAATCCCTGTTGTGGGGCATCCCTTTAATTTAGTCTTGATGCAAACTTACTTGAATTACTTGATAACCAAAGAATAAGGTGTATAATTAGACCAAGAGATAAAACCAGACCCTCCACCAGAGGCATCTGTAATAGAAACTTACTTTAAATTAAAATAAAAAATATATCACCAGTTCAGATAGAAGCCTGCAGTTTTAAATGCTGCCGATTGAACATTTTACTGTCTTGGCAGTAAAGCTGTTTCTGTAAATGATATGATATTAAGTACTAAATCTGATCTGTGTCTTTTTATTGAAACCTGGCTTAGTAAATGTGACACTGTCCCCCTAGCTGAGGCATCACCAGATGGATACTCTTTCCTTCATAAGTCTAGAGGATCTGAGAGGTCGAGGAGGAGGCCTTGGAATAATTAATTGTGACAAAATGCAAATCACTTCTAAACATTTAGGCGACTTTACATCATTTGAGGCATTCATTTTAAATATTACAACAGATTCCAATACAATTATAGTGCTAGTCTACAGACTACCAGGGCCATATTCATTGTTCATGACTGAATTTAGCAACCTTTTATCTGATTTGGCTATAAATTATGATCACGTAACATTGATGGGGGATTTTAATGTACACATTGATGTGGAAACTGACACTTTTAGCAAATGTTTTACTTATTTGTTAAATTCAGTGGGATTTTGTCAGATTGTCAAAGGTCCAACTCATAATCATAACCACATATTAGATTTAATTATAACTTATAAAGTTGAAATTCAAAATTTAAATATTACTGCATTAAATGAAGTTATTTCTGATCATTACTTATTTACATTGCCCTTGCCAACACACTCACAGAGTAAAACAAAGACAGTGCGACATCTAGATTGTAATTCTGCTTTAAAATTTATAGATACTTTTAGTAAGTCGAGCGTTATTTTGGAAAACCATTAACATCAGTAAACATCAAATGTTATAATGTGACATTGAGAGATGCTCTGGACACAGTGGCTCCCCTTAAAACAAAAGTGATCAAAGCACATAGAAACTCTCCCTCGTTTAATGAGAACACCCGAGCTGTTAAATTAGAGTGTCAAAAACTGGAGTGCAGATAAAGAACAACAAAGTTGCATGGACAGAGAGTGTTAAAACATATAAAAAAGCTCTCTTTAAAGCTCGCTCAGATTACCATTCTAAAGTAATAGCAATAATAAAAATCTTCAGGAACTGTTTAGTACAGTGGCTAATTTAACAAAAGGAAATTCATATCTACAGTGCAACATACCAACAGACATTAGCAGTACAGTCTTTATGATCTTCTTTAATGAGAAAATTAAAAATATAAGATCCCAGATCTCAGCATCACAGCTCAAACCACATACTAGCTTGGCAGACCCTGTCTCACATTGCATTCAACACTTTAGAAATTTTAACCCTGTAACAGAACAGGAAGTCTTAACTTTAATTTCTAAATTGAAACCTATTACCTGTTCCCTAGATCCAGTGCCAACAAAACTTGTAAAAAGTGCAATGGATGTTGTTGCAGTGCCTATTTTTAACATTATTAATAGTTCATTATTGTATGGCACAGTACCTGATGCACTAAAAGTGTCTGTGATTAAAACATTACTTAAAAAGTTACACCTAGACCCACACATACTAAATAATTATAGACCTATTTCAAATTGACCCTCTAAAATACTAGAAAAAGTAGTCACCAATCACCTTCAGTCACACCTTACACATCACAATTTATTTAAGAAATTCCAGTCTGGTTTCTACACTGGTCATAATACAGAAACGACACTAACGCGGGTTGTAAATGACATTCTGATATCCTCTGATGAAGCAAACGCCACTATAATTATGTGGTTAGACTTAAGCGCAGCATTTGACACCATTGACCATTCTATTTTACTGTTCAGGCCAGAAAATGATGTTGGCCTTACAGGCACTGTGCTCGCTTGGTTTAGTTCTTATTTATCAAATCGATTCCAATACGTACAGGAATGTGCTGACAGGAATCCATCATTATACACTGAAGTTCAATATGGTGTCCCGCAGGGCTCAGTACTGGGACCTTTACTGTTTTCACTTTACATGCTTCCACTGGGATATCTCATTAGAAAACATCATGTTCATTTTCACTCGTACACAGATGACACCGAGTTATACCTTTCTTTTAGATCAGATAAAGTTTCTTTGATGTTGTCTGTAATTAGTAATGAATTAATGAAGAGGATGGATGTGAACTTCTTGTCTTTAAACACAGAAAAAAACTATGTTAATTATTGGTGGAAATGATGTGATCACAAGAATATTTTGTCATTACCTAACTCAGCTGGAAGCAACAATAATTTAACTTAATCAGCCCTCAATCTAGGAGTTATCTTTGACTGTAGCATATCATTTAAAATGCACATTACAAAGTTGTCCAAGTCATGTTTCTTCCATCTTAAAAATGTGGGGAAGTTAAGGTGTTTTCTAAATTTGCATAATACTAAGAAATTAGTTCATGCATTTAATTCTAATTGGATTAACTACTGCAATTCGGTGTTCACTAGATGTTTAAACTGTTCTTTATGCAGCTTCTAGTTAATCCAAAATGCTGCTGCAAGAATTATTATAAGAACAAGAAAATAGGAACACATCACTCCAGTTCTTAAATCCTAACACTGTCTCCTGGTTAAGTTTAGGGCAGATTTCAAACTCCTCATTTTAACATATAAAGCATTAAATGGCAGACGTCCGGCTTACTTGTCTAAACTTACCGTAACTTACACACCAGAGCACACATTAAGATCTGAAGATGCCAGTCTACTTCTGATTCTGAGGATCAATGAAATAACAGTGGGAGGTCGAGCTTTTAGTTACAGGCCCCTAAACTGTCGGGTGGTCTGCCTGCTACTATAAGAGATGCCCCTTCGGTCTCAGTTTTAAAATCCCGGCTGAAGACTCATTACTTCAGTTTAGCACACCCTGACTAGAGCTGCTTATTAACTGTACAGACTGCATCTTTTTTGTTAGTAATTAACACTAAAACCCTAAAGTGTGGTCTCGTCCGATGCGAGAGATGGACGTCTGAAGTGGAGCTCCGCTAGCAGTGGTGTTATTTTTCATATTATTTGCTTATTATCTTGAGATATCCTGTATTTATTCAACCCGAGAGGGACTGCTACAGTATATGTAAGCACATATAAACATGGCCAACAAGAAGGGGGGTTCGAAAGAATCGAAAACTAAAGCTACACCCAAGCTGCGATCAGCAAGCCCCGGTTCCAGATACGGCCTTTCAGAGACAGACCTGGATCAGATGGGCGAAAGCACAGACTCCTCGGGACCACGGTCCGCTACATCGTCGCCGGCTGAGAGCGAAAAGGGGAGCGAAGGTGCGATCGTGAGTGCAGATCTGGATAGCTCGCCGATTGGAGAAGATCACATGAAACTGGAAAGGGCCTCGAAGTCCGCGGCTTCAATTGCGCAATTACGCGAGCCTGTAGCAGCGGGGACGCCGGCTACAGCAAAGTCTGCTGCTTCATCTACGGTACAAGAAAGCACAATTGAACTATCTGAACTGAAGGTGTTGCTCGTTGAGCTCGCGCAAGACATAAAGAAAAGCGAGAAGGCTAATGAGATAGCAAGGGCAAAGGCACATGAGAGACTGAAACAGGAAATCCAACAGGCAAATGAAAGGTTGCGACAGGAATTCCAACAGGCAAATGAAAGGTTGCGACAGGAATTCCAACAGGCAAATGAAAGGCTGCGTCAAGAGGTGCAATTTGAGCTTCGACAGGTGCTGGGTAAAATTGAAGAGCGCATTCAGGAAAACGCGGTTAAACTGAGCACGCTTACTGATCAATTGGAGCATCTCAAGGAGACATTCACGAATCGGATTGAAATGGTCGAACATTCAGCTGCCAGTGCCGAAGAAAGAGCAATAAATGTCAGTTCCGAATGCAAAAAACTCGGAGAAAAACTTGGAGACAGACTGGCTGCTTTAGAAGATGGCAGTAGAAGGTATAATGTCAGAATTGAAGGTCTGCCGGAGAATCGAGAAAGTTCAAACCCTGTGAAATTCGCAGCTGAACTTTTTTCTAAAATAATCGGGGACGACTTTAAAGCAGAATTTGAGATAGCAGCGGCTTACCGCGTACGCGGACCAAACACCGTCAGACCCCGACCAAGATCTTTTATAGTTCGTTTTGAACGATTATCATTTAAGCTAGAGGTGATGGCACTCCTCAGAAACAAGGAAGATATTATATTTGAAAATAACCGCATTCTTATCTTCCCTGACTTCTCTCCAGCAACAGCTACTAAACGCGCATCCTTCTATAATATTAAACAGCGGCTACGGCAAGCCAGTGTGAAATACAGCCTCCTGTATCCGGCAAAACTGAAAGTGGAATGGCAGGGTCAATTCTATGTCTTCACTAGCAAGGAAGAGGCAGAAAAAGAATTAAGAAAGCTGATCCCGGGACTATTCTGATACATAATAGTGAGTCATGGCGGTTAGAAAGATGAAGCAAAGATTAATAATCTTTTGTCTGATCTATTCGTTTTAAAATATGGGTTTTTATCAGCATATATTCTCATTATTACTTAGTATTACTAGGGCGCTATATGTTTATGTTTTACTGTGCTTAATTACTTATTTATCTATTTATTTATTTTTCTCTTTTTCTTTTCTAATTATCTCATCTCTTCCCTAAACGAGACTGTTCAATATCATACCCTAGGTTTACTGTTATTGCTATTACTGCATTAAGACTGGTTATGCTTCTTCTGGACACATTTTTAATACCATCCCCTGGGTTTATTATCTGGGTGTATCATCTTAATGCACTAAAATTGCTGAAGACTATATATATATTTTAAGTGTAAAACTCCTTTTTTTCCTTTTCTTTTCTTTTTTTTCTTTTTTTTTTTTTTTTAGAGATATCTCTATCTTTTAACCCTTAAGCGCCGCTGCATTGGAGCTTGTTTTGCTTTGGACGTACTCTGTCTCTGGGTATGTCAGAGGATTGGGACTGTGTGAAGTGGGTTTTAGCCTCACTTGGGGAGGCAAAAAGGGAGGGTGGGGGGTTAAGGGGGGGAGAGAAAGAGAGCAGGCCTGATCTATACCTAATCTATCCTCTCAGTCTTTATAATTATAATAAGACTATAAAATGACATCAAAAACTCAGAATCAGTGTCTCCATGATGGGACAGTTAACTTCGTAAGCTGGAATGTTAAAGGCCTGAATCACGAATTAAAGAGAAAGAAAGTACTCTCTCACCTAACAGGTCTAAATGCTAAAATAGTATTTTTACAGGAAACTCACTTAATAAGCAAGGATCAGTTCCGGCTGCAAAAAGACTGGACTGGCCAAATGTTCCATTCTAGCTTTACGAAGAAAACTAGAGGTGTGGGAATTCTCATACATAGAACTGTTCCATTTGTAGCATCAGATGTAGTATTGGATCCTGAAGGGAGATATGTAATGGTTATGGGAGACTTATCTAACTGTAAAATGATCTTGATAAATGTTTATGCACCTAATGTTGATGATAAGGAATTTATACAAAATTTGTTGGCATCCATTCCCAATCTGAACACTCATAAAGTTATAATGGCTGGGGATTTTAATTGTGTTATGAATCCACTTTTAGATAGGACTTCCTCCACAGGGGGAACGGCATCTAACACTGTAAAAATAATTACAAAGTTTATAACTGATCACAACTTATCAGACCCCTGGAGGTTTTTAAACCCAAATTCAAGAACATATTCTTTCTACTCACCAGTACATCATTGTTACTCAAGGATCGATTACTTCTTTATAGACAATAACTTCTTGCCTAAGATTAAATCTTGCAAATACGATGCTATTGTTATTTCTGACCATGCACCTATGATCTTGGAGCTAAGATTACTAAGCCCCATGCACTCACCCCGCAGATGGCGCCTCAACCCGCTTCTATTAGCTGATGAGAATTGTACTGAATTTATATCCAAACAAATCAAATTCTTTCTAGAGACAAATACATCCCCCGAGATCTCTGCAGGGATACTCTGGGAAACTCTTAAGGCCTTCTTAAGAGGACAGATTATCTCATATCTTTCCCACAGAAATAAATCCGAGGCCAAGAAAGTAGCAGATAT
>JANRMT010062791.1:186437309-186450615 GCA_026402145.1 Polypterus bichir lapradei | reverse complement strand
GATTAATTTTTTTAATCGAGTCCCACCCCTAATATATATATGTAGATATATATGTAGATTTGTATATATATATGTGTATATACAGTATATATGTAGATATGTATATGTGTATATATGTTTATATGTGTTTGTGTGTGTATATATATGTATATATGTATATATATGTGTGTGTGTGTGTATATATATATGTGTATATATGTATATATATTTATATGTATATGTGTATATATATATATATATATATATAATATATATATATATGATGTGTATATATATATGTTTATATATGTGTGTGTGTGTGAGTGTATATATATATATATATGCCAGCAACACTCATGACAATGACAAAACAATTATATTGTCAATCATGTTACGTTATTATTAAAATGTTTCCTTTTCTTTTTAGTTCTCTGCTGCCAAACGCGGGTATTTTGCTATATATATAGATAGAGAGAGAGAGAGAGAGAGATGACAACAACACTCATATCAATGACAAAACAATTACATTAACAATCAAGTTACGTTATTTTTAAAATATTTCCTTTTCTTTTTCATAACTTCTTTAACACACTACTTCTCCGCTGCGAAGCACGGGTATTCTGCTAATCTATGATAAAATACAAGGGACGCCTTTTTTTCTGCCAATATAATATATATGACAGACAAGCCCACAAAGTATGGCATAAAGGATTTTGTACTGGCAGAAGCAAACACTGGTTTCTGCCTGAAAGTAATCACATATACAGGAAAGTATTCCTTTCAAAGAGAGAACTGTCCCTTGACAAGTCAGGTTGTGCTGGAGCTGCTTCAGGGCTGTGAACATTTGGGTCATGTTGGGTACATTTGGATAATTTTTATACATGCCCAGAATTGTTCATGGAGCTACAGAGCAGGGGAATTGGAGCTTGTGGCACAGTGAGGGTGAGCAGGAGACACAGGCCTGCACAGGCTGAAGATGAAAAAAGGTGACAATATGGTTTACATGCAGGCGGATAACTTGGTGGTAGTGGCATGGCACGATGTCAAACGGTTGACTTGTCTCTCTACAGTACACACCAACAATACATGTCAGAAAGTTATTCCTCAAAAGGGAAACCCAGAAGGTAGGAAGCTGGACAAGCCAGTTGCACCTGAGGAGTATAACTGGCAAATGGCTGGAGTTGATCGACTGGATCAGATGCTGGGGTCACACGCTTACGGCCATAAGTCCACCAAGTGGTACCACACCGTCTACCATTGCATGCGTGAGATTGCACTTACAAATGACGACATAATGTTCAAGCAGGCAAACAGTGACAGCACTATGACTGCGGCAGATTTCTACAAGAAGGTGGTTGACAGTTTGCTGGCAGAGTATATTGCAGTGCCTTTGGCAAAGTGAGGAAGGCCATCACAAAGAGCAGTGCCAGGCAGGCTGACTGAGCGCCACTTTCCTGCAACATATGCGGATAAAAAATACAAACCTGACTGAGTTGTGTGCAGCAACAGACAACTGAAAAGGAGGCACCAACACGTATGGTAAGGAGTGCAACGTGGCATGGCATGCAATTGGCTGCTTTGAGCGACATCAGACTTTACAGGACTTTGCTGTGTAACGTGAATGTGATATGTGTGGGAAATCATAAGGTATGCAGGCTCATACAACATGCAAGACAGGAACATTTGTCAGAAATATTTTTTTTTGTTGATCTGATGTGTTAAACAATTGCTTTGTGTTCATTTTTTTAAAAAAGTGAGTTTTTAGAAAAATATTCAGTCCTGAGACAAAAGAAACAAACAAAAAAAATAGCCCTAAAAGAGTTAAACTGATGACTTTTTAAAGCTTGTGAGGGCCAAGTTGAACACTTCTAGCCCCTCTCTGTCTAACGTCATTTTCACAGACCGCATCAGTACACGTTGATGAGGTGAGCATGAACAAAGATAACCAGTGGATCAAGAGCTTCACTTTACACATGTGGAAACTCCAAAAAATGTTTTAATGTTTTGACCTTCTAAATCCTACTTGTCTGTAAAGATGTCTGTCTGCTCTTCTGACTGCTGAAATAATCCTCTCAGTGTGAAACGGCCCTCTGTCTGTAGCAGCACATCCTCCTTCTATGTGTAGACGAGCTGCTCCATGGAAAGTACGCTTAGAGTTAAAACATACAGCAATAATGACATAAAAAATAAAATTGAAATAATGTGATATAAAACATAAAAAGATCACTTTACACTCTGTCATATTTGATCTTTTTATGTTTTATTCTCTCCTTGATTGTTGCAACACTACAAAGACAAATTCCTCACCGCATTAGTGCACCAGGCTAATAAAGAGGATTCTGGGAAGGGAGACACTTCAACAACTTTATCAGTCAAACAGACAGTGTAAACCGCAGCTCATCAGCCTGTGGTTAGAGGAAAGGAAGAGACGTCAGGGGAATAAATTAAATAAAGCTCAATGCAAAATGGAGAAACCTGAGACGAGAACTGACACCAGAGAGCAAAGTCAAGGAATTTAACACAAAATGACTTCAGCTGTGTGTGTTTATATAATGGCATTTCACCTGAACAGACATCACAATCAGGAAATACGATGAACTGAATCAAATTTAGGATCTGAGTGGACAGTCACAGCATTGTTTGGGATTAGTGACACGACTTGACACAAAGAACTTTCACATGTTTGAAATCAACATGCTGAGGTTTATCTGAACACACGGATATCAAGAGTCAGGTCTTTGTTATTGATCACTGAAAGACATTTGTGTTCAAATCCTCACTAAAACATTTATTACAAAGAAATAAAATATCAAAACACATTAATGAGCACACAACTCTGAATTATGTTGTTAGATTTTAAAAGTCTTACCAAGATAACTGAACAGTTTCTGTGTAAGAAGCAGCAGGAGCCATTGTGCTCTACAACAACCCTGAAGCCATTTGATAAATGAAAGAGAAAGAAAGCCTGAACAATTTGTGATGTGACTATAAAAAGGAATAAATGTGTAAAATAATAAGAATAAAAGGCTCAGAGAAAGTACAGGGCTGAAAAGTGAAGAAGTCCAATGACAGCTTGTAATACGAGCATAAGTTTAACACTAGAATTACCAGAGCCAACGAAAAAACTCGTAAACCCAGCTCACCTTAAGTCCCTTTGCACCTCTCTGTCAGCGTCTTTTGTCTTGTAAATGTGTGGATAAGCCCAAGCAGCAAGCAGCCTGCTTGATTGACTATCTGGGAGTGAGCTACCCAGAACTGGAAGGGGAAATAATTTGATGTGTGTTCTGTGTCTGCAACAATCTGTGTAAACACATTGTTAAAACAGAAACATTTTTTATGTTGTAGTAATAAATAACAAAATGTACGACAAAATACAACAGCTTCCGTGGTGCTGTGGTTAAAACTGTAATCCGGAGGTCGTGAGTTCGAAACCAGCGCCCTGGCAAAATTAGCGTTTTGAGTAGTGAGCTGCTCTTATTGTTAATATTATACAATACAAACATACATCTGATTTGTGTCTGTGACAGTCACTGTAAATTTACAGTACTTGTAAAAGTTAGCTTTTTTTTTCACTTTTATTCTCTTAGTCACAACCACAATACAACACCCACCTGCACCACCCCAGACCTGACGAGGTTACTTTTTATCTGAAACTGGGAATAACTGTAGATGTGAGTGGTTTTTTGAGACAATAGAACTGGAAATTCTCTGATCTGGAATGATAAAAGCTGACACACAAACACTGGTGAATCTGCCTTCTTCGTATCTCACTGTCACTTGATTTTTTAAAATTCAGTTTTATTGAGTGTTCCTGCTCACGCTGAATTAGTATGCGCCTTATGGTCTATGATGTCAAAGCTGCACTGACAAAAAACAGAGACATAGGTATGTATGATATTTGTAATAACTCATTTTATGACCTGTATAGTACATTTCAGAAAATATTGTGGCACTGATGCAACATTATTCATATTACTCATATTCATTTGAACGTCTTGGAACAGAAGCTTGTCGATGTTGCATCTTTTTGCTTTATCCATCACCTTTTCTAGTAAGAAATGACGACGAATCTCCTCTGCAAGGTGAGCCATGAACACTCTTCTTTTCTTAGTGGCCCCCGTCCGTGCCTTGTACAGTACATGAGTGCTCATCGCCGCCAAGTCAATTGTGTTATAGCACAAGCAACCGGACACCTGTGTGTTCCTGCGCGCACTGAATAAGCTCTCGCCTTCGTGTCCATGATGTCAATGCAGCACCAGGAAAAAAGAAATCGTTTTATGACCTGAATAGTACCAATCAGAAAACATCGTCACACTAATGCAATATTATTTGAAAACAAACAGCATCAAATCGGGTGTGAATTTATACTGCCGCTGTTAGTTAGAGTCAGATCAATATGAGAATAAAAGTAAAAAAAGCTGACTTTTACCAGTAACATAAATTTACACCCGATCTGTTTGTTTTCAAATAATATTGCTTTAGTGCAACAATGGAGAGCAGATGGAGAAAAACAAAGCTGCAGATCTTTCAAATTGCAGGGAGAGAGAGTGTTAAAAATATAAAAAAGCTCTCTTTAACCTCGCTCAGACTACTATACTAAAATAATAGCAATAATAAAAATCCTCAGGTTCTGTTTAGAACAGTCGCTAAATTAACAAATGGGAATTCAGATCTACAGTGCAGAATACCAGCAGACATTAGCAATACAGACTTTATGAACTTCTTCAATGAGAAAATTAAAAATGTAAGATCCCAGATCTCAGCATCACAGTGCAACCCACATGTTAGCTTGGCAGACCCTCCTGTCTCACCTTGCATGCACCACTTTAGATATTTTAATCCTGTAACACAACAGGAAGTTTTAACCTCAATTTCTAATATGAAACCTGCTAATTGTTCCCTTGACCCAGTGCCAACAAAACCAGTAAAAAGTGCAATGGATGTTCTTGCAGTGCTTATTCTTAACATTATCAGTAGTTCATTATTGCATGGCACAGTACTTGATACACTAAAAGTGTCAGTCATTAAACCATTAGTTAAAAAGTCAGACCTAGACCAACATATACTTAATAATTACAGACCCATTTCAAATTGAAATCTCTCTAAAATACTTGGAAAAAAGTAGTCGCCAGTCAGCTTCAGTGACACATTACGCATTACGATTTATTTGAGAAATTCCAGTCTGGTTTCCGCACTGATCAGAGTACAGAAACGGCACTAACACATGTTGTAAATGATATCATCTGATGAAGGAACCTGCACTGTAATTATGTTGTTAGAGAATTAGCTCAGTGTTTGACACCATATAAATTATTATATAAAAGCCAGATCGAATGTTATTTACCTTGATTTATTTACTTCTCTTCCAACAGCATAAATCACAAGTAAACTTCAGAGCTTCCTCTGTTTGATCGACACGGGCATGTTCACAAACTACACGTGTACTGAAGTGACTTTAGCTGCAGCTGCTGATCTATACAAATGAAATTCGTTCTATATGTAAATTTAAGAAAAACAATGACAAAAATCAGAATGCACTCAAAAAATAAATAATAAAATAAACCTCCTTTTAATCATATTGAATTATTCAAACAGTAACAAATATCAAAGTTTATGCCATTATGATTGAATGTCCTGCATCATCTTAACATTGCTAACTCTGTAGTATCGAAGGCAAAGAAGAGGATGAGCAATAAATGTGACAATGTTTAAAAAAAAAAAAAAAAGAAAAGAATTATAAATCAGCATCCACAACTGCATATAAACCCACGATATTCTGAGAAAAATCGATTCACTAATTTTTTCACTAACTTTGTTCCCAAATTTAAAAAGGTGTGCAGACTCCCAGGACCACAATGCAACAAAAGGGGCGGGTCTTTATGCAAATTTAGGATAGATAGATAGATAGATATGCGTACACAAAACTTGCTTTTTACGTTAAATCAGCTAAATGTAACTGTGTACGTGGGCAAATAGTATTAAAAAAGTGTGAATTGTGATAGAAATGAACTTAAGATACCTGAGTAAATTACACTTCTGTGACTGTAGAAAAAGCTGCATTACATAATACTAAGAAACATGTTTTTGGTAAGTTATATTAAATTAAATTAGTTAATAAAGTGAACAGCCCTGTTGGTTTATTGTTTTGAGTCAACGACACATTTCAGTTCATGAGATTTGTTGTCATTGACCTAAAACTCTTTAAATATTTACAGCCAAATGCATCACAGCCTGCAGACGCACTTCACCTGTTCATCTTTAATTCAGAATTATTTGTGTAGTCCAGCAATGTCGTCTGTTCAATTGTCCACAAGTTCATTTACATCTGAATCATTAGATTTTAACGTACTATTTCATTGTAATGCTGTGCGTATGACGAGAAAGAATGTGCTTATAATGGTGAAAGTACACACTTTTAAATTGGATTTATTAGACGTCATTTCATACTCTGTAAAGGCTGAGCAGTTAAAGTTTTTCAATAAATATCATATGTAATGTTTACGTACATATTAACTTCGTCAACGGTCACTCGAGGGCGTCTTCAGTCCACACAGCCAATGACGTCAGAAGATCCTGTCACCCATTCCTTCATTTGGCAGAGGCTTTTATCCAAAGCAGACGTACGAGGCGTGAAATCTCCTGGAGTAACCAACTCTCAGGATGACCACGAGGGGCAAGTGCCCCCTAAATAAGAAAAAGCAGGGGGGCAAACGGGTTAGACCTGCTGTGGACAACCGAGAAGGACATCATCTGAATGACCTGCAGGACGACACACAAGTCACATCGCTGCCTCATTGCACTGCAGGGACCCAAACTGAAACTGTAGGAAGATGTGTAAGTGATGGGGGGATTTCAGAGGTGGTCCTTTAAAAGATAAGGGGGGCTGGAGAAGGGATGTAGACGGAGGACAGCTTGCTCCACTAGTGAGTCCATTATCAGTTATGTCTGCTCAGAAGTGTCGCTCTGTGTGTGTGTGTGTGTGTGTGAGCTGACTTATTAAATAGATTCTAAATGTGAAGCTGCGTATTTGTTACGCACATCGTTTCAAATGCTTTCCATGAGCTGTCAGGTGATATGGTGGCGCAGTGGTTGGCACTGTTGCCCAGCAACAGGAAATGAAGGTTCAAACTTGCATATTCTCTGCATGGAGTAAAATAAATGTAAAGAAAAGTGTGAAAATGCTTTAAATAGTAGGTGCTAAATAATAAAACTTGAGCAAGTATAAATGTACCTTATGAAATATGGACTGTCACTGAAATATATTTGAAGGAATTTTAGTGAGTTTGGGAATATGTTTAGTTAAAGACAACATGTGAAAATGTGTGGTGTTGTTTGAAATGATAAGGTAATTGATAAAGGAATACATAAATATATAGGTTTTAAATTTAAACTTCAAAATGAATATGATTAGGTCTAATGACACGTTAATCCTGACTTATATAAATGTGTCTGCCTTATTCCATAGAGTACTGGCCTTACTCAAATGGAGGAAAGTTCTTTTAGTAATTTTTAAATTAAAGTAATAATAATAAAATTAAAAAAACATTCACTAGGATAGGAAGAAAGTTGCTGGTGATGAGCAGTGGCTTCCAGTCCAGGTAGCGGTCTACATATATATACGCTGTAACTAACACAAAGGGTAGATTGTGCTTTATCTGCAGATCATCGCTCTGGAGAAGCATCTCATGATCAATATTATTAAGCAGAGCTAATTTTATATATCAGAAAATTTTCTTTTACGTACTGTGTACTGGTGTGATGCACTAACTACCATGAGAGCATTAGGAAATATAAAATAGATTTTCAATTATCAGGCATTTGAGACAGTGTTGAGAATGTTGTTGTTTGAATGACTTCATAGCTGATAGTAGGGTTTAGCTTTATAATCTATAATTTGCTACACGGTGGCACAGTGGGTAGCGCTGCTGCCTCGCAGTAAGGAGACCTGGGTTCGCTTCCTGAGTCCTCCCTGCGTGGAGTTTGCATGTTCTCCCCGTGTCTGCGTGGGTTTCCTCCCACAGTCCAAAGACATGCAGGTTAGGTGCATTGGTGATTCTAAATTGTCCCTGGTGTGTGTGTGTGTGTATGCATGTGTGTGCCCTGCGGTGGGCTGGCACCCTGCCCGGGGTTTGTTTCCTGCCTTGCGCCCTGTGTTGGCTGGGATTGGCTCCAGCAGACCCCCGTAACCCTGTAGTTAGGATATAGCGGGTTGGATAATGGAAAGATGGATGGATCTATAATTTGATGCTGTAATGAAACATTCTGGACACTTTGAAATTGTAGACGATTGATAACAAATAAAGGACTAGGCACACATCTGAGCCAAGAGAGCTCATGTTTGTTAGATAAGAAGGAAATCAAATAGTCGTTCACAATGTTTTTATCATCCTACATGGAGGTTATGGGGTTATGGGACACAAATCTGAGATTTATAGGGGAAGACATGTAATGCCAGTACACTCTGAGGAGAAAGGACTTTGAGACGTGTTATTGTTTGACTTGATTTTCTGGCTATTGATTTATGTGATTTATCTCAGGTATTAAAGATTTGCACTGATTTCTGTTATTCACCAAATTCAGCTACCAGAAATCTTTTACTTCCTTTTATCCTATAAGGGGGCACATATTCAGTATACACAGGTTTTATACAGATTAGACTTAGGGTTACAACAGGATATTAGTCCTTACTGTTTTAGTGGGACTTTATGAAGTCCCGAAGGGGGGGATGTGGAAGAATAATTTTAGGGTAACATAGCATTCATCTTTAAGAAATAGCACAAAGGGTTAATAAATGTCAGAAACCAGAATATAATATATAATATTTAATTTAAATCATTTGAGTGTAAACCGACGAGCCACCCAGAGTGAATGTAAGCATCGATTGACTCTGTTTGTAAACTCAGTAGTTTATCACATGAGCCGCCATTCCGTGTTTCTCTGACCATTCTGACCAGGCTGTGACAGACTGCTTCTGATGAACGAGCCTTCCAAGGCATTTAGATGAGGAGTCATTAAAAGATACCATCAAGAGCATTTCTCCTGCCTGATTACTGAATTGTCCTCTTAGCGGATGTTTCATTCTTTAATCAGATGTTCAATTTCGACCACAATAAACCAATCAGGTTAACATTTACATTTATTTATGTGGCTGACGCTTTTATCCAAAGTGACTTACAACATTTCAGATACGATTGGCTGATTTTCTTTTCTTTGTCCAGTTGGAGTTCAGGCGAGTGAAGTGACTTACTGAGGGGCACACAGCGTCAGTGGGGGGATTTGAACCCACAGCCTCAGGGTTTGAAGTCCAAAGCCTTAAAGGTTTTCTGATTATGTGATGAACTCCTTGGCATTGTGATCTGATGAATGAAGTGTGTGAACAGAAAGAGACAGGCAGCCCTCCTTGGTCACACTTATAATAAGGTGCTTGTGCTTTTTTTTTTTTTTATTTACCTTTATTTAACCAGGCAAAACAGATTAAGAACATGTTTCTTATTTACAACTGTGGCCTGGAAAGGGCAAAGCCTTAAGAGGGAAATGGGGGGGGGAGGCTAAGAAAAAAAATAAAAATAAAACATATTAAGAAAGATACACATATACAATATAAACGAAATTACAAAAAAAAAAAAAAAAAAACAACGTCATAAAAATAATATATAAACAATAAGAACATTGGAGCAACAATGAGTAGAGCAGCAATGAATTAGAGCAGCTAGCCTAAGTAACAGCGACACACATCTTTATAGTAAGCTGAAATCCGTGATTGGAAAACTGATTTAGGAATGAAATTATTCAGTTTTAACATTTTCTGCAGGTCATTCCAGTCTCTAGCAGCAGCGTTCTGAAAAGACGACAGGCCAAGTACAGAAGTAGCCTTAGGAACTGTCAGCAGAATCAGATTAGCAGAACGAGTATTATACACAGAAGAAGAAAAGTGTAACAATTCCTGTAAGTAAGGAGGGGAAAAACCAAGGAGAGTTTTGTAAATAATCATAAGCCAATGGACTTTACGGCGGGTGTAAAATGAAGACCAGTTGAGAGAAGAATACAGGGTACAATGATGGGTTTTGAATGGAGCATTTGTTATAAACCGGATGGCAGAGTGATAAAGAACATCGAGCTTCTGAAGCAGGCCTTTGGATGCTGATCTGTAAATAACATCACCATAGTCAAACATAGGAAGGATTGTCATTTGAACCAAAGTTTTCCTAGCAGATGATGTAAATGCAGAACACATTCTATAAAGGAACCCAAGTTTTAATTTAATCCTAGACTTCAGATTGTCAATGTGTTTTGAGAAAGACAGAGTATTATCCAGCCAAATTCCCAGATATTTATATTCAGTAATCTGGTCCAGTGGTGTCCCGTCAAGGGAACAAATACCTGGAGAGCTTGATGGAATATGACCTTTTTTACCGAACCACATAAGTTTAGTTTTGGAAATATTTAACTGGAGGTGCAAATTAGAAAGAGTCAGTTGCAAACTATTAAAACTAAGTTGAAGTTGCTGCAAGACTATAGCAGGGGAAGAATCTATAGAATAAAGAATTGTGTCATCAGCGTAAAGATGGATAGATGAATCTGTAACCGAATTAGCGACAGTATTAATATAAATAGAAAAAAGTGTAGGTCCAAGTATTGATCCCTGCGGGACACCATTGGTGACTGGGAGAGGCTGGGAAAGGAGTAGTTCAGATTTCACGGACTGCACTCTATCAGTAAGATAATTGGAAAACCAAGACAAGGATTTGTCAGAGATACCTGTGTCATGAAGCCTATCAATAAGACGCTTATGATTGACAGAGTCAAAGGCCTTGGCCAAGTCAATGAAAATAGCAGCACAGTACAATTTAGAATCCAAAGCAGAATAGATATCATTTAAGACTTTAAGAGTAGCTGTTATACACCCAAACCCAGTTCTAAATCCTGATTGAACAGGTGATAAGAGGTTGTGTGCTTCCAAATAATCAGTGAGTTGACCATTTACGAGTTTTTCCAAAACCTTGGAGATACATGGCAAGACAGAAATAGGCCTGTAACAGTTGGGATCTGACCGGTCACCACCCTTAAAGAGAGGGAACACTAACACTGACTTCCAAGCACGAGGAATTTGCCCTGTACATATAGATAAATTAAATATATCTGTGATGGGAGCAGCGATAATAGAAGCGGCCCTAAATTTCCAGTGCTGTTTATTACACATTCAAATAAGAAGAACATTTATGAAAATAACTGGGATGAAATAAGTAATAATCATAAACAGTGTACACTCTAAATGAATAAAGTACAATTTTAACAAAAACAGCCTTCACAACAATAAAGTGAATATGAAATGATTGTACAATTGAGAAATACGTCTAAGTATTGCACTGCTAATATGAAACATGAGCAAAGGCATAATGTGCAAATAATTTAAAAAATGTAAGCACAGAAATTTATTTAAATTTTTTTTTTACTTTCTTTAACATTTACAGTAAGTTGAGCACTGAAGATGCTGGCCTAAATATTTTACATGTCAGGATGATTTTCAGTGCTTTTCTGAACCAGGAATAAAGAAAAGCGTAAAGAATTGGATTAACTGCATAATTCACTTCACTGACCAACACAAAGACATTCCTGATGATAAGTGCGATTAGGTTACTACCATCAGCACAAAGGTTGTACATGTAAAGAGGCAGCCAGCAGATAATAAAAGCCCCCACGACTACTCCTAATGTTTTTGCGGCTTTTCTTTCAGACGGTTTTGATATTTTACTGTCACTCAACTCCTCAGTTTGCCTCTTTTCTATCATACAGTTGATGGCTCTTGAATGGCTTCTTGCAACTACAAATATTCTGATATAAAAACCAATCATTAGGAAATAAGGAATAAAAAAAGTTACAAGTAAATCAAAAATGATCATTTGATAATAAGTGTATACTGCACAAATTCCTTCACATGTCTCTACATCAGTATGACTCAAACATAAAAATATAACTGTGTATAAAAGTGCAAACAGCCACACTACAGCAATGCTGATGGCTGCAGCAGTCCAAGTGATTTTTGAGCTGTAAAAGAAAGGATGGCAGACAGCAATGTAGCGATCAATGGATATTAAAATCACATTATATTCAACTACTATAGTAAGAATATTGGCAAGTGCCTGATATAAATAACAATACATAACTGCAAAGTACCAGCAAGTTTCAATCATAAGAATTAAACTGATGGGCATCACAAAGAAACCTGATATGAAATCGGACGCTGCGAGTGAAAGGATCAGAAGATTAGTCGGCGTGTGCAGCTGAACAAAATGAGAAATAGAAATGATGACAAGAAGATTTCCAAAGATTGTCGATGAAAGCAAAAGACATGAGAAAGTGTAATAAAGTCCATAAACTTCAGTTTCAAAAATCAGTTTAGGACAAGATGCATTACTGTGAGGAAAGCAACGTCCAAATTTCAGTCCATTCCACTCCATGTGTGTCCCTGACTGAGCCGTCCTGCCTGCACACTGAGATGTTTATACACTGAGGCCCTGCGACTGCCATATTCTCTCTGCTGGCGTAATTCACATGAGGCGTCTCTCTGCTGTGTTTGCTTCACAAATTCTCTCAGGATGTTTGTTTGTTCATTTCAGTTCTTACTCACTAATGAGTTCATCAAATCTCAGACGTCTTCATTATATTTGTTTGTCAGGAGCCGCTCAGGGCTGCGGTGGTCTCTCCTCACAGCTCCACAGTGGTCAGCTGCTGGCTCTCTGCAGTTTCCTTCTTCTCCTCTGTCTGCTGTTTTTGTTTTTTTGTTCTCAGTCACTTTGACTTTCTTTCCTCATCACAGCGAGCAGCACATTAAATCAGCAGGTTCAGATGAGCTGAGGTTGTGCCCAGTGGTGGTCTGACACTCCATCCTGTGCTGTGCTGCTCAGAGCCCCTCTGACTCCTCTATGGAGTGTGCTGGACCACCCTGTGCTCACGAGAGGCCCCCCCCCCCACACACACACACACACACACAGTGTACTGTAACAGCTGTGTGTTTTTGTCTTTTCCGGACCCTCACATTAAATTCCAAACAGTATTTTCCCTTTAAGGTTTTTTTTTTGGGAGTTTTTTCTTGTCTTCTTAGAGAATCGATGCTGGGGGGCTGTCAAGAGGCAGGGCCTGTTAAAGGCCATTGCAGCACTTCTTGTGTGATTTTGGGCTATACAAAAATAAATTGTATTGTATTGTATTGTATTCCTGCGGTGGGTTGGCACCCTGCCTAGGATTGGTTCCTGCCTTGTGCCCTGTGTTAGCTGGGATTAGCTCCAGCAGCCCCCGTGACCCTGTGTTCGGATTCAGCGGGTTGGAA